>JAAFCE010006668.1:14099163-14203268 GCA_013389805.1 Trigoniulus corallinus
AGTGAGAGGCGAGAGGAGAGATGAGAGTGAGAGGCGAGAGGAGAGATCAGAGAGAGGGGGAGGTATCGGAGAGAGAGAAGGGGGAGGTATCGGAGAGAGAGAGAGAGGGGGGGGAGGTATCGGAGAGAGAGAGAAGGGGGAGGTATCGGAGAGAGAGAGGGGGGAGGTATCGGAGAGAGAGAGAGAGAGAGGGGGGAGATCCCCCAGTGCGAGTAATTTTAACTTAAGTAAAACTTTTCTAATGATAGCAATGTGGCTGTCCGGAGCCTGCAGGACAAAGTTAAGAGTACTTAGCTTTAAATTACTTCTTGAATTGCTCTAAAAGAAAGTAAAAATCTTAATTTCGTGTCTCCATTTTTTATAAAGTGACATTGGTCAACATCTGGGGCTACTCCTTGTCAAAATGCATGACAAAATTAAATGCTTGACAGCAAATTCAAATGTGTATACTGTATGTGTCTGTCTGTTTCTTAAGACGGTCACTTTTTTCCCCCCATCCTCTCTCTCTCTCTATCCATCTTTTTGGCGACAACAAATTCAATTTGGCGTCTCTCTCTTTCTTCCTTTCAGAAATAATACAACAGCTTTTATGAGATTTTGATACAAGTTGTTTTAAGATTGAAGTTAAAATGACGTTTGTTCATATTGTATTGAGAGAAAGAGAGCATTATTCAGAGGTCAGTTTTCTTAAGTGCCTTCAAGACACCAGAGAGAGAGAGAGAGAGAGAGAGAGAAATAAAGTAGCCAAATGACTTGAAAATAGATGAGGTTTTTATGGATGACATAAGCAACTACAAATGAGTTGTTCAGCAGATGCAATAAAGTTGACATAACTAACTCTTATTGGTATCCTACTTTTATAAAAGTAATCTTAACACAAAATCCTTGATTAGGTTGTGACCTTTCACTGAATGTGGCTCGTAAAATTTCTTCTCAAGTCACTCTGCAACTATTTAAAAAAAAATATGTTTGGGATCAAGAATGAACTCATGTGAATGAGATCAAACGATGTTTACAAGAATTAAACCCCTGCACCCCCTAAACAACAGTAAAAAAAAACTTCTCTCGGTGCACGGATCTGCTTATTTTTATACCGTGAGGCATCAGATTTTTAAAAATCAAAAATTCTAATTGACTACACTGCAAGCAGCCCCTTATTAGGGCAATTTGGCAGTGGAGAGACTAACTCTCATTCCTATTCATTCCAAAATTTCATTGCCGAATGGTCCTTGGGGGAAAATAACCAGTAGTATGAGTCTGTCTGTGCCCTAATCTCCTTTAATTTATATGGGTGAGCCTTTCACCTCCATACTAAGCCAGGTATAGACTTCCACCCAGAGGACCAATGCACCTTATCATCAGCAGTTTGATAAAAAGACTAATGCTGTGGGATACCCGCCTCAGGCTTAAGTGTGTCTCACCTTAATTCCCTAATCATGTCAGACACTTGAACGCTGGCTGGACTGGGTAAGGTCCTTAATTTCAGCGACATTCTTCTTAAAAACAGCCCTGAATGTCTCCTAACCCTTTGTCGTCGATGGGCCCTAAAACACAAACAAATCCTAACCCTTTCTTTAGTTTAATGAGTTCTTGTATTGCAGGGTACAGTATATCTTAAAAGTTAAACTCTAAGAACAATGTAAAAATATCAATTTAAGATAATGATGCAGATTCCTTTATGGGATGCACGAAAATTCGTCTTTAGGGTCCTTTCACAACTTCCTACTGCCCTCTCAACAAGTCAAAACTTTTCATCTTATTTAGCCTCCACCTTTTTTTCTTTAAACTTTACCTTCTCTCTCTCTCTCTGGTACTGAAAGGGCGGCATAAACATTACACGTGACCTAAGAAAACATCCGAAATGACGACAGGCCCTTCTTGTTTCAAGTTGGTCCATCTTTTCTTCGCGCCTTACGTTTTTAATTCTTTCTTTTTTTTCGAGCAGATAGTATATACCATTGTGTCAGTATTATTATTACTGTTATTACTCAACCATCCTTTATTATTTTTCCTCCACTTTCCAAACTGCCCCATACATTTTTTTTTTCGGGAGAAGGGAGGGGGAAAGACGGGTGTGGGATAAAAAAATGAATCTCTTTTTTTTCGACTATCTCTGGATAATATGATTGTGTAGAGAGTGACTCGCAAGTTCGACTACAACTTTTGATGATTGACAGTTAAACATTTTGGGGGTTTCACCGAGTGTCACAAGAAGTAGGGGCCGTTTTGAGCATGGAAACATTTCAATTGTGTATTTATCTAATTGTTGACTAAGTTTACTGCAGTTGAACAAACAGGAAAAAAATAATGATGGAGTTATATACTTATGAGAGGAATAGTTAGTTGAAGCAAAAGAAGTGAAAAAAAAGTTGAACAAGAAAATAATCTTAGAACATAAGAAGAAAAAAAAGAGCCACGTCACAATAACAATATAAATAACAACACAAGAATTACTACTGCAATATTAGGCCCCCCTTCCTCCTCCTCCTTCAAGAATTAGGACCGTGGGACCTTTCATCGGAGAGAAGGTGAGATGTTCCTTATTGGAGTGCGCCGCGCACCACTCATTCCTGACGTTTCAAGTGGCCTTTTGGTGGGAATGTTGAATTTTTGGCCAACATTTTGACAAGGAAGATGACATCCACCCTGGAGAGCCTATGGATGCTTGACATTCCTACGTTGAAATTCTTAAGCAAGTCCCATCTCCTCCTTTTTTTTTTATTTCTCCTCCTCTCTCCTCCATCTACGCACACATAGGTAACACAACAGACCTCCTAACTAACACGCTCTTAGAAACCCCTTACTTGTCCCAACCGCAGACACACACCGCACCCTTCCTTAAAATACACACCTACACTTTTATGCATACCTACGTGATTTGGCACAGAGTTTGTGTATAAAAACACTAACTACATCCTAACATTGGCGTTCAGAGGCATACGTGTATATTCATTCGTCAATTTCAATAGTAAATGCACTTGTTGAACTTTTTTTTTGAGGTAGATTTTAAAATATTTGTCTGGGGCATACAAATACACAACAACTAGAACGAGAGTTAGGAAATTTATGGATAACAACTTGGCATTTTGAAAATTTGGAGATACAGAGAGACATAGAAAGAAAGAAAGAGAGTTAGGGGGAGAGAGAGACAGAAAAAGGGACAGAGAGAGTCAGAGAAAAAGAGGCAGAAAGAGAGAGAGACATAGAAAGAGAAAGACGCAGAAAGAGATAGAAAGACAGGCACAGCCAAAGAGAGACATAGAAAGAGAGAGACATAGAAAGAGAGAGACATAGAAAGAGAGAGACATAGAAAGAGAGAGACACAGAAAGAGAGAGACACAGAAAGAGAGAGACACAGAAAGAGAGAGACACAGAAAGAGAGAGACACAGAAAGAGAGAGACACAGAAAGAGAGAGACACAGAAAGAGAGAGACACAGAAAGAGACAGACATAGAAAGAGAGACACAGACAGAGGGAGACATAGAAAGAGAGACATAGAAAGAGACATAGAAAGAGAGACACAGACAGAGAGAGACATAGAAAGAGAGACACAGACAGAGAGCGACATAGAGACATGGAAAGACATACAGAAAGAGAGAGACAGACAGAGACAGAGAAAGAGAAGACATGGAAAGACGGAGACAGAAAGAGAGACATAGAAAAACAGAGACAGAAAGAGGGACAAGGAAAGACAGAAAAAGACACAGATAGACTTAGTAAGAGACACATAGAAAGAGGGACAGAGAAAGAGATACAGTACATGGAAAGAAAGAAAGAACGGGACAGAGATAGCTATATAGCGAAAGAGAGAGAGAAAGGAGATGTAGGAAGAGAGAGAGAGCGAGAGATTGGACGAATTTCCGGTTTTGGGACGAGTGTTTGGCACTTGAAAAA
Source organism: Trigoniulus corallinus (assembly GCA_013389805.1). Classification (NCBI taxonomy): domain Eukaryota; kingdom Metazoa; phylum Arthropoda; class Diplopoda; order Spirobolida; family Trigoniulidae; genus Trigoniulus; species Trigoniulus corallinus. The sequence goes on from JAAFCE010006668.1 coordinate 14,103,058, forward strand.
CCGTCCAATCTGAACTGCTAAGAAGGGATCACCTTAATGATGAATTTCACACCTAAACTCGTATCACTCGTTTCATTATTTTTTACTCTCTCACTCACTATACTCAAAAGCAACATCAACTAATTGTTTGTAATTTCAGTTCACGACATCAATGCCACTCGAATGAACAACACACACACATGAAGGACTTAAATAAATACTTTTTTCGAAGTGAAAAATTCAAGTAACCACTTCGACACTTTAATAATAATAATGCTAAAATATTTTAAAATGCAACTGCAATAACGAAACGTAGAGCAATGAAAACTAAAATAAACCCTTTACTTTTAAAACGTTAGAAAGGGTTGTGCATACTTCAAAAAATCTTGACAGTATTTAGAGATTGAAGAGAATCAATGATCAAATTAATATCACGTCAATGTGCTCCATTTTTAATATTCATTTTGTCAGCAAAATTGTTACACCCACATACATACAAACTACTACTACTACTGCTAGGAACCACAAAAAAAAAATTACTACCCCCTTACCTCAAGGCACTACCCCCAAGAAGTCAATTGTAATTCAAAAGTTTGTTAAGAAATGAATAGATGGATATACAACACGTAGGCATGTTTATGGGTATGTGTGTGTTTGCGTCAATCATGAATTCCTGAGCGTTTTTGAGCCCTGTTAGGTTGAGAAAGAGAAAAAGGCAGACAGACAATTTTTTGAATGGGTGCGCGCACCAGGACTGGGACAACGCCTATAACACAGTAGTGGTGAGGTGGACGGGGCGAGGGGAGAAGAGAGAGAGAGAGATACACACACAAGAGTAGGAATGCTTTTTTGTAGGCGTGGAACTGATTTCTTACGAGGGAGAGGAATACACACACACACACACATATACAAAAAAGTGAGATGGGGTGTTTGGTTTCTGTATGACCACTTTATGATCTGACAACCAGACGACTAGTTGTCTTACCAAGCATAACGACCAATTAAATAGTGTAGACAGCTCTGTAGTGAATTTGAGGTTTTGTAAATAATGGCGGTGGCCGTTCAAAAGAAACAATAATAGGGAATAAATATGCATGATAAGCGACAAAAGGCAAAAATGAAATGTTGAAATACCCCTGCAGCAGCACTCCCCTTACCTACCAGCCTACCTGGGCCGGGTGGGGAGAGAGAGAGTGAGGATGCAAACATACTCACATATCAATCAAAAATAAAAACTAAGAAACCATTCCTAATCCTCATAACAAGCTGTGTGGCACACAGACCACTCCATAAAGACACGAGTCCAATCTTCAACATCTCAAGTGGCGTCGCCAGTCTCTACACCCTCACCATCCCCCCCTCCTCCTTACTACGACCTCACTGATTACCCAAGGTGTCCCCCCCCCTCCGCTTTGCCATTCAACAAGCAACATAGATTTGGTCAAGCCATTTAACCTATACCAATTAAACCTCTATTATTCACAAGAGTTTGTTCCTAGGCGCAGTAAACAAGTTCAAGCTGAAATTTGACCTACTCCTCTTCCTCTTTCTTTCTAAACGTGTGAAACACGTGTGGTTTTGCCGGCCATGACTATTAGCAGTGGTATGCAAATATCCAGACGGATGCCATTTACGAGTGGATCTGCAAAGCGGAATTTCACACACATTTTCTGGAGTGTCATTCAACAACCATGAAGGAGGTGACGACAACTTCACGCCAGATTCCAGAGTTCAACTGGCAGTTGAAGGGGCCACATTGCAGCATTTTTATCGCTCTCTCTCTCTCTTTCTCCTCTTCTCTTTTCCCTTATGCACTGTTCCGCCACTATGAATGAGACATTAGGAATCATGTTATGGCCCATCTGGAGGAGAGACTGCTGCTCGCTAGTTAGGCAGTAATGACCTCAACAGAACAGGTCCAAAACAAATTATACGGGGTATGTCAGGTGTGGCATGCAGTTGGAATTCTCTAGCAGGACATCTCATTAATCTCAGGAGCAGTGGCGTCACTAGGGGGGTGCGGGCCGCACCGGGTGACACCACTCGCACCATGAGAAAAGGGGGTGACACCAAAGCAGAAGAAGCGCCTTTTTTCGGGAGAGGGGGTGACACCATGGGGAAGGGTGGGTGTCACCAGCGGGGGTGCACCGCACCGGGTGACACCAACCCTAGCGACGCCACTGCTCAGGAGTCCGCAGACCCTCTGCAACTTCTTTCTCTTTTTCTTTGAATGCAGGTCGCTAACGTCTAAAGTCCCGCAATAAAAGTGACGTCGGAAATGAAATGCACAAGATTCAAACACCCCTAAGGCAAGAGTTACTGAGACTAAGTGTAGATCACCATCACCATTTTATAACGGGATATCATTATCCCTGGTGCAGGTCTTCTGGACCTGCATCCCTCTCTCATGAAGCCTTCGGAAAACAGTCGCCCTTGAAACTATAGTCACAGTGGTAGGAGAGAGCTGTGTGGCTGTAGTAGTCCTCCAGAGGCGCCTGGCTGAAAGTGTCAAATACCGAGCCTCATTGACTGTTGAGGCTCTTGGACGCCCTTGCCCAGGGCTTCTAGATAGGGACCCCGTCTACTGAAACTATTTCCACAAATTGCAGACGCCACTAGGTGTTAGGTCTAGATCTCTTACAGCCTGCACTTGGTATTGTCCTGCTTCCAATCTACCAACGACTCTTCACCTCATTCTATAATCTAAACCACGGGTGGCGAACCTATGGCGCGCGTGGCAGGGGTGGAACACGGAACAATTTTGCTGGCGCGCGTCGTGTGCCTATATAATGGCAAACCAATGTAACAAACCGGAAGTAGGGGGTACAATAATCCGGTAACAAACAATCAGAAATGCAGAAATAGGTTTGCAGGATCGGGTACCCATCTTGTCCCTCTGAATGGATACAAGGGTGATTACCGGTATATATTGGACAGTGTTATTCCGCAGCCGGTTGCAACAGCAGCCAGCTGCAACCCCTAAGCTTGTTTATCGTCGGTCTACTGTTCGTTGGGGTATCCCACCAACGCCAGGGGGAGCGGGCTCCTACACCTGGAAATCTGGAAATGCTATCATACACAACAAGCCAACAAGGGACCTCGGTTTTACTTCTCATCCGAAGGCGCCCTCGGGGTCTCTCTCCCCCCAAAAACAGTCATCCCACCCAGTATCGAACCTAGAACCACTAACACAGTTACCAAACATGCTACCCACTGCGCCACCGAGGTGGGATTAGTGAGCCCTCCACAATCACTAGTTAAAATTCTGCCACTATCCCATGTGGGGCATTCCTGAATTTTGGATGTCCAAAGTGAAATGTTTGGCATAGGGCTACCGACCTGATGCCACAGACCTTTTAACCTCTTTAACTGGATGTAGGAGTACAAAGCGGCTGAATGTTACCCCTGAAAATCACGTGAGGTTAAGTATTAACCCCCTGCCATAGTTCGTCAGGATGACTACCAAGTTGTTATAATTTTCCAATTAAGTTTTATAATAGGTTTAAAACAACAGGGAGAGACAGGGGAGACAGAGAGAGATGGAGAGGGGGGACGACGACGAACAGGCCGAAAGCAGTTAAATTTTCGTGTTATTTATTTGGGACGATGTGGTTTATTGCTATTTTTCTTTTGTGTAGATATGTAAAGAAAAAGTGTCCTAGGGTGGTATTTTTCACATGAAAAAAAAAAAAAATAAAATTTCCTTCCTTTCCTCCCTCACTCTCCCGCTCCCTATTGTCGGGGATCTCCCCATCTATCTTCTTTGATCGGTATTGCTCCTTGTACCCTATTCAAAATTCCTCGTCCTCACATTTGAAGTCCATCCCAACTCCCTACACACACACATACGGTACACAACATCCTTTTCTCTCTCTACTGCCCCTAGTCCACAAAAAGCTCATAAATATCTACACATTTTAAGTGTTGTGCCTGGACCACCCAGCTCTTGGCGGTTCCTCTCCCACTCTGTTGCCTACTTGTTAATATGATGGCTGAATTTAAAATGAAAAAGAAATCCTGTAATACACGTTTTTGCACAGTTTTAATGCATCTTTTTGCAAACTATTAAATAAATAGGTCTCTAGATCAAAACAAAAAAAAAGTGTAACAGGTTCACTTTAACAATTTGCATTCGCCATTATTCATTCATCCCATTCTTAACTACTGACCCAATATCTACCCTCCCTTCCTGTCCTTCCTCTCCTCTCCTCTGGAGCAGTCAACTGCACAAAAAAAACGATTAATAGCATCTCAAAAATCGTAAACCACATAATAAGGTATAAAATTACACAAAATAATTTCGGTATTGTGACGAGTAGCGTTTAACTGTGCCAAGGTAAATGGCGATGATGACACTGTGACGTCAACATCCTTTATCCACACAAACACATACAAAAAAAAAGCAACGCCTATGGCAGGGTCTGGTACCCATCTTTGTCACCTCTAAATGGACACAAGGGTGATGTATTGGATGGCGTTTCTTTCTGCAGCCGGCTACCGACCAAAGCTGCAACGTATGTGCAACTTCTGTGCTTATTTATCGTCGGCCTACTGCTCGTTGGGGTATTCCATCGGGCCCCTACACCTGAGAATTTTGCCACGTCTACCCGTTGCATAGTAGAGAGGATTCTGTTACGTGCACCGGTTCTGCATCTCATCCGACGGATTGCGCCCTCCGGAACCCCCCTCTCTCTCCCTCTCGCCTGAAACAAGCCAGCCCACCTCGATCCAGTATCGAACCTGGAACCACGGGGGCAGTCATCGAGTATCCTACTTCCTGCGCTACTGACGCGGGTTCTATTACCCACACACACAACACTCAAAATTAATTCTTACACATTAAAATGAACCGCTTGGTAACTGCGTCAGTAGTTCTAAGTTCGATACTGGACCGAGGTGGGTCAGCTTCTTTCGGGCGAGAGAGAGAGAGGCCCCGAGTGCGCCTTTTTTTCGGATGAGAAGTAAAGTCCTGTGTGGTGTACGATGGCATTTGCACGTAAAGGAACCCTCTCTACTATGCAACTAAATAGGAGTTGCAGGTTTGGCCGACAACCGGCTCTGGAAAAACACTCAAACATATCATTCAGAGGGACCCTACCATAGGCGGGATAAGGGTTAGGAGTTTCTTTTTTTTTACACTTTAAAATGAATCCAAAGCAGACGTGGGAACAGACTGTACTAAGGGATGTGATAGTGTATGTGAGATGAATGAGGACCTAGTGGGAGATGGGCCCGCAGTGGATAATCAGAACCCGCAGATCCGACTCTGCCACAGGCGGGATACGAGTATAATGGGGAAGATGATGATGACATTTTCAAATGAACATACTACACTAAGGAACTTTAAGTTGTGCAAAACGGTCATTGATTGGTTTAGCTTCGTGGGTGTCCCTTCAACCACAACGGTCATTACAGCCCCGCCCACTGCGTAACTCAGACTGCGTAATGCAGAGTCTGCACAGACACTACACTGTTAGGACGATTTTGGGTATTAGCAGTGCCCAGTGTTCCCAGGAGGTCACCAGTGCTAGTACTAGCTGGGGTTGCATTGCTTAACTTCAGTGATCAGACGAGAATGGAACCGCTTCCGTCACTGATTGGGTCATTGGTTCAAGTTTGAGGTATCGATTCCCATATTCATATAATTTATGTGCTGTATAAGATTAAATGATTTCAAAAGGGTTACAAATGTTTTTTTCATGAAAATTCAGGTTTAAAAAAATGCAACATGGCATTATGGTTTCTTCCACGCCCCCCTCTCTTCCGTCCCCCTTTCTTCATCCCTGTTTTTAAAATTTTATGAAATTATAGGAACCGACCTCTGAAAACAGCTTTTGATGAATCATTTTATGAGTAACTAACTCATATAAATCATAAAATGATAGGATCCTGTGTGGTTGGTTGCCCTCTGCATGATGATATCAGAACTGGAAAAACCTAGGACAGTTTTTTCTTCCCCAAGAATTTCTTATCAGCAACCGGAACTAACAACAACTCAGAGAACTTCTAGTCATTTTTTTTGTTAGGCCCTACGCTTGACCACAGATCGTAACCTAAAAAGTTCAACAACCAACCCTAAAATGAAACAGGTTTGTTATTACGGGTACTCCTTCACATCTACAATTTTCAGATACAAGATGGAGATCTTCAGTTCAGATGAGGATATCTAAATTTAGACTTTGTCTTGAAGAGGGTCCCAAGCTGAGAGGCTTTAAGTAGGCCCAAGAAACGATACACTTAGTGGAAGGCGAACTTATATCCCAGTGCAGGACTGCAGGTCTTGTCCCTCTGAATGGACACAAAAGTGATATATATTGGACATTGTTTTTCCACAGCCGGTTGTCGACCAAAGTTGCATCTGGTCGGTCTACTCTTCGTTGGGGGGGGGACACTCCTCCGAGCTCCTACACCTGAAAATTTGACCTCATCTACCCGTTGCACAGTAGAGGGAGTTCTTTGACGCGCAAATGCCATCATACACCACACGGGACCTCGGGGCATCTTTCTCGATCGCCCGAAAGAAGCCAACCCACCGCGGTCCAGTATCGAGCCTAGAACCAGTGATGCAGTTACCGAGCGTGCTACCTACTGCGCCACCGAGGCGGGAAGGGCTCAAAAGACAAAAAAAAGCAACTCCTAACCCTTTTCCCACCTATGGCAGGGTCGGGTACCCATCTTGTCCCTCTGAATAAACACAGGGCGATATATTGGTCATAGTTTTTCTGCAACCGGTTGCCGGCCAAAGCTGCACCCCAACGCTTATTTATCGTCGGTCTAGTGTTCGTTGGGGAATTCTACCGACGCCAGGGGCGAGCTCCTACCCTGGAAATTTTACCTCATCTACCCGTTGCGTAGTAGAGAGGGTTCTTTTACGTGCAAGTGACCTCGAACACCCACACGGGACCTCGGTTTTCCTTCTCATCCGAAAGAAGGCACACTCGCGGCCTCTCTCTCTCTGGTAGGGAAGAGCTCCAAAGACATGCTAACATAATGTTGCCTCTGTTAGTAGCCATTACATAGTTTTTAAACAGGTAATGAGATGAGTCTTTTCAGACCAGGGTCTCCCTTCTCTTCCTCCTTTTACCCTCTGCCAGAATAACTGGTAGAGATAATTCAGATAAAATTTAAAGGAATGGCGTGCACCAATTATTTAAAATTACATTAGTCAAAGTCAACTTTACAATTTATAACGACGTAACGTTTTTACCTTCGTAATAAATAATGTCAGAGATGAACATACAGGGGGGAAAAAATATATATTACTATAAATTTTCTGACAAAATGTGTGCTTCTTTTTATGTTTGCGCGACGATTTTCACTAAAATTTTATTTTGGAGAGCGTGTATCACCTGTCTGTGGTGTACCATTGTCAGATAAACTCACATCATTTTTCTCATGAAAATGGAGAATACGTTGTCCTCCTGCTAAGTTGTCACTAAAATAGTTTCTTATTCCTTATCCTTTATCCCTTCTTCCATCTCAAGTGGTCACATAAGAAGGGGTTATTTATTCCGGCCACGTCATACAAAAATATAAATACCAATTTAGGTTTTTTAAAGCTTAGTGCAAACTGGGTGATGGAGAAAGACAGAGATAGAGAAGGAGCGAGAGAAGGCGCAAGAGAGAGAGAGAGAGGAAAAAAAAACGTTCAACCCTAACATTAATCTTCCTGTGGGGTATACAACATTTAGTTCTGGGGTGGGGACAAAGGGGCCAGTCTGTCTGTCTGTCTGTAGCATGTTGCTTACATCTACTATTTAGCGGTGGGGTGTATCTTGTGACTTACTGAATACCAAATTGCGTTTAATTTCTGCCAAACAACCATAATAAATAGGCGTGTCACTCAACTGGCCCAAGTGTGGCTGACCTTTTCGTGACCCCCACCTTCTCTTCTCTTTCTGCCATGGAGAGCTTATTTAACACTTGCTTAGACACTCGTTATTAATGCACCCTCACCTTTCATACCGCACACTTGAAGCTCTCTCTCTCTCTCATTATCATGCATAATGTGATGTAAAAATATTTATGTTTATAAGAAGAAGGAAAGAAAAAAAAAATTTGCTTTAACCACTCACTGATGTCGGTTCTCTTTTGGTAGAGCGAGGTCGATGTTGGTGGGTCACTCTGGGAGCTAGTTTCACGCCCTGCTTGTCAAGAAATCACAGGAATCAAGCCATTATAATGGCTTTAATTTCAATTCTGAAGTGATTCAAAGTTTAGTAATCTTTAAATTTGACACAACAACATCCTCACTACCACCACTCAAATGCAACCTCTATTTAAGTCATTCATCCTCTTAATTTCTGAGAGCAACAACAACAAAAAAATTCAACTATTTCTCTACCTGAGTGCTAAGGTGACTGATGCCAAACACTTTTATGGCCCGTAGAGCAGATGATGCACTGCGCTAATTCCATGTACTTACTACCTGTTGTTACCAGTTTAAACCATAGTTAAATTATCCTATAAAACTACCACTCAAACTGAAATAATCTGGATATCAAATGCTTTCACATAATCCAATATAAATTTGAATGACATGTGCTTGGAGAATAGGTAGATAGAGAGGGGGAGGGAGGGCCAAAAGATCACACGTTTTAAACCGATAATTATCCCAAACAACCAATAATTATAATAATAAACAAGAATTTGTGTTGTACTTTCTTTTAAAAAAAAATAAAGTCAAGTACCTACGGTTGAAGTTGTCATATTACACTATACGTGTGATGTGGTGTCTACCATAGTTAAACGAAAAATTAGTTTGGACTTCCGGATGGCTGACGATTATTTTGATTATTAAATGATGATCGAGTAGATGCGTTGATCTAAAAAAAAATAATAATACGATTATCAATAAATCTCTACCTTCAAAACTACCGTTAATCATTTTCTCAGGTAGAAGTTGATTTTTTTTTTAAATTCTGGGATGACTCGGGTTTCTTGTCTGTTCATGGAATTATTATCTAACCTCTTGAATCTAATATCGATTGATGATGTTATCATAATCGATATACATTTTCGGATCATACTCATATAACTGATAATTTAATCCAATTTCCGACTACTGTATTTTGTGACAGAAAGAAAAATATCGTAGCTAAATTTAGCTTTGATGAAATTTAAGACAAATACAGCCGACACAAGGTAATACGTATCAAAAAAAATAATAATAATAAATACCTTGTAGAGCAAGAGCCTAAAATCTGCATTGTTCCAAGGCCCTTGGGATGATGATAGCATTAAATGACAAGTAGTAATAGGAACTATGTCCATATCTACCTACTACTACCGTTTAACCTAAAAAACACCTGAAGGATAAAAGATTGCACCTCAGAAAATGTGATTAACAATAAAAAGTGGGTAGAAAACTCCCACGCTGTTATAATACTTTTACGTGATACCGACCTGTTAATATTTACCTCAAAAATGCCAGGTAGCGAGAGAGGGAGAGAGAGAAAGGGAGGGAGAAAGAAGACGGCAGAGAAACAGCGACAGAGACAACAGAAAGACATATACACAAATATGGGGAGACAGGCAGACACGACGACAGAAAGACACCTAGACAAACACGGAGACAGACAACGACACAAGAGGACAGACAGAGAAGGGAATTTTTTTCGTTTCGTTGGTGTTTTACGGCCCTTCAACTACAAGGTCATTAGAGCCCCGTCTACTGCGTAGTTCTAATGCAGAGACTGCATAGACACTACACTAATACGGTGATTTTTGGGTATTAGCGGTACCTAGTTTTCCCAAGCGGCCACCCATGTTAGTATTAGCTGGGGTTGCGTTGCTTGACTTCAGTGATCAGACGAGAACTGGTGTGTCCAACACAATAAGCCTCTCCCCAGAGAAGGGGAGAGACATAAAGACAGAAAGAGGGAGAGAGAGAGTGGACAGGGACCCACAGAAGAGGGACAGAGAAAAGGGGTGAGAGACAACGACATGACAGAAAGAGAGAGAGCGAAAGGTTCAGCAGTTGACTTCCGGTTAGTGACCGTATTGCTGTCACGATCTTCAAGTCGCATGTTGAATATCCCACAAGAAGACTACTGTTGTCATGTGTGCCTTAGGCACTAAGAGTTGCCATCTTCTGAAACATTTTACAAGAATTAATAAAGCCATTTGAGGTTGAAGTAGTTTGTCTTTTAAAAAAAAGTAACAACAAACGTTGTTATTTTTAATGAGATTTTAAATCATATGACATATATTTAAACAAAATAATTATTTGATGGATATAAAAATGACAAACAATGATGTTTGCAACTTGCTGCCCATCATTCCTGTTTCTACTACTCCTCCTCCTCCTCCTTTTCCTTCTGCACTACACCACACCCTTATATCTTAAACTTTCTTTATCCTCTTGCCCCACACGTCTTGTCGGGGTCAGAATGAGAGTGTGTGTGCGTACCGGGCGGATTCAAGAAAAAAAAATATGTTGAAGATGGGCGCCATCAAAGTCGTTGTCATGCCAGACAAGTTAAGAAAAAAGTCAGCTGCCACCAAATGTCATTAAAAATGGCCTAAGTTAGGATCTCACACTACAGGGGGTTAAAAAGGTGCAGGTAAGAAGGGAATGGGTGGGGGTGAAATGAGGGTCAACTTCAAGGATGCCTTGTAGAGAAATTCACTAAGCATTTACCTCCTAGGTGCCACACACCAACATGAATGCCAGGCTGTGCCGCCGACATATTTTTTTTATTCATTTGGCCAAACCCAAATCATGGCGACACATGACTATTTATAAAGGGGATGGGAAATAAAACATATTTTTTATCCTTTTTAGTTAGATGTTGCTCACATACTAATTTGAAACTACTTTGAACTCCTCAGACACAGTGAAAAGGGGGGCGAAGGGCAGCAACAAAAGAGGCAATGAGCCGTGTCATTTTCACCCACAAAAGGACCAATCTGCATTTTAAAAAATAATTTCGTTCACAACTGAATAGACGTGTTCATAAAATTTACCAATAATTTATAAATTCTTTAAAATCATTCGGCCCCCCCCTTCCCCTCTTGATAATATGGCCAGGAAGTCCTAAAATTTGATATCTCTCTCTAAAAAACAAATTTCCTGTACTCTCAGGGTTGGCTCAAAAGTCGAGATTTCGGGTCTCACCTTCTGTTTTCTTTCGCTGACGTTTTAGGGCCCTTCAACTACAAGGTCCTTACAACCCCCGTACACCGTATAGTTCTAATGCAGAGACTGCACAGACACTACACTAATGAGACGATTTTTGGATATTAGCAGTACCCAGTGATTCCAAGCGGCCACCCACGTTAGTACAAGCTGGGGTTGCGTTGTTTAACTTCAGCGATCAGACGAGAACTGGTGTGTCCAACGCAATACAACCGCTTCCCTTCAGGTCTCAGACCGAGGTCCCGCGCTCACAGGAGCCTTCGCTAATAACTATTTCACTAAACCTCCAACCGGCCCTGAATATCCTCCCAGTATGCAAAGTAGAATCACATCGCATCAACGTTCGGGGACAGAAAGTCATTTGTTTTGGGCCAGGGCAGAGAGCGGGGGTGAGGACGAATTCATGCACAAGGGACATTTTCATATTTTGTTTCCACCTAGAAAGGGGTTAGTTTATATGCAGTGGTGACGTCGTACAAATTTTACACGATTGACGCCCTCCATATGTTCAGGACGGAAAGGGCACTTGAGCTGCACCTCGCTAACTTGAGGCCTCGTTCTCGGTTATTCTATCAAGTTCCTGACACTAATGAGAGGATTTGATGGCCTTGTCCTGCAAATCCCGAACTCAAAGCGTGTTGCTATTTATGTTGCGGAGACTTATGACAGGATTCGAACTCACGATCAATTTAATACATTTTATGAAAGAGTTGGTTGCTCTCAAGTCTGTCTAGTGATAAAAAAATAATTAATGTTATAAATACCTTATTGAACTGATTAAATAATTTTTGATTAACACCTTCCTCCTTTTTTTGTGTGTGTATTTGCACAGGTGTTTTGCATTGCTTTTACGGTCAGTTTAAGAGACTCCAGTAATCTTCCAAGAATGCATGTCAAACGGCATCATAAAAATGGAGGAAAACAAACGTAAGTTTAAAAAGTTATTAATTTCTTTTTTCGTTTTACACAAAGAGTATTATATTTATATAAAATTAAATAAGGATATACTAAGAAATACCTTTTCATATAACATCTCTTCTTCCTCTTCCGCCGCCGAAAGGGTTATGCACTTTTTTTCAACAAGTCTGTGGACTTGTCTGCTTGAGAGAGGTGCGAACCTGTCATAAATAAACTACCTAATATTAAATTTAATTCACAGAAAGGAAAGAATTAAATGATCACTAGGTGCATATCTTTTTTTACCTGGTACAGATTCAGTCATTAGTAAACTATCCTGGCACCTCCACCCATATTGCAAGTGTTACAGGAATTTAATTTTGATAGCGCAAAAAAAAAAACACGCCACTTTAAGGAACAATACAATCTCTGAATGGGCCTGAAGGATAATAATTAACTACACCCCGACCTTACTCCTTTTTTTTATACTAAGATCCATACAGAGATAGAAACAATGGAAATTTTAAACGAATTTCATTACTAATTGATCTTCATTACAAATATTCTCATTATTGTCCTTCTATCAAACTACACTCCAAAATGTGTGGCTAATGAACATGAGTCTCTTGACTTCAGGCAGGCGGAACTAGACTGATCAGCATCATCACTAAATCTTTTTTTTGTATTACCACTGTGTAGTTCTGATGCAGAGACTGCCCAGACACTACACTAATGCGACGATTTTTGGATACTAGCGGTACCCAGTTTTCCCAAACAGTCACCCATGTCAGTACTAACTGGGGTTGCGTTGCTTTTTTACCGCCTTCGGTAGGGTAGGATGCCCATTTTTTTTGCCCCATTAAGTCCCATAAGCTGATCAATCCGTTGGATGGTATTTTTACGCAACCGGTTGCCGACCAAACCTGCAACCCCCTATGCATATTTAACGCGGGCCTGCTGTTCGTTAGGATACTCCACCGACGGCGTGGAGGGGGGGGCCAGCGAGCTCCTAAAGCTCAGAATTTTGCCTCATCTACCCATTGTATAGTCAGTGGCGTACCGAGGGGGACAGATGTCCCCGGGCGCAGAAGACAGGGGGAGTAAAAATGCGCAAAATATTAATTCGCATTAAGTTTAGCTGGTGCTCGGCAACTGCGTCAGTAGTTCTAGGTTCGATACTAGACCGAGGTGGGTCGGCTTCTTTCGGGCGAGAGAGAGAGGCCGCGAGTGTACCTTCCTTCGGATGAGAAGTAAAACCGAGGTCCCGTGTGGGTGTACGATGGCATTTGCACGTAAAAGAACCCTCTCTACTACACAACGGGTAGATGAGGCAAAAATTTCCAGGTGTAAGAGCTCGCCCCCAGGCGTCGGTAGCATTCCCCAACGAACACTAGACCGACGATAAATAAGCGTGGGGGTGCAGCTTTGGCCGGTAACCGGCTGCAGAAAAAACTATGACCAATATATCGCCCTATGTCCATTCAGAGGGACAAGATGGGTATCCGACCCTGCCATAGGCGGGAAATGGGTTAGGAGTTGCTTTTATTAAGTCTAGCTGGTGCCAGAGAGCGCAGATTTCGGTCTTTGTCCCGGGGCGTAGAATACCCTCGGTACGCCACTGTGCATAGTAAGAGGGTTTTACGTCCAAATGCCATCGTACACCACACAGGGCTTCGGTTTTACTTCTCATCCGAAAGAAGCCAACCCACCTCGGTCTTGTATCGAACCTAGAACTACTAAGGCAGTAACCGAGCGTGCTACCCACTGAGCTACCGAGGAGTTTTGGGCAGAACTATAAAGGGGTTAGTTAAATAATAAGCATTCACTAGGAGATATCAATTTCAATGTTTTGTCTTTTATGAAGTGCCGCCGTGTCCTTCCATTGACCACTAGACAGGGCAGGGCTGTTTAGATCTCTTGTAACAACAAACATTGTGTTGTCTAATTCTGATTACTAACAAGACTGACTTATGCTAATCGGAACAATTCAGTTCAAAGATTACCAAATAATAAATAAATTTTGTTTTGTCTTTCTTTCTCTCTGTTTACCCCTTTCGTAGATTGAGACCAGACAAAGATGTCGCCAGAGAAGGTATTAACCGTAAGCGAGGAAAACATAGTAACAGTAATTATTTGTCATCCGTTCATACAACACCACGACACAGTGGACATTTCACGGATGAACCAATTGAGTGTTGTCCTTCAGTGACGAGAACAGTGCAGATGAAATATGCGAAGACCAGGTTGGATAACGTGGTGGAATTGTTTTTTAATGAATCCAATCCACAGGTGTTTTATCGCACGAAATGTGCAGACGGCGTAGCCGGCAAACCGTGTTTACTAGTAAAGGATGCTAATCATACATCCGTTTGTGAGCAGCGTCACACTTATATGTACGCCATTGTACGGGATTATCAGCCTGGAAAAGCTCGCAAGTCAAACGACGACTGGAGATTAGAGCACATCAAAGTGGAAAGTGGCTGCTCCTGTGTGTTGGTCAAGAGGTGAAAACAAAACAACCCAGACAGTGTTTGTCTCCTTTCTCCTATTCCACTTGGAGAGTTGTATAGTTCGTGAATTAAATATTGTTATTAATATTATTTTATTTTTTATTATATATATTAATTAAAGTATGGAGAGAGAGAGCATTTGTCCAAAAAAATATATAGATATATATCTTGGGGGTAGAGAAAGAGTATTTTCCTGCCTCGTGATTGAAACTAATCTCTAACCGCCTGTCTCAACTCTATATCCGGTTAGTCTACTTATATTTAAGAAAATAAACTATAAACTGGATTAATTACCATCTTGATTTCATAATCTCTGCGTATTTATTCAGATATTAATTCAAATTAATTTGGTTTGTTTTCCTTCCCACCTCCTCATTTTTATTACGTATTATTTATGTAAATTAAAGTTATGGTACTCTTAAAATTTTACGTTAGAAATTACGGTTTTTTTCTTATTCTTCTTGAATTCGAGACGTAAATTTTATTGAGGTATTAATAATAATGCATAATGATTAACGTTTATTAACTACAAAAATCAAGATGGTGGTTATTCAGCGCCTCATCTCATATTTGATGTTTTAACTCTTTATGTACGTTTGTGTGTTGTATAAAGAGCACATGTGTAGTAAGGGGGGGCAGTAACCGTGGTGCCCAATTTGTTGTCATAATATTACATCCCCATTTATATAAACGCATTTAATGTCAATCTGTTTTATTTTCCTAGTTTGTCACACTGTTGAGGACCCATCACACTCCCTATTCAAAATTCTCCCAAATAATCAATGCTTGTAACTGTAGAACAGTGTTTCTCAACCAGCCTGTGACCCCCCCCCCCTTCTCACGTTGTTCAGGTCCCATTACCAGGGAACATTACTGATGAAAAGTAATGAGACCTGACCCGAACAAGTATGGCCAGTATGGTTGTCAATGAGTTTTGTCAAATAGACGCCTTGTTTCAAGTATGCGGCTACCCATTGGTTTTCATTGCCCAAGCTGAGCGCCTAGCCTATCACACTGTACTCTACATCAGAGGTCTCAAACAGTTGGGAGCGGCGAGTTGCATTGGACACACCAGTTCTCGTCTGATCACTGAAGTTAAGCAATGCAAGCCCAGTTAGTACTGACATGGGTGGTCGCTCGGGAAAGCTGGGTACTGCTAATACCCAATAATCGTCGCATTTGTGTAGTGTCTGTGCAGACTATGCACTAGAACTATGCAGTGGACGGGTCTCTAATGACCTTGTAGTTGACGAGACCTTAAACACCAACAAACCAAACCTCAAACAGTTTTGATCGGCGGCCCGGATTACGACTTTTTCGAATGCCAACGGGCCACAGTCCGACGGTGCGCCAAACAGAATGACGCGACGATTCATTACTGTTTTACACCCACATTTTACCATTGCGTTTGGAAATTTAAATACATTTATAGAATCCTTCCGCAAGCCGAATTAAATCGACTGACGGAGACCCTTGCTCTACATTACTTGAGATGTTGTAGCCCTTTCGTAATCAACAGCTCACCTACGGTCTTCTGTCGTTAGCCAGGAAATAATACATGTAGCTCCATATTCTTGGATGGGGAAACGGCTTGAATCAATAATCAAGGCAGTATTTGCATCAGGGTGCTTAGTTTCGGTTTCCCTATTTTTAAAAATCAATTGTGACGGCCACTATTTGACGCATTTCCACAACAATCATTCCGCCATTTGTATGTGCATTCTTCTTTTCGATTGAGAAATACTGTTCTATATTTTCTAAGTGATTACCTACAACGGCGCTCCCACCTAAAGACGTTTCGACTGAGCCGCAGCAGTCACGATACTATTCGTATAACAAAGTTCCCTGTAAATATATTTAAAGCTCTGTTTGACTCAACAAGTCCATAAATTGTCCCATTTATCACATTTAAAATAACAAGCACTATTACTACCACCAACCTACTACAGCTAGCTCCATCTTATGGTGGACAGCAAAAAAGACAACTGTAACAAATAAAAAATAAGACTATTAAGAATAGAGATTTAATAGTGACTGCCATGTGTTCATCACTCGGCAGGAGCAGTAAGTAAAATGACCAGAAATTCATTCAAATAAATAAAGAGGAGATGATACTATCCTCTAGTTTTCGTCGTTGGTGGTGATATGAAGTTCCTTTTCTCTTAAATGATTGATGTTTATAATATATATATAAATTAAAATACATATATACGTCGATCCATTTTGTCAGTATGAAATTTTCTTCGTATATTTGTGCTGTTTCTCACGACTCTTAAAAATGTAATCTTTTTCTTTTAAAAAAACAGAAAACACATATTATGTCTCTTTAGAAAACAATAGTAACACATTATTAAAATAAATGTTCAAACTAATAAAATAAATAATGATAAAGTCTAGTTTGGATTGTAGTAATGAAACCAGTTTCACTCACAGTGCTAAAACTTGTACAAGTATTAACTGCTTGTGCCTTTGTATTGTCACATTTTAACCCCCTTGACTCCATCAATGCTGTTTTAAAATTTCAAAAACCCTCTTAACAATTTTTAAAATTATTAAAAAAAAACTTCAAGGTTAGGGCACGACGAATAAGTAGGTATCCAAGGGTCAGTAACACAGTCATGATTAAGCACCTTATTTGTTTGGCTTCTCACCTGACCCTTCGCCTTTTATTGGTTAGTGTCCAACAATTTAATTTTATAGAGCATGTCAATGATATCTGGATTTTAAAAAATGAGAGAAATTAGGAGGTAAAGCGCAAAATGATTTGGAGCTAACATGGGGGAAAGGGGGATGGGAATAATATGAATTTTTCTTCTATTAAAATAATCATTGGATGTCATCAGTTTCGTTCTACAATCATTTTTAATAATAATAAATAGAAATAAAAATTAATTTTATTGATAATTTTGCCAATATTCATACGTAAATCTTTGAAAATAATTGAATGTCCTGTGCTCTACATTTTCTTCTTCTCTCTGTGTATTATATAGGGCCATAGTTGACACGAGTGTGCGTGTTCGTGTGCATACTATTATTAAACAATTTTAAACTTTATTTCGCCATTTGATCAACCACCTACATCGTATTTATTCCATATTATGTTAAAAGTGCATTTTCTCGTGTTTTTTTTTTCTGTTTCGGTGACTGACACAGTCGTCACCGCCACCTAAAGTATTCAATAACTGTAACGTATTCATGTTAAATGTGTACATTTTGCTCTTGTATAATGTAAATTTTTTGGTGTCAATATAGTAAGTAATAGAAAAAAACCTTAAAAACAAAAACTTTTAATTGTTTCCATGATTTTATCCGAATCGAAGTCGTGAATTGGGGGCACACCACATCTACATCCTGTGAACACTGGAACAAAATTCGGCAACTACACGTTACTGCTCAAGACGCAAACACCGAGCAGTCGAGGTCAGTTCACCAATTATTTATTGCATATATGTATCCCCTCCTAATGGGGGGGGGGTCTAAATAAAAAAAACACGAACTGATGACGAAGGCGCAAAAGGTGAAGTACTTAGGATCAACGTTTCAAAGCACTGGGGATTCAGACTCGGATGTGACCCACAGAATCATTAAAGGATGGTTGAAGTGGAGTCCTGTGTGACAGGAGGCTCCCAACGAAGCTGAAAGTGAAGTTTTACAGGGCAGTGGTGAGGCCCGCTATGCTATGCAGATCAGAATGTTGCGCAGTGAGGCCGAGATGCGAATGCTGCGGTATATGAGCGGGATGTCGAGAGCTGATAGTTAGGAATGAGTATATTAGAAGTAGCCGGGGATGGGGACATCGCGGAAAAAAATGAGGGAGAGTAGGTTAAGGTGGTATGGACACCTAATGAGAAGAGGGGAGGAGGACCTCGTTAGGTCCATTTCTGGAATGCAGGTGGTTGGAAGCACCCGGGGCAGGGGAGACCGAAGCAGACGTGGGAGCAGGTTGTCCGTAAGGATACGAGGGCCTGGAGGCAAATAGACGGGAGTGGAGGGCTAGAACCCGCAGACCCGACCTTGCCACACGCGGGATCCCCTTCTCACCAGCTGATAAGGTAATTGTCTGAGCTGTCGCCTACGGTGCAAATGACCAGAACTCAATTTCAGAGTTATGATGGAGAGAGTGGCGTAGTAGTTCTAATGTAGAGTCTGCACAGACACTACGCTGCGATTTTGGGGTAATAGCAGTACCCAGTGTTCCCAAGCGGTCACCAATGCTAGTCCTAGCTGGTGTTGCGTTGCTTAACTTCAGTGATCAGGCGAGAACTATTGTGTCCAATGGGATTCAGCCGCTCCCGTCGACTGTGGCAGTTCCGTTCTTTTGCCACATTTTTTCGTAATTATCATAAAATTTACATAAAAGCGATGATTTTTTGGATTTGAAATGATGCTGGAGCTTCGATACTAAAAATATTAACAGTTGGAGACGGGAAAAGGGAGGTTTGACATACATCTTCAGGCAGGGCAGTTAAGTCGAATTTGGGATATGTAATGTTGGCAGCTACTGAACTGCTGCCACAACAGTCTTTTTAATCGCTTCTTATAATTTCTCATCGGAAGGCCCACTCGGATAAAATTTAGATAGCTCAAAGTCCATTTTTCGCAATATTTCTTTTTCGTAAATTTAAAGTAAAAACACAGAAGCCTCGTAAATAGCAGCAGAGTAGCTATTTAAGAGCAACCCTACACAAAGTCAGCTGAGGCCAGATTTAACTGCAACTGATGAAACTCACCAGCATTCCGGAGTCCAACTTTGA
The DNA here is from genome assembly GCA_013389805.1 of Trigoniulus corallinus. Classification (NCBI taxonomy): domain Eukaryota; kingdom Metazoa; phylum Arthropoda; class Diplopoda; order Spirobolida; family Trigoniulidae; genus Trigoniulus; species Trigoniulus corallinus. The sequence goes on from JAAFCE010006668.1 coordinate 14,122,338, forward strand.
TCATTATAAAAAATTGTGCCAAGAAAATATTTACATTATATTGAATTGAAGGTTGACATTAAAAAATTAACTGTTGAATGGATGCATATACTGTATGTAGCAGGAGGGCAAGGGAGGAGTTAGATCAGCAAATTCGAGGGAGAAGATTTGAACTCAGCCCGCCATCACCACAAACCTATCTGCTTAAAAAAATAATAAAAGCAGGACTCTCTTTTGAGTGCTCGTGTCAAGAAAGAGTATAAAAACCTAGCAGTTGGAAGATCAAAGATTATTTTTTTTTATAATTATCTGATGTACTTCAAGAAATGACGGCGATTACGACATTCATTTTGACGCCAGCATGTCTTGCAGAACCTATGACGCTCTGTATCAGTGACATAATGCGATCACGATATGGTGTAGATTTCCGGGATTTACGAGTGAATTTTGATACGTTAAACAGTGAAGAAATTTCCCCGGCCTAAGTTAAAAATTAGGAGAATTTAAATAATAAGAAACCTTTCTCAGAATTAAATGCAGTGTGTTGCAAAATCAAACACGACTAGACACAAATAAACCGACACTCAATTTAAATTCTATTCTAAAGAAAGAATTCCTGAAGATGGCGACAGTTGACATCAGTAGGCTTAACTGAAAATTACAATCTTCTGCCAAATAAATCTACCAAGGACGAGGAAGAGGGGTAAATTCTAGTCATCATTCATTCATTCATTCATTTTACCCAAAATAATTGATAAACTAATAAAAAAAAAAGAGTTGAAAACATGGAGCGAGAGAGAGAAAAATAACATTTTCTTCTGCTAAAATTTAATGGAAAATCACAGTCTCAAGCGTGTATTCCAAGTTGACGATGATGACGGTTACGAAAAAGTAAACATATCAATCAATCTTAGTTCAATTATGTATGAGATCGCGGTTAGATGATGCTATAACCATCTCCAAACGCTTAGTAATACATTAGTCATGAACAAACCAAGAGAAACATCCAATGAGAATTGAGGAAACCATCTTCATTTTCAGTAAAAGAGGTGACCCAATGATCTTCAACACCAACTACATTAATTATCCCATCATTAATACATTAGTCCGAGTTCAAAACTAACGAAACTCAGTCCGAAGATTGCAGTTGATATAAACTCCATTGTCAAGCCAATATGGTTTAAATTAAAGGAGGGGGAAGAAGAAGAAGAAGAGGAAGGGAAAGGGGGTAGTGGAAGAAAGATGCCTTATCAAGTGATGGACTTCACCAAAGACCCAAGTCCAGTACTAAACACCTGACTCAACCGGACAATTATCTAACAACAAGGTCAGCGATTTAAGAATATCTTCCTAATTAAAACTTCCTTTAAGTTTATGTAATGAAAGGAGCTCGCCACCAGCGGGTTCCAAGAGGAGAAAGGGGTGCAACTTATTATCATCATCATTCGATAATCGCAATTACAGATTAAATTAGACGAGGGGATGAAACCGTGAGAGACCCTCAGGCTCCGTGTAAAGGGTGCAACCAAGGACTAAAACCACGTGTGCCATCTGGTGTAGACTTTACAAGGACCAGACTAGAGAGAGAGAGAGAGAGGTACATAATACAACAACAACTGTCCCATCACGGAATGAAAAAAAACTAAATTTAAAATTCTGTTGAAAATGCATGCACTTCTTTCTAAACAATAATTTACCTGATTAGTGAGAAATTCGTCCACACTTTACCTATTTGTAAAAGGTAACTAAAAAAGAATGACTTAAAAGTAACCCGTTGACCATTTAGCTTTTTTATGTGGACACCGACAATGCCTCGCGTTTTCTTTTGAACAATTCCCAAAAGTGCCCATTCGGTTGAAACTCTTACAGAAGGGTACACTATTATTCTGAAAAGTGCTTGTAAAAAATAGGAAGCAGTCACTAAATTCCGCTTTTAATTAGTTGTGTCTACCTGAGATAAAAGGGAGAGGGGGATGAGGAGGAGGGCAAACCTGTGAGTGACGACCAAAAACATTTAAATTTAGACCCTGATTATTACAATCTTGCCATCAACAACAAAGATATTGTCTCCTTATTTAACCCATTTCTAAGAACCTTTTACTCTTTTCCAATAATTAATATTTTTAATTCCTGTCCCGTGAAGGAATTTATTGACTCTACTGATTTTTGAGGTTGAACTTATCGGTCGATAGAAGAATGACCCTATCTTGAGTAGTAGCCTCAAGTCACCATGTTACAGTTCACTCTTTTTAGAGGAAAAAACCTTGCAATTCCTGAACGGGACAGAGAGTAAAAAATTGAACCAACGATCACATACATCATTTTGAAAATGTGAATCCCACCTTTTCTTACACGAAAAAAATGTCCCCCCCCCCTCTATTGATGTATATATATATATAGAAAACAACATGAAACAAGAAAAAAATATTATAATCAAACATAGATATTATAAACATATTGATTTATGCGTAAGCACTGACGTAAAAGAGGTGTTTATGTCTCGTTGGTACAATTCAAAAAATCAACAAAGAAAGAGATAAGATACTAACGCAGCTGGAAAAAAAAAGACGAAAGACATTTTTAAGACAACAAGACCGGAAAAGGGCGTCCAGAAAAAAAATTCAACAATAAAAACTGTTGTGTTAAATGAAAAGAAGAAGAATTTATAGACAACTTATATATATTATGAACAAACTCTACAAGTCATTAAAAAATCTGCTCACTGTTGCGAAACGTACACTGTATATTTTCCACGAATAACAACACACACACAACACATACCTGTGAGAGAAGTACAAAAAATAACCCCTTCACAAACTAATAGGAAGTGACGAATTCCAGAAAACATTCTCCACTTTCCGAAATTCAACAGGCCATAACGAGAGCGTGCATTTTTCTTTTTTTTTTAGAAAAAAAAAGGGGGGTAACTAATAGTGCCAAATAGCCAAGTTTACAACCATAAATCTAGAAGAGCAGATATCGTTTACAAACCAAAGTTTAAAATGATAGCTAAAATATCTTTTTCAGCATAACCCTTCAACACCTGTAATAAGTCACGTTTAGGACCTTAAAGTGGTTTTGACAGCTGAAAGAAAAAGGTAGACCAATGTAATTGGGACTAAAAAGGCGAAAGAGAGATAAATGGAGAGGTCAACGATAAAGTACTCCGGCCGTCCTAAATGCAAATTAAAGATGAAAGCTGTCCTGGAAAGGGTTTTCACGTAGAGGCGAAGTGAAAGAGAGAGAGAGAGAGAGAGAGAGAGAGAGAGAGAAGGGAATGGGGGTAAGAGGAGATGCCGAAAAAATAAAACATCATGCTATAAAAAAAGGAGGTCTTTTAAAGCCCTATATATATATAATGAAAGAGTAGCAGTTGCTAGAAGGGGTACAGTAAGACATAGACCCATTATCCATGACACTTTCTTCAGTACTGACGAATGAATTATTCGTCGCACACACCTCTGCAAATCCCAAAATTTGATTGGGTGGGATTTGGACCTTGTTATCGACGAGAACGCCACTTCACAGACAAAAAGTCTTCTCGTAATATTTATATTGGTTAAAGTCCTTTAAGTATCTCATTTACACGTGATACCGATAATAAAATCCCCACAGTTAACCACTAAGCCATTAAGATTTTCCAATATCATTTTGATAGCCACCGCCACCACCACCACCAACTGCTATCGTTCATGTGCACCTGCCCCATTCAAGGGCCTCGATGTCTGACAGGAATAAAAACACTTGCAAAAAAACTATATCACCCATAAATTGGTCTTAACATGATCAGTAAGCGGTTACAACGACTCCATTTCTCGCAAAAAAATTATTACTGTTATTATCGACATGGAATTAATCACTTGGTGGCTCAAGTGCATTGCAGGAATCCTGACAGTGTCCCTTACAGTAATACTACTTAATGCTGACGGCAAATATGTTCACAAGATACCTGCTGGTAAGTATCATTTAATTTTGTATTTTTCTGTTAGTTTTATAACCGTCTTTGCAAATAAAGTATACAAAATGACAATCACTTTTACGTTTTTCTTTTTTTTGGATTTAACCTAGGTTCTAAAGGAAGCAGTCATCATATCGACGATGGTATGCAATCAGATGCAGTATCACAAACTTACTCTGATAAGGTAATAATTGGGAAAAAAATCCCATGTCAGCCCATGACACGAGAAGTTTTACAAAAAATAATGGGAGCAGCATTTAATCCTCGATATATGTCAATCGATAAACCAAAAATCGAGGATCTTACTACTAAGGATGCAAGCAGTCGTCAAAAGGATCAAGCACCTCCTCATAATGGCAACTACAAGAAAGTTGAGGCATTTCATGTCCACGAAAGTTACACCAGAATTTTGTACGATGAACCTATCATTTTTGACAGAAATAACAACAACTTGAACTTTAATCAGCACCATGGTGAACCAGTTAGATATGAAACAGATCACAGCGATATAATTAACCCGGGATTTTACGTGTCGGCCACGGAATCACATATCTCCTCTTCTGTTCAAGTGACTCAACATAAAACGAGACATCATCGCCATCATCAAAATCATCACCAACAGGATGAAGATAAAAATGATGATAAAATATCAAAAATGAATAACAAGAAAGAATCTCAAGACAGTGCTAAACATAAGATGTCGTCGTCGTCATCATCATCATCGTCCACATCTATGATTGATTATAAAAATGCTGAATTTGAACAGAGAGAACCTTCAACAGATGACAACTCAATGACAAAGGCAGCAGTAGTAACAACAGTAGGGGAAGAAGAAGCAGCAAAAAAGGGCAAAGAAATAACAGAAGATAAGTCAAAATTTCAGACCAGTGCCAAAATCAGTCAAAAGAATACGACTTCAGCAGAGAAATTTATCAAATTAGTGCGAACTAAACGAACTGTCAAAGGTGGGATCCCGTGGTACTGTGAATCGAAAATCGATTGGATTGATTTAGGAGCTAATCATTTTCCAAGATTTTTAAGAACTGTTAAATGTACAAGTGACCAATGTTGGTTTGGTCATTTTCAATGTCGTCCCAAAGCATTCACGGTGAAAATATTAAGACGACGAAAAGATTCCTGTACGATGTCAACTGAACCATATAAAAGTTCAGGATCTAGTCCACCAGATGGAAATTATCAAAAAGATATAAGCAGTGATGAAACTCTTAGTCAACATGACATTGATGCCATGCAAGACGCTAACTCTTTTGTACCCCCAGAATTTCGGGAACAATGGGTATTTGAAGAAAGAGCTGTAACATTTTGTTGTGAATGTGCTTCTTAGCTGCTGCTGCTACTACTAATCATATACAGTACACTACTAATCTAAAGGATGTAAAAAAATGTTTAAAATTATACTTTAAGGTTTGAAAATGGACAGTATGTGGATACAAAGTTGTGTGTGAGTGTGTGAGATATTCAGTGATGGCTTTTATTTACTCAACGGGTATAAACAAACAATAAAGAAAGGGTTACTAACCTTAACTTTGGTTATAAAAATCCCTCAATTTCTTATCTCTCTCGTTCCTCTTCTCCATTTTATAGCATACTCATGTAAAATGATGTTATTTATATTGTAAACATCAATAAAGATGTTTTAGTTAAAAGGATATCTTACTACTCTGCAACCAAAAAAAAGAAGGTATATTAAATTATAATTATTTTTTTAAGAATATATTAAAAGTTGTGCTAAAGCCATCCGCCCGCCATCTTTGAACAGATTATTCCAAAACAGACGAATTTTCTATTATGTATAACTGACAAAAATTTAAAGTAAATATTTATGACATATCAATATAATTTATCAATTTAAAAATTTTCGCTGAGTTTCTTTTTCGTGACTGGTATATAACAGTGTGATAAAGTACTTGGTCTGGATTCAATAAACCAAAAGTAAAAAGTAAAATAATTGTTTGAATGACCCCATTCGAGTTTGCAATAATACAGGTTGCCTCATGAGTATTCAATTCATAAATGGATTTGCGCATGCGCGTCTCAGTCTCTATACTGTTAATGATGGAAAATTTTTAGTACATATATATATATATATATGACAGTTGTAGCCTTTGGAATCGACTTAAAATAATCCAGAATGATATTTAATATATCAATGTTTTAAATAAATTAAAGGTTATAAAGAATTGATCACAACATTGACACTAGATCATGCGACGCCTACGTGTGAATTAAGTGACAGTGGGTGTAACGTATTTTTTCTTTACTACTGTATTTTCAAAATAGTATTCAAACACCATTTTGAGGAAAAAACGTCACAATATTGCCTATCATGTTCAATGTTATAGTCATGACAGTTTTAAGTGATGTTACCAAAATAAATTAGCCTAAAAAAGTCACTGGAGATGTAAATTTTTATTGCATTACGCCGCTTTACGTAATCGTCCTAGAGTCCTGGGTGTGTTTGTTGTTAAATCTTGGTCCATTTCTTGATTAAATATTTTTCTGTCTTCTTCAGTAATTAAATCACATCAGTTTTCCTCAATTCGGGAGTGATAAAGCTACTGTATTTGCACGACAAACTTTGAAAACAAGGTCGATGCTGCTATAGACGAACAACTACAATATATACATACTATTGCAATAGTAGCACTTCAAAGTTGTGCAAATATACAACATGCAACCATCCATCCATTCAGAAAATTTGACAGTAAGATTTTTTAAGAAATAAAAAACATTTAGTTGTGTTGAAAAAAGCAACACTACGTTAATGAATGACACCAGTTGCTTCTTATTTTGAGTCAACATTTATTTTCTCAGATTGTATATTGGTCGAATCATCAAGCAACCAAATGTCAACATCTATCACAAGAGTACATTCAAAGCAACAATGATACTCACTACAACATGGTCATTCCTCAACGGTCAATAAACATTTTCAAGGTGCTCTTTGCAATAAATTTGAAACTTTATTGCAATAAATGACAATTACAATTCAGTAGCAGTAGGAACCTTTAACGTTAGTTAGCATACACAAGTCATTATAGAAGTAAATATAGAAAAAAAGGCGGTGGTGCTTACTTTTATTTCTTCTTCATCATAAAACGACTATTTTTAATGATGCTAAATCCTTTCTGTGACGATACACCATGAATTTTGCACTCATCAGATAGAAATAAAGATAAAACAAGAGGAAGACGGTTGAAAATTCCCTCCAAAGTAAAAAATGGCGAATGGGTATCATGTAGATGAAGCGCCGTCGATGAAACAATTCTAAATCGGAATGAAGACATCCTGCGATTGCACATTGAGAAAAGCTTAGTAATTGAAGTCACTCGGTTGCCATCTTGTCTAAGGGCAACAGCTGTAACACTTCACTGCGTTATTCATCATACTCTTATAACACCTGTGGCAGGGTCGGGAATCCTCAATGCCTGGCTCAACAAGCAACTCCTAACCCTTTTCTTGTCTATGGCAGGGTCGGGTACCCATCTTGTCCCTCTGAATGAACACAAGGGCGATCTATCGGACAGTGTTTTTCCACAGCCGGTTGCCGGCCAAGCTGCAACCCCTAGGCTTATTTATCGTCGGTCTACTTTTCGTTGGGGCATTACACGGACACCAGGAGCAAGCTCCCACACCTAGGAATGTTGCCTTATCTGCCCGTTGCATGGTAGATAGGGTTCTTTTACGTGCAAATACCATCGTACACCACACGGGACCTCGGTTTTACTTGTCATCCGAAAGAAGGCGCACTCGGTGCAGTATCGAACCTACAACTACTGACGCAGTTACCGAGCGTGCTACTCACTGTGCCACATAGACGGGTCCCCTCAATGCCTTGCGCATGCTTAAAAAATGATAGTCGAAGCGTTTTATTTACATAAAAGAGAACTGACAAGCCGATGCCGAATTCCAAACAATATTGTGAGTACTTAAGCGTCCCGTCCCAAGAATGAAGTCCCTGCAGATTCCACGTCGCGTGGCCCTGGAACATGCCGACCTCTTGAAACAATGTCAATTTAGAAAGTATAATGAGCATAAAGTGGGCTCGAGTGCCTTTATTCGGAAAATCAAAACGAAAACTGGAAGCTCAGTTGCCTTTTGGGCTCACATTACGCACATTCGCCTCCCGAATTTTTATTCCATTTGCTGCGTGCAGTACTTTAAGATTCAGGCCCACACTAATCGGACATTTTGGGTGTAGAATTGTTGCAATGTTCCTTCTTCGGGCTGAAGTGTGAACCTTAAAAATCCTCCTTAGATTGATACCAGGTAAGTAACAATCTGACAGGGTTGCCGAGTATCCGTTTGCACCGGGAGAAAAAAAGTGAACAGGGTGAACTGTTGGAGGATATTTTTACGCAGCAGACTACCGACCTGAGCCTGCAACTCATTCTTTATTTTCTTATTGGGAGCATTTGATTATTTTTACCGAGGTCAGAGGTGAGCTAAACCAGAGAAATTTTGCAAACTTACAGGTGTCATCATAGTATATACCTCTACACGAGACCACCGCTTTACTTCTTATTCGGGACGGAAGGCTCACTTTGGGTTTCCGTTCCTCCCTCTACCCCAGTAAAGAAGCCGTACTCTTAGTCAGGATAGGACTTCCAACTATGACCTTACCGCTAACCACGTACAATAAATCTACCGAGGCAGACCAAAAATGACTCTCAAACTTTTACTAAGGGAAAATCAAACCCAATGACATTAATTTTTAAATGAAATGGGTGCCAGTGTATCTAGGGCCGTTAAAATACCTCTACTTGGTTCCTGGAGCATCCAATAATCTAACCAGAGTAACTGATGTAATGACCAAATATAAGAGCGGCTGTGTGGCGTTGGACACACCAGTTTTCGTTTGATCACTGAAGTTAGCAACGCAACCCCAGCTAGTACTAGCATGGATGTCCACTTGGGAACAATGGGACTGCTAATACCCATGTTTTGTTGCGGTCGTGTTTTTGGGCCCTTCAACTACAAGGTAATTAGAGCCCCGTCCACTGCATAGTTCTAGGGCATTACAAGGGCAAGGGCATTAGTCCCGTCCACTTTATAGTTTTAATGCAGAGACTGCACAGACACTACACTAATGCAACGATTTTTGGGTATTAGCAGTATCCAGCTTTCCCAAGCGGCCACCCATGTCAATACTAGGTGGGTTGTTTGTTTGTTTGTTGGAGTTTAAGGTCCCGTCAACTACGAGGTCATTAGAGACCCGTCCACTGCATAGTTCTAATGCATTGACTGCACAGACACTACACTAATGCGACGATTATTGGGTATTAGCAGTACCCAGCTTTCCCAAGCGACCACCCATGTCAGTACTAGGTGGGGTTGCGTTGCTTAACTTCAGTGATCGGACGAGAACTGGGGTGTCCAACGCAATTCGCCGCTCCCTAGCGTAGTATCTATGTAGACAGCATTAGAACTACGCTGTGGACGGGTTCTCTACTGGCCATTGTAGTTGAAAGACCCTAAAACACTGATGAAACGAAAAAACACATAAATAAGATGTTAAACATAAATTACCTGAAGAAAAATGCAATCAAATTCAAACATTTTGATCAATCTTGAAAGATGGAGTCAAATACTGGCCCGAAGAAGAAGAAGTCACAAATATGGTCAAGGTGTCCAAAATAACTAAGAAGGCGGCTGGAGGGACGTGTTAATTGTTGAATTAAACTGTGATATCAACTTCAAAATAAAATGTGAAATCGATACTCTTGAAGTATTTACGCTAGTTAAGTGCTATTGCATAGATTTCTAATTTATTGTTTTATCACAAAAATGTGATTCACTTATCTGTAAAGTAACTTTTGACCCGCAAATGGTTTTTCGAGGCGACATTTGATCACACTTCATAAGTATGACCACTAAAACACGGCAAAAGAAATTAATACTCTTAATAAGGATGAAGGAAAAAGGAGAGAGTGGAGGAAGAAGAGAGAGAGAGACGGGGTCAAACGCTTTAAAAATGTCCATTAATGATCAATCTTGAATTAAGATAAATTACGTGGGTGTCTAAAAATTCGCTCAACATCAAAGAGATCGAATTTTTTAATAGGTGAAGAAATTAAAAACACTACCCACCACTCTTAATATATCACATGTTGGTCAATAAAACGGTCAACATCTTTTTATTTTAGTAAAAGAAAAAAAAACTTTTATCTGAGTTTGAAAGCCGAGAAATTCAGACTCTTCACATGGATAAAATCTTTGAAGCAAATACAATGCTGCTATTCTGTAAAATTTATATTCTGCATCATTTGTCTTAAAAGACACTGTCAAAAAAGTTTATAACTGGTATATTAACGAAGAAGAAGAAAAAAATGATGCCCCCCTCTCCACAGTAAAAAAAATGCTTAACATTCTTTCAATCACTGGTCAGCCATTAATCACTGACCACAAGTATGTGAACAATTTCGCTCCACACCAAATGGTCGTTTATTTACAAACCACCCAGAGAAAAAAATATAAATAAAAAACAGACAACATGCGAAATGAGGCAACGGCGATAAAAAAACTTACAGCATCATGTGTACCAAGTGGACAGGTCAGTGTTTCACTTCTTTCTCATCAGAGTGCGCTGCTTTTCAGCATGTTCAACTATTTTTTCGTCCACTGGTAGCCCCTTTCGTTTGCGGACCATATTCATGTACTTACGAGCTCGAATTTCACTATCTGCCTTCTCACCATATAATAAGTACTCCTCTTCAGTTGTAGGCACCCAGAAAGGATCCGTGTCCACCACCTAAACCAACAAAACAAACAGTGAATTAAATCTAGAACCCAATAAATCAGGAATTCCCGAAGTGTGCGCCGCGGTTTCCTCACAGGGTGGCTGCGAAATTGGTCAACTATCATTACGGGAGGCAACAGCCCCGCCTCGGTGACGCAGGAGATAGTGTGCTCGGTCCAGGTTTCATACTGGATCGGTTATTACAGCCCAGTCCACTGCATAGTTCTATTGCAGAGTCTGAACAGACACTACGCTGTTGCGACGAATTTTAGGTATTAACAGTACCCAGTATTCCCAAGCGGTCACCCATACTAGTACTAGCTGGGCTTGCGTTGCATAACTTCAGGAATCAGACGAAACTGGTATATTTAACGCAATACAACCGCTTCCCCAACTAGTCCCCTACCGGGTGGGGTGCACCATTCCACTTGCACAGAAAAGCACCCTCTCTACTATGCAACGGGTAGATGAGGCTAAATTCCCAGGTGTAGGAACTTGCCCCCTGGCGTTGCAGCTTTGGTCGGCAGCCGGCTGCTATGGACAAAGATGTGTACCGACCCTGCCATAGACCGGAAAAGGGTAAGTAGTCGGGTGTTGAGTACGGTTGGGGGGTGCAAAAACGCAATTATTGGACAGTTTTTCCACAGCCGGTTGCCGACCAAAGCTGCAACCCCTAGGCTTATTTATCGTCGGTCTTCTGTCGTTGGGGAATTCCACCCACGCCAGGGGAGGGTGAGATCCTACCCCTGGTAATTTTGTCTCATCTACCGTTGCATTGTAGATAGGGTTCATTGACGTGCAAATGTCATCGTAGACCACACGGGACCTCGGTTTTATTTCTCATCCGAAGGAAGGCCAACAACGTACCTGGGGTGAGCAGAAAAACAAAAAAAAGCTCAAAGGCTCAAAAGGTCAACAGCCAACACTGAGAAAAATCGCCGTCAATAGCAAAAGTAAGTTTGGGGACCCCTGCAATAAATGCAAGGTGTTGATAAGGGCCATTGTGCCATTAGATGGTTTTCCAATGAAATTTAGTAAATTATTTTTGAAAATCGGCAACACATCAACCCATTTGTCCCTCAATGGACACAGGGGTGATATATTGGGCAGTATTTTTCCACAGCCGGCTGCCGATCAAAGTTACAACCCTTATACTTATTTATGGTCAGTCTACTGCTCGTTGGGGCACCCCACCGAGCTCCTACACCTGGGAATTTTGCCTCATCTATCCGTTGCATAGTAGAGAGGGTTCTTGTACGTGCAAATGACATCGCACACCACACGGGACGTCGGTTTTACTTCTCCTCCCAAGCAAGGTGCACTTGGGGCCTCTCCCTCACCCGAAAGAAGCCAACCCACCTCTATCCTGGAACCACTGGCGCAGTAAATCGAATACGCTACTTCTCTTTCAAATCTGATGAAGTAAGGCTGAGCGATGTTTGCTAATGAGAAGCATTCGCAAACAGGCCGTCCTTCCTCAGAAAGGGTTACAATAGTTTCTATTAGGATGGGCCAGTTTGTTGACTTTAGAAAAGTTTTCAACCAACCTTAGTACTGCTATGACTACTTTTAACTATTACTACTAATGGAATTTGCTATTAAATTTAGACACCATCACTTATTTTAGTTGTGGTAGTAGTAATGGCCATAAAAACACCAGTGGCAAAGAGGACCGTGAATTAGGGCGAATAGGACAAGGGCATTTTATTCCTTATTGGGACAACGTGGGGGTGAGGGTGAATGGTACAGCCTAAAGCCTTTTCTTCACACCCATTAATTGCTATTTACATTTACCCATCCCTTACAACTTTCAGGGTGGCACTTCCAAATTTGTACGAAGTCTGTAGGTCGACTTCATTAATCCAACAACCAACAAAAGAAGGAAAAGTCACACAACCTATTCTCAAGTCCCGATTTACAGACAATCAAAACTCTAAAATGGCACTCTGTGGAGCCGTACCTTGCTAGGTCTATAATGGCATACTAACTTTAAGATTGGGGATGGGCACCATTTAAATGTTATGCCCAGAGGTCCAGAAAGAGATGCGCCTCCGTTCAGAGGACAAGGGAGCGGTTTAGAAAGCCACTTTAACGATAGTTAACTATAGAAAGAACGCCCTATTTTTCAATTTTCTTAAAAACAGTAAATAATCCAAACAATTAAAACATTTCATGTGTGGGTGCACATATAAATTTAATTTCACGGCCCTAAATTAAGCATTTATGATAAAAATTGTTAGGGCTGGGGGTATCGCCGGAAAAAAAACGGGGGAGAGTAGATTGAGGTGATATGGACACGTAATGCGAAGAGGGGAGGAGGAGCTCGTTAGGTCTAAAACCGGAATGCAGGTGGTTGAAGCACCCCGGGAGCGGCAAATTGCGTTAGACACACTAGTTCTCGTCTGATCACTGAAGTTAAACAACGCAACCCCAGGTAGTACTGAAATGGGCGACCCTTTGAGAAAACTGGGTCCTGCTAATACCCAAAAATCGGCACATTAGATTAGTATCTGTGCAGGCTCTGCATTAGAACTACGCAGTGGACGGGGCTCTAATGACCTTGTAGTTGAAGGTTCCTAAAACACCAACGAACAACAACAAAATGAAAGCACGCGGGGCAGGGAGGTCCCAAAGCAGACGTGGGAGTAGGTTGTCCGTAAGGATATCGTAGGTGTGGGGTGGACGAGGACCGGGTGGAAGTGAAGGGCTAGGAACCGCAGACGCGACCCTGCCACAGGCGAGATAAGAGTATGATGATGAAGATGATTTAAACTGTCAAAAGGGCCGTAGTGCTTACCGCAGCTGTCCCACAAAAGAAACGTCCCATTCATTGAATATCACAACAATGAGAGAGAATAACCAAAATTTTTTTGGGTGTCCCAAATTTAAGGCCGACGAGGACGTAAGCTACACATTTCAATCGGAGTGCGGAGATCAAACTGGCCCTTGGGAACACGAGTCCGAGGCGAAACTCTGTAAAGCTTATGTGTTAAATATAATGGTAAAAGTAATAGTACAAACAAATGTATTGGACACATTAAGGACCCAACCACTCCAACGAATTACAATGTAGCACTTTAACAAGTGCAGAGGTAGGTTCAACAGGTACACTCGAACCTTGTGCTCCTTTTTTTCTCCCTCCAATAGGTAAAAAACACTGCTCGGAGTAGTTGTTGACTTTAATGAACAAATTAAACAGCAACAAAAAAGTGCTGCACCTTACTTTAAGGTGGGCCAACTAGGTCGGGCACTTCACAAGTGGATGAAAATCATCATCATCACTAACATTATCGGCCCACACGAAATACATGAAATCAAAAGAGAAGCAGACCATCCCAAAGGAGCACTATTTTTCTCATTCATATATTCAAACAAATTGTAATTGTAGTCATAATACATGAATATACATTTTGATGTACATTTGTTGAAACTTTTACTTCCTGATATTTATAAGCAAATGAACTCTCTCTCTCTCTCTCTCTCTCTCTCTCCCTCAACCAGGGACAACCAACACCCCACGCAAATCCTAGGCAAACTTCCAAAGCAGTGCAAGCAATAACAAATTGATGGAGTAGTTGTCTATCAACTACACAATCTCAACATTACAGGCTACTTGTCAGAACGTATGTTTATCCTTTTATTGCAAAGCACTTTTTTGCAATCTGAAAAACGAATCAGACAAGAGCACGTTGTCCTATGAAATTAATACCTCAGGTACTCCCGGCAACAGGAACCAGGGGAAGACATTTCTAACTCCACCTCAGCCTTGGAAGAAACACCAAGGGTTCAACTATAAACCAGCGAAAAATTCAACAACTTTCAAGTCCCTAACCGAATCCTACCTCAGGTTGGAACCTGATCGAAAGCATTCCAACTATCAGCAAATAATCTACACAAGAGCCACAGCATAGCAGAAATACCTCTTCACTATCGATTTCGCCAATAAAAATGTCTTAAAGCTGTAAAAAAGGCAGTCAAATTTGATTTCTCTTTGAAAGTATACATTAAAATGAGTCAAGAAGCAACAAAAATGCTTATCATTCCTCAATTTGACGATCTTAACGACCAATTACAAGTAAAGTTACAACTCAATAGCCTATGTATATAGAGCCATAAAAAAGTTAAATGATCAATTCAGGACGTCCCGTAATACGGAGGTCAATTTTGCAACAAACCATCTCCACCCATGGTTTGTATTCAAGCACTCCTGCACTGGCTTGACCCACAATGCCTTCCAAAGAATAAAATCTAACTAAATTTCATTAAACGTGGGGTCACAGCTTTACCAAATGTCAGGAACTGGTGAAACAAAATGAGCATCATAATATTGGTGGAGTACTTATAGCGGGTGTTTATCAATTTCCTCTGTGGCAATCCCCAGGTGTGTGAGTGTGCATGTGTGCGCAAGGATTTGTGTAGGATGATCTTAATGGAGTATATATTTAATCAGAAGAGAGCTAGAAAAAAAAACAACAGTATAAAATTTAGTTGTGGATTATCATTCAAACGTGACCCATCCCAAATTTATCTGCCTAATGTAGGAGGGCCTGGCACGTGCTCGTAAGAAGCAACCACTCCTTAAGACCTGTATGACCTTCTTTATGGATGAAGGCAGTCGCAGTGACAAAAAAAAAACATGTTGTTGAGGCTAAGTGTCCTCAATTAACCCATTTGGGGTCGGCCATACGTACCACATGGCACCAAAGACTACGATTTGAAAACTATTTATTATTCCATCCGCGAAGAAATCTTGTCGAATCTTTATTACTCATAAGTACAAACACTGAATGTATGAGAGGAGCACTAATTCCGGGACATTTTCGATTGTGGGGATTTTCTGACTGTAACAATAAAACCTGTAGCTAAACATCCGATCAAAAGACATAAGCAATATTTTATTATATACGTTAAGAGATAAAATATTTCTTAGAAGCGATGTTCAAAAATATAAATTTCGTAATTATTATTTATGTAGACCTACATGGTTTCTAAACGTCCCGTTGTGAGTATGAAAACAGGTTACCCAAATGGCGCCTATCTCTAGGAAGATATCAGTCTAAGCACATTTCAATCCTTTCTTTCCAAACCGACGACTTCAAATCTCCAAGAAGTTTATTATCTGACACTGAATGAATTGACAGGCTTGCGACATATGCCAAACCCCTATTTACTTTTTCCTAGAAATCTGTAATTGGTAAGGTGGCCCAACTGATTGACATGGGGCTCAGATGACATTATGATGGACATCGTAAGACATCATAATGGGCACTTGCTTAATATTAACGGGTTTTTTTCTCCAAAAATGTGACGAAAGTGCACATAAGACGGCCTTTAAGCTTATGAAGCAACGGTACTTCACATAGGTCAGGTCACTTAAGTTGGGGAGTGGCGAATTGCGTTGGACACACCAGTTCTCGTCTGATCACTTAAGTTAAGCCACGCAACCCCAGCTAGTACTGGCATGGGTGACCGTTTGGGAAAACTGGGTCCTGCTAATACCCAAAAATCGTCGCATTAGTGTAGTGTCTGTGCAGTCTCTGCATAAGAACTATGCTGTGGACGGGGTTCTAATAATCTTGTAGTTGATGGGACCTAAAACACCGGGAGCGGCGAGTTGCGTTGGACACACCAGTTCTCGTCTGATTACTGAAGTTAAGCAACGCAAGCCCAATTAGTACTGACATGGGTGGTCGCTCGGGAAAGCTGGGTACTGCTAATACCCAATAATAGTCACATTAGTGTAGTGTCTGTGCAGACTATGCACTAGAACTATACAGTGGACGGGTCTCTAATGACCTCGTAGTTGACGGGACCTTAAACTCCAACAAACAACAACAACAACAACCTAAAACACCAACAAACAAAACAGTAACTTAAGTTCATTAATACATAATTTTGAATTCGTACGCTACAACCTCCCACGTGTCAGACAGGCCCTGATTAGTCCCCTTTTCAACGTTCAGGGCCCATGGAAGAAAATGTGATAATTCACGATCATACACACGACGGACTTTTAATCTAATAGAATGTGGACTCCAGATCTTTCCGCCATCAAGGAAAAATACCGACCTTGATCAGAGACGCCCCTGCGTACTTTGAGCTCAACAGGTAAGTGCACCTGATACGGTGATGCGGTTGCTATCCCATTTTATATCATTGATCCCTAATCGAAAGCAACTTTATGCTCGTGATAAATCTCTAAATAATTCTTGTAAATAATCGTTGCTTCGGATAAGGGACATAAGATAACAATGTGTCAGGAAATATTGCGTCTCGAACAACAACTCTCCTATGTCCTTCACTGGAAAACTCTTTGATGCCACTCTCTACAATTATGACACTAACATTTTTGGCCAAAATAAAACAATGACCTATTATAACCATCGGAGACCTGTTTCAGACACTTATGCTTCCATTTAGGCAAATGAGAGCACGTTTTGAGATTATAACTCTTAACAACTTAATTTTTGACTAAAATATCATAATGGAAACTTTGTTTCTAAAACGGGACGATCAACGACTTATGCACAATTGAGGAATATAATAGTAGCCGGTATAGAGAAGGAGACAATATTTTTATAGGTCGTTCATAACAACCACAAACAGCCGAGTCTGCACCAAACAAACATTCCAAGGGTCATACCCCAGTTACGAAACTTGGTGTTTAACTTAACTGCCATGTCCCACTTTGCCATGAAAACTTGAACGATGACAAAATCAATCAACACCAATATTTTTTTTCAGAAAATGTACTAATTGAAAAATAGTACAGCACGATCAGCATAATTGAGACTTACAGGCTCAGTTACTCACCTCCCAGTGGCTGAAAGTCAGTTGAGGTAGAGCCTGACCACTTGTCTGTCTTCGGATTTCGTTAGCAAAATCGAAACTTTCAATAACTGGCAGAACGGCAGTCACATAAAACATAGATGATCCTTCTTGCAAGTCACCATGTAATATTCGTCCATTTCTTTTGCCAAGAACAGCATACATCTTACCTGAAGCAAATCAAAATATTATTATTAGCATACACATGACATTTTTCAAAAATAATAATAATAAGGCATGTAAAATATAAACAAACGCTGCTGCAGTACAGTTCGACTTGACATTTACAGTATTAGACAAGTCGGCTGATAAGATGACTTTTAAACCTTTACCGAATTAAAATTTGCCGTCCCACACATGATAAGGGTGTTTATCCTCACGAATCCACGTGTTTGACAATGCTGAATGCACACACCTGAATCAATCACACATGCAACATATTTTGCACCTGTGTTATTATGAGGTTAACATGATAAGGTATTAGCAGGGGTTAATCGGTGGGGAATTTTAAGAGTAGCTGCTAATGGATATCCTCCACCAAATGCCCACTGTCCTCCATTTATGGTCACATCTAATTTCTCTTCAATGTGCTAAGAATTTTTTTTTTGGGATATTCAGCGATCAGTATAGGGCACGACATCTCGATAAACAAAATTGGACACAAAAGAAACAGCAAACGATTCTGTAAAATAAAATAAGATTATAAAAAATGGTAAGTCAGGAATCAGATTGGTAGGGGAGTCAACAGGAAAAAAAGTTAAAAATGCCATCCTGAAATGAGCTGGTCTTTGTGTTCAGAACAATTAGGGAAGACCAGTAATTAAAGAAGTTAAAAGGGGGGAAGAAGAAACATGAGTACAAAGAAGGTTAAAGAAAAACTCATGGCATTTGATGTGTGATGATGGGAATAAATGCTAGCTAACCTTGCCATCAGAAGAGAAACAAAAAAAAACCTGTGTGCACTTTCAAAATTCAAGCCTTCAGCAAAGAGTATTCAAAATTGAAATTCGATCCACAACTATCATAATCGTCAACAAGGAATGTGATAGCTAGAGTATAAATTAAAAGGATCAATAAAGTAACAGACAAAAAAAAGTAGCTGCCAATACCAAATGCCTCTTTAGAAGGCAAGTTGAGATCATGCACAACGTGCTGAATGATACAGGACACAAATTACCTTTTGCCATACTACTACTACCACCTCAGATATTTTGACATTGAATTTGGATATGTGGACGGATGTAGACCTTCACCAGTAACTCCCCTGCTACAAAATCAGACAATGTCTCCAGGTGCTTTAAAAAAAAGTCTTTCTTCGTCTACTACAAGGCAATTTGTACAATCTTGAAGATAGACACACAAAGTTTATTAAGGTTCGAAGAGATATAAAACCCCATATATTCTCCTGCAAAGAGGGCTGACTGACTACGTGCCCGATCGTAAGCTTTTTTTCCCTTCGTTTTTGTTAGTCCTTCTCACACAAACCAAGCTCTCCACCCATTTTTATAAATGGAGGCGTAGGGGTGCCTACCTATACACGAGCTACAATCACAGGTGCGCAAACGGGTAAGGCATCAATTCCCATAAGGCATTCACAGAAAGGTCCTTTTTCAAGCTCTTACAACTACCACTACCACCACAATTTCTTCCCATTATTACAGTATTCCTTCCTTACTTTCTCTCAAGTTAACAACAACAAAAAAAACACCCCTCGCCAGTTGTTGTTCACCCACCTGTGATGATTGCACCTGTTGCTCAAAATCTTATTTTTTCTACAGAAGGCACAGTAAAGAAAAAAACGGCACCTAACCTGCACCAACCAATTTCTAAAGTCAAAATTTAACTTTCACATCTTTCTATCCTTATTCACTATCAAGTAAATTATGCCCTTTTACTACATAATTTTTAAGAGGTGGAGAAGGGGTAGTCGAATACCTCTTTCTTTACTCGACGGTATCAACCCTCCACTAATTTGTCTACCTTACTTCAGTCATAATACCTTTATTAACCATTATTTGAAACCCCGAGGGACATAAATCAGAGGAAATTTCTGTTTTCCACTATTCAGAGCATGACATTAAACAAAAAAATATCTGATTTTAAATTATTAAAGATAATAATAGGTAATTTTATCAGTTGAATTTATATACATAGAGACACGAATATAATGGTATGCCATTAGCACTTCCGTCAAAGATTTTTTGTGGTCCATTTACTAATTTGAACAAAAAATACTTTACCAATTAGTTTTCACTACATATAAACTTATATACTTTTTTTATAAAATATATAAATCTTTAAAATAAATTATTTATAGATGACGCAGCAAGGGAATGTTTCTTACAGAAAGACACGTGTCGTAATATGTCAAGGCTAAAGTGTTAAAATAGTCCTGTTGACCATGTCCTCAAAAATGAAAGGGGGAGGAGGGTATGACAAAATCAACAGACACTTTTCTCTTACTTCCTTTTTGAGTGTATTTGCCATAAACACATAAAATAATATTTTTTACCTTGTGGTTAATACCACAAGGTGAAAAAAAAATGAAACGGCCGATATAAGAATCTTAAGCTCACCTCCACAAGTCAGAAAGCAAACATTCTTTTTTGGGACAAAACCGTAATATGGTCACCATTGGCATCAACACTAATGAAGTTGAAATATGCAAGATTATAAAAAAAAACCTTAGGCAGATTAATGACTTGAGCGGGAAAACAACACATCTTAAACTAGTTACAAGAATTTATAGGACAAAAAAACATAACCAAGGTGTGGTTTCTTCACTTTTAATAGGTGTGGCAAGTTGGCTTCATTCATGAGTACGCTCACTACAAATTCATTCATTGGAGTGAAGACAAGTAACATTAAAAACAAAGTCGACAACTAGTTTAGGACGTCACACCCTTCCTCCTAAAGTCAAGATGGACAAAGCTGTAACATATTCTCCTAAATGAAAAAAAAATCTGGTACTAAATTTAACACGCGGGGGCTTAAAATAAAGAAACGTCACTGCCATCTGCCCAACTTTATTCAACTGATAAACCGGAAATACCATTCCACAAAGGCTATAACGTATGAATTTCGTTTATATAACCTCAGCTTATAACCTCATCCTGTTTTTTAAGGGCTTTAGTTCAAACCAGAAACACGCTTTTCATACGGCCAGAGAGAGAGAGAGAGAGAAAGATAGAGAGAGAGGGTATTACTTTTATTATTCTCAGCAGGCGACAGCCTAATCTCAACTGAGACACAAACAACAAAAACCATCTATTGCACCCTACGTCAAAACTCCAAGTCCAACCTCAATAAATCATAAGTTATAGTAATCATATGTGAATTCAATAGATGAAATCTAATAAATTATAAAACCCCTTCACAATTTAAACATCTCCCAGGCACAGAGGGGAATATGAACGGGCTTTACGGCCGCCCAACACAGAAAAATACATCATCAAATCATAAGCATCCTTCACAATATTTTCATCTTATCAGTAAGAAAGGCAAAAAAAGGTTCCACTGATGACCGTTTTTTTTGTTTAGTTGATGTTTTAGGGTCCTTCAACTACAAGGTCATTAGAACCCCGTCCACTGCGTAGGTCTAGTGCAGAGACTTCACAAACGCTTGTTGTTGTTTGTTGGTATTTTAGGGCCCTTCAACTACAAAAGTCATTAGAGCCCCGTCCACAGCATAGTTCTTATGCAGAGACTGCACAGACACTACACTAATGCGACGATTTTTGGGTATTAGCAGTACCCAGTTTTCCCAAGCGGCCACCTGTATCAGTACTAGTTGGGGTTGCGCTGCTTAACTTCAGTGATAAGACGAGAACTGGTGTGTCCAAAGCAATTCGCCACTCCCCTTCACAGACGCTACCTTAATGCGATGATTGTTGGGTAATTAGCATGAGAACTGGTGTGTCCAACACAATAAGCCGCTCCCTCACTGATGACCACAATGAAGTCTCCAT
Source organism: Trigoniulus corallinus (assembly GCA_013389805.1). Taxonomy (NCBI): domain Eukaryota; kingdom Metazoa; phylum Arthropoda; class Diplopoda; order Spirobolida; family Trigoniulidae; genus Trigoniulus; species Trigoniulus corallinus. The sequence continues at coordinate 14,143,831 of JAAFCE010006668.1, forward strand.
TATAGTTATAAACACGCCTGTAAACTAGCAGTAGCCCATAGTCAACCAACCAACCAAGTTAACTCAGTAAAAACAATAAAGTTGGATATGTTCTACTCCTTATCAGTGCTGATAATAACGTGAGCACCTTGAGCAACTGTCTGAAACTTAAGGCTGTAAGTAGGGTAGGGTGAGGAGATCATTTCCTGGGCCCCAAAAACCTATCTGCGATAAGTTTAACAACAACAAAAAAAAGACGTCTCCCATCAATGGCAATCAATCATCAACATTTGAAAACAATCTTTTTCTTGGTTAAGAATGGTCATTTAGACGACAGAGATGATAAGTTTGGTCTTCGCCATGTAATGTTAGTTGTAAAAGACAATTTAACAAGTCTTGCTGTTATCATCAAATGGCATCAACAGCTTTTCATCAATGGTACCTGTCATTTGAAAGACAACTAACTACTTTAGAGAGTCGTCTCCACCAGCATAGCTTCTCCTGTTCCACTTTCTTGTTGAGCAAACAGAGCAAAGAAGTGGTGGTTGTTGCTGCTTACAACATTCAAAACACCAAGAAAACAAGATGGATTCAACTGATGTTAACAAAATCAATTTCTTGATGGCGCCTTTACCACCACTATCATCATCTCTAGAACTGACATGAGGGAAGAAGTTAAGAAAGTACAACGGAATGAGACCTATTAACGAGAACACACAAAAAACATAAAGACCCAACTAAATATTTGTTAAAGGTGATAACACAAACTACACTTCAGAATCAAGAAAAAAAAAGTATAATCTACACCTTCGAGTACAAAACGTGGTTTCAGTTTTAGTATGGCCTACAAGAAAGCTACTGGAATATCTTACACATCAAAGATGCAAAACCAAGATAAGAGAAAATGGTTTCAACAGAGGGTCGCGTTTAATGTTGATATTGTATTTGAATTCCAGATATGATTATAATACTATTTACACAAAATCACCATGGTAGCCTGACATATGTTAATATTCAAGCAGATATACGTACTGTAAATGCGAATTCATTATATGGGAATATCCGCTCCGAAACGACTTGTAGGACATGGTTATAAAATTAAAATACTTTAAAATGAGGGCATGGTCATGATTACAAAATTGTTTTTCCACATTTCAAATTTCACTTATTATCATAAATCCCAAGATTCAGCGCTTTACAACAAAGTTGGATGAGTTCCAGAGGCACATTTTTCTCTTCAAAAAACAGACTTATTTTGGCTGACAGTTTCTCAATGTCTTTAAAATTATCCATGTACCTTGTAAGAGTCCGTTTCCTTCTCATTTTTTTGGCCTGGGGTAGAGCCCTAAGAACATGAAAGCCTTCACCGAACGGTATCTCGCAGTCTAGATCCAGTATGCAACGCAGGATATTTTACCCCTGACAACAAAAATTAGGCACAACTATGGGCCCTGCTCATCTTAGAAATAACTGTTAACCAAGATCCTGTCAGACTGATAGGTTTAACAGTTTTCTTGAAATGTCACATCAGAAGAATAAAATGCATTATCGCTGATGTGTAAGTCAGGTGCACATATTGATAAGATCTCCGATAAAAACTGAGAAACATTCAAATAATGGAGAACTTTAGCCTCTAAACGTCAGTGATGATACAAGTAATTCGTGAGGATCTCTAGATTCAGTAGCTCCCTGGAAAATTTAAATATGGAGATGCCAACCTTTGCTAAGGTAATTTACAATTCTTTTACGTTAATATAAATAAGCATATTATGGCTGATAAGGCTGTCCACCTGGACATAAAGATAAAAGACTTTTTTTCCTTCACTTGAATTTTGTTTTAGATCCTCACGTTAAAACAACAACTATGTCTGAAGAAAAAGCCATTAACCCCTTACCAGGATCCAACCTCCCTTTTTACCATCACGAAACACTCATTTCAATCAGTTTGGGAGAGAAAATCACCATCCACCTAAATCTCGACCTTCAAATCTAAAAAATCCTAATCAATATTAAGTCAAAAATAAAACGAAAACAATCAAGTCTTACCCATAAGATATTTTTAGAGCAGTCAATGAAGAAATGTGCTAAGAAACTCTCAAGAGGAGGAGAAACAAAAAGTAAGTGTACTTCATTGTCAATATTTGCAGAGATTAGTTAAAAATTTAAAAAAACAAACTGATAATAGATCAAATTTAAAAAAAAAATCAGCATGATAATAATAAAGACTGGCACCAAGAATATCAAGTAGTGCAACAACCGTTTCATTCATTACAACAAATAAGGGGAAGACAAAAAAAAACAACCCCGACATCATGTGGTGGATAGCAGGCAGAGCACTCCCATGCTAAATAATGTTGCACTACTTCAGGACTTAGCAGTGAGGGATTGTGCCAAATTACACTCAATGCATTTTAAATACGCGAGTGGGCCAAACAAGTATACGAAATAACCTCCGGCAATACCTCAACAGGTAGGCAAAGCCAGTCTTTATACACATTTTCATTCATGCCAAACTCTCTTTCGTGCGTGTGTTTTTCTTTCTCCTTCTTCCGTTTCTTAGCACAGTGACTACTTATTGTAAAGAGGTCTTAAAAAGATGTAGAGTCGTCTCTTTCTCTCAATACCTGGCTCCCCTCTCAGCTGGCACAGAAATAGTCTAGTCCTCATTCATGTTGTAAGGGGGCTATAAATAATCATAGTAGAGTAGTAGTAGTAGTAGGAATATAACAACCACAACCTGCAAGACATCAGTTATAAGCCAAGTTTCTTTATGAATGGACCAGGTAAACTTACAAGAAGGAAACAAGATGCTGAAATGAAGAGGAACCAATGACAAAAACTAACTCACTTGTTAACAACAAACAAGCAAATATCACGTGTGTTACTTCTTACATTATGGTGCTGATGCTGCTGCTGTGCTGTTGATAGAAGTTCAAAATATTGCCAAACCTAAAATGAATATCAATGATATTTAATATCTGAAATATTTCATCGGGGTAAAAGAAAAGAAAGGTGGACAATTTCAGGAGGACTATTTGATGCGTATTACCGTCACATTTCATCCAAATATATGATTTCTTCTTCCTGTGCGTGAATATCTCAATCTGTTAATTCATCATATATGATTACATCATCATCAACAACAATCACAAGTGGACAACGGTCAATTCAGATAACTAGACTCATTAAAAGTGCACACAGTCTGAATCATTATCATCATTGCTACCAACAAAGTGAAAAACTACTATAAAAGAGAGCCTGAACTTATTTTAACTATTTTTTTCTCCTCTCTTTGGCCACTTTTTCTTACATCTCATTAACTACAATGGTGTGTTTGGCGCCGCTGGGAAATTTCGCATTTCTTCTTATTCAGGTTTACAACGTTGTTTCAGGAATTAAACTGCCCTTAGACTTTACGGAGCCTCACGTCCCTGCCTACAGGGTCTTCTATCAACGTGGTGTAAGTGGACCCATTAGTTTCTAATTCAATTTTTTTTTTCTCTCTCTCTCTCTTTCTGCTAATCATAAAATCTTAAATGTCATTTTGTGGCATGATTTTTAAACTAAGAAGGGTGATACTTATTAAACAGTATCATAAAGGGGGGTATTATAGTTTCAAACTTGGTCAACAGTTTAAAAATATTAATAATTAATACAGCGGTGTAGTAAAGAAAAACTGAATTGAAAAGAACGGGTTAGTCAAGGAGGCGTGGTTCAAAAATCAAAATGAATCTCAAATAAAGGGCCCAACCAAGATTTCGGTCAATTTCATTTTGGGACAACACTACAGACTATCACGACGCGACTAATATTGCACCAGGGGATTAAATAACACCTGAAATACTGAGTTAAAAGGGGTAAATCCTGTCTTGACTTGCAGAAATGTAAAATGAATGTATACATTTCAGAAAGGCGTTCGATAACCATTAATTTCACCTATATTTGATGTCTGATACTAAAAAAGAAAAAAAACCCAACATTATTTTGCATAAAAAATTTTTTCTGGCGCCCTTTTTTTTACCTGTAAGAAAATCAGAGTGAACGATTTCAAAACTTAATTTCTTCTTTAAAGTAATCCAGTTGAGTCAGACTGAAATTGCAAAAACGAAATTTTAAGACAGTCTGGTGCAGTTTTTGTAGTAGTAGCACTCTAAATAAAAATCTTTTAACTACCATCTCTAATGGGAGAAGGAGAGCTGGACAAAAAAAAACAACCAAAAATATAAATCTAAGTGTATCAAAAAATAATATGAATTACTTGACCTAAAAAAATACTCCCTCCAAATGGCTAAAATTAATATACCAAGTTACGCCAACTTGAATAGGTCATCATCTTAAAAGAAAGACCTACGCAAAAACATTAACGCTGAATAACATTAGAAATACAATTAATAAACAACTAATAAAAAATAAATGTTGCTCCAATTATTACAAACAGAATGATGTATACAAACAGTCCGACATTTCTCAACAAGAGGCATGTGACTGGTCAGTTTACCCCAATATCAAATTCAAATCTCAAGATGAAATTTTGGGAAACAAGGGGTAGAAAGCCAGTGTGATAGATCACTATAATGATATGGGACAGAGGAGAGGGAAGGGGAGTAGTAACCTGATGAGATATTTTAATTAGAGACGTAATATCTATAAAGATATGAAATGAAAGAGGAAATGCTGTAACGGATGTTGGTAATGAAATCCAAGAATGCAGGACACACTTAACTGACTACCTCAGATAAATGGTTCATCAAACATTACTAAACAAACTATCAGTTTAAAATGATAATGGTGACTAGTAGTAGGTAGTAGTAAGGTGAGAGAGATGAAGGGGACGGAAATAATGAATTTGAAAAGGTGATAAATGGCACGTATCTTTCGATTTACGTAAAATACAAGTAATACGTGACTGATTTTACTAAAAATGCACCCACACATATAGAGTTACATCAATGAATTGCGCGCAATTTAGTAAACGTACAAGACATTTAGGAAAAAAGAAAAAGAAAGGGGTAATGATGAGGAGGATGATAACTCCCGCACGTTTGTCATTACAGCAAATGTAACAGAATGTCTATCAAACTAAGAGATGATGATAATAATGACATCATGACATTACAGATCGGGCCAGCAACTGACTGCCTGACATTCACGGTTAAATGCGCACCTCTCCAAAATTACACTTTCTTATTTTTACCTATTACCAATACTATTTCTCAGAAGGAGGAAAGAAAATCCCCAAAATCATAACTCAGTTACTACAATGTAGAGGGCTCTTTTTTTTTACCCAACTCTGAACATAAACAACATATATCGTCGTAGAATATAAAAAAATATTACGAAAATTACCTATCAAAGTGGAAATTCAAGAAGGGATGAAATATTTGAAGGTTTTTTTCTTTAAGAAAACTGAGAAGGGGGAAAAAATTGCCTCTAACCCTCTTCTTCAAGCCATTACTATTTTCCAACATTCAAAATATGAAATATAAATTCGTACAAGGCATACACAACCAGTCATATTCTGACAACTTTTGTAATGATTTTATAGTCGATAACAGTTACACCCTACATCATTTATCAAGGGAACAGTGTTAAAACACACCTAGATGCAGTCAGAACATCAACTTCTCGCCCTTAGTTCACAATTTAAATTGAGAGAGTTTTATAAACTCTAACCCTTACAATTTAGGGGAAGGGAGGGAGGGGGGGACACCAATCAAACTGATGAATGTGGACACAAACTATTAAGAGCGGCTTATTGCGTTGGACACACCAGTTCTCGTCTGACCACTGAAGTTAAGCAACGCAACCCCCAGCTAGAACTAACATGGGTGGCCACTTGAGAAAAACTGGGTACCGCTAATACCCAAAAATCGTCGTGGGAGCGGCGAGTTGCGTTGGACACACCAGTTCTCGTCTGATCACTGAAGTTAAGCAACGCAAGCCCAGTTAGTACTGACATGGGTGGTCGCTCGGGAAAGCTGGGTACTGCTAATACCCAATAATCGTCGCATTGGTGTAGTGTCGGTGCAGTCTATGCATTAGAACTACGCAGTAGACGGGACTCTAATGACCTCGTAGTTGACGGGACCTTAAACACCAACAAACAACAACAACAACCAAAAATCGTCGCATGAGTATAGTATGGCAGGTAGTATAGTGTCTTTGTTGTTTTTTGTTGGTGTTTTAGGGCCCTTCAACTACAAAGGTCATTAGAGCCCCGTCCACAGCATAGTTCTTATGCAGAGACTGCACAGACCCTACACTAATGCTACGATTTTTGGGTATTAGCAGTACCCAGGTTTCCCAAGCGACCACCCATGTCAGTACTAGCTGGGGTTGCGCTGCTGCTTAACTTCAGTGATCAGACAAGAACTGGTGTGTCCAACGCAATTCGCCGCTCTAGTATAGTGTCTGCGCAGTCTCCACATTAGAAATACGCAGTGGACGGGGCTCTAAAGACCTTGTAGTTGAAGGGCCCTAAAACACCATCGAGACAAAGAAACCAAACTATTAACTCCCAATTCTTCAATTATTATAAACACCTTTACAAACCATCAACTTGAGGAGGGAGGTAGGTGTAGAGCTAGATATGGGTGCCTACAAAATAAACCCTGTAATTTATCAAAACATACTAAAATATAGAGTGACCCGCCTCGGTGGCGCAATAGGTAGCGTGCTCAATTTAACTGCGCCCTTAGTTCCAGGTTCGATACTTGATCGAGGTGGGTTGGCTTCTTTTGGGCAATTGAGAGAGGGAGTCTCCGAGTGCGCCTTCCTTCGGATGAGAAGTAAAACCGAGGTCCCATGTGGTGTACGATGCCATTTGCACGTCAAAGCACCCTCTCTACTACGCAACGGGGAGATGAGGCAAAATTCTCAGGTGTAGGAGCTCGGTGGAGTGTCCCAACCAACAATAGACCGTCGATAAATAAGTATAGGGGTTGTAGCTTTGGTTGGCAGCCGGCTGCGGATAAACACTGTCCAATAGATCACCTTGTGTCCATTCAGAGGAACAAGATGGGTACCCAACCCTACCATAGGAGAGAAAAAGGTTAGGAGTTGCTTTGCATACAAATGCCCAAATGGCCCAAAAAAAGTAGGTTGTTGTACTAATGTCTCTTCCAAACTACCACGTGATAGAGAACTGACAAGGTTGATCACAGACAGTTTTATCAGTCAGAAAATTGCTAACAAATTATCTTAATATATCAATAAATGCAGGTAATAAAGATGCTGAATTTAAGATGAATTTCTTATACCCCTTTTCTTACACTGTATATTTATATACCATATGACATCACAGGTAAGAAGAAAAACCTGTTTCAATGAGTTCAAAGAAGGACCAGTAGCAACTAATTGTTATATTTGTGATTTATAAATTTGTTTAAAAAATAATGCCTGGATGTCTGTTCAAAGACTGCAAGGTAATCTACTTTTTACTTGACTCTGAATTAATTACACAATTTCACTAGTCATAATATAAGGCAAGGATAAAAAAGTTACAGGTAGGAAAGTCACGTATAGAGTAAGAGAAAGAGTTAAGTCAATCAATTCATAACAACCTCCAGCAATAATCAGTCATTTTCTGAGAAATTCAGTAGCACATTTTCAAAAAAAAAGTCCACAAATCTTCCAAGTTATTAATGGGATGGTGAATAAAGAGAGAAAAACATAACATAGAGGTGTGTCATTAAAACCTAACAAGCAAAATAAACCTTTATACGGACACTTGAAAAACACTTTTTCCTAGACTTTCCTTGTACCCCACCCAGGTGCCACAATGAAGTGTACTGAACAATATAAGCACAATTCAACTCCTAGCAACTGCTCATTGTTTCATATTAAGAAAAAAAAATCTGTTAAAAGTAAAAATAATACTCTTCATTAATTATCACAGCAGAACCAAAAAAAATGAGGTTAGATGACAACAATGGCATTGAGAGAATATCATTTCAGCATATGTCTAACATCTTGGCCCTAATGTCCTTTACTGTTTGACATTAGGTTGATGATGATGCATTTACCAGTGAGCGCCTGTGATATAAACGGAAGTGATTATTGCAACACTAAGGAGAAAACTAATATCCCTTTTAAGGGTGGAGAATAGGGTGGGACACACTAAGCTAGTGGCATGATTCTCGCAGCATCAGTCTTTTTATCAGACTGTTGCTCATGGGGTGCAATGGACCTCTTGCTTGGAAGTGTCCCCCTGGCTGATTAAGGCGGGTATCTGATAGCATTAAGCTGTTTAGCAGACTGTTGAAAATTGGTTATGAGGGTCCTCTAGATAGCAAGTTATCCTTTGCAGAATATAGGGGGAGAAATGATCATCTGTTCAAACTGAAGATCAGGGCGCGAACAGACTCATATTACTGGTCCTTTCTTCCAAGGGTCATTCGGCAATGGAATGCTCTTAATGAAGATAAGGTGAAGAACTTTCTGGAAGAAGGCGCCATTGTAGAGGGCAGGCGATGTATGGCAGAATAGATGCTATGCTTCAGGTTCGTTGGGATTTTAAAATGAGTGAATTTTTAGGAATGAGAGATATTCTCTCCACTGCCAATTTGGCCTATCACGGCTGCTTGCAGTGTATTCAACTAGAACTAGATTATAAGGGGAGAAAGGATCATTCATATAAATTCAAGGAAATAAGGGCACAAACAGACTCTTACTACTGGTCTTTTTTTACCAAGGACCGTTCTGTTATACTAATGGGTTAGGGAGTAAGCCAAGCAGCCTTAACAGGCTGAACCCTGAGGAGGTATAGAGGATATAGGAGAGGGTAAATTTGAAGCACCCAACGTTCTTTACCAACCACCCATTCTGGTACTAACGTGAGCTTGTTTGTTGCTGTTTTAGGGCCCTTTAACTACAAGGTCATTAGAGCCCCGTCCACACCACAGTTCTTATGCAGAGACTGCACAAACACTACACTAATGCGACGATTTTTTTTGGGGTATTAGCAGTACCCAGTTTTCCCCAGCTGCCACCCATGTCAGTACTAGCTGGGGTCGCGCTGCTTAACTTCAGTGATCAGACGAGAACTGGTGCGTCCAACGCAATTTGCCGCTCCCTACTAGCGTGAGCTTGCATTGCTTAACTTCAGCGATCTCACAAGAACTGGTGTGCCCAATGCAAGTTGGCTGCACTAATTCGGCAATGGAATACCCTTGGAAAGGACAAAGTGGAGAGCATCCTCAAAGGAAGGGCCACCATTACAAGTATGGTAGAGGGCCACAAGAATTATAGATTAGGGTTTTAGTAGGTTTAGGGTATCTTAAGTAAGAATGAGAGTTAGTCTCTCCCCACTGCCAAATTGGCCAAATAAGGCAGCTTGCAGAGATTTTTGTAGACCTCTTGCGGTCCTTTAGCACTTTAATAATATTTTCGTCTGCACTATGGGCACTTATCTTCATTATAAACACGCTAGGATATTTGGGATTACCGTCACGGAACCCTATACCACCCTTCTTGAACTGTTTCCCCCTTCCTTTGGTGCAACTCCCCGTCGCTCCATCCACTATTTTAAGGGTTGTCAACCTGTTAAAGCGGATGTAAAATTTCTTATTATTATTATTATAATAATATAATAATATTTTTATAAAACCATCCTAACATAACTGAATTACTGTTATTCATTGCCATTTAACTGGGGAACGGGGTGCAACAGACACCAGTCCTTTGTGGAGAGCAACAAGGAAATACATCTCTCCACAGTAGGAGGAGAGGAAGGATTTGAATTTTTTTGTTGGTGTTTAGGGCCCTTCAACTACAACGGTCATTAGAGCCCCGTCCACTGTGTAGTTCTAATGCGAAGACCGTACATACACTACGCTATTGGGTCGACTTTTGGGTATTAGCGGTACCCAGTTTTTCCAAGCGGGCACCCATGTCAGTACTAGCTGGGGTTGCGTTCATGAACTTCAATAATCAGACGGGAACTGTTGTGTCCAACGCAACTTGCCACTCCTCCGCAGTTGGAGGGGAGGGAAGATTTGACCTGCGGATCACCTGCATGGGCCAAGTGAATACCCAACTCATCCTTTTGTCAACCAGGGACTAATTACCATCTCACTAATACAACCATCACGGGGATCTTGGGTGTTTAAGAGCCGTGGACATAGATGATACATCACAAACCCAAACAGGGTGCTCTGCCTCATCAGAGAAACCACTGACCTCAGCCTCAACCAGAAAGTGGGAAGGGGAAGAGAACCTGCAAATTTTAAGGGTTAAAGAGAAATTTTCCATGCCAAGTTGAGTTGGACACACAAGTTCCCGTGAGATCCCTGAAGTTAAGCAGTGAAAGTCCACGTCAGTACCAACAAGGGTGGTTGGTGAAGAACATTGGGTGCTGCAAATTTCCCTTCTCCTTCATTCTCTTCATCTAACCTCCTCATCTCCTGCGAGCAGCCTCCTAAGGGCTCGTCCTGTTATGGCTGCTTGGCTTACTCCCCAACCCATGAAACTAATCCAAACCAAATGAGTCACTGAAGTTGACACTACCTTAACCTTCATACAAGGCTCTTTGAAGTTCAAGAGGCTACACTGTCATTTCATCCCTATACTCAATTTCTTATCAATTTCAGTTGTGCATACCTTGTAAATCTTAATTATTTCCCTTAAGATATAAATATTTCTTATCTAACTGCATGACTGACAGTGTATACTCATTGTGTAGGTGGTACGTGTCAAGTGAAATCTAAAATTTCATAAATTAAAGCGAATACGATAACAAACTTTTAGTTTGTTTGTTCCTTCCTTTCTTCACTAGTATCTGCGGTAGTGACGGCATCTTACATCAGTTTATTACTAATACTTCATGAATATTTTAAGATTATCTTGATGTTAAATGCGCTGGAATTTCCTGTTGTCCTGTCAAGATGTTTTAAGGCGACATGACGTTCTTATAATTTCATATAATATTGTTTATCATATATATAAATACACTATAGGCAGGCCAAGACACAGCTAGGAGGTTCATTGCCTTGGCCAAACACCAGAAGGATAAGGCCCTCTATGGTCAGTTAAAGACAAAGGAAGGGGAGAGAGAAGTTTTTAAACTGGCTAAGGCTAGTGATAGGGCAGCTAAAGATATGCCCCGAACCATAACAGTGAAGCATACCAAAGGTAGGGGGGTTCCTGTTTTTCTCTGCTGAGGTAAAGAAGAGGTGGGAAGAGTATTTCCACAGCTTCTTAAAAGCTGCAAGGTCTGGAACGACATTGATACCCATCCTACTTCTTCTGAGGTGGTGGACTGGGTAACGGAGGAGGAAGTAGTCAGGGCTCTTAAAAAGATGAAAGGTCAAAAAGCTGTAGGCCTAGACAGAGTTCCCATTGAATAGTGGCATACTCTAGGAATCAGGGGGTTAGGCAAACTTTTCAATAGGTAAGTAACGGAAATAGAAAGCCTTCTGCATGCCTTCTGCTAACTATACAGGTATCAAGATTATGAGCCATTCCATGAAGCTCTGGGAGAGAAACTTAGTGACTCCAGAGATCAAGCAGAGGAAGGCCTAAACGATATTAGAGCAGCAATAGAAAAGGGAGGACTAAAGATAAACGTAAAGAAGACAGAGTATTTAGCTTTCAGTCGGGAAGGACAGAAAAATAATGGTGACACACTCTCTGGGGCGAGCTGGTGACAAAGATGCAAGAAATAAAGTACTTAGGATCAGTGTTCCAAAACAAGGGGAGATAGATTAGGATACCCAGAGAATCAATGGGGGATGGTTGAAGCGGACACAGGCAAGTGGAGTCCCGTGTGATAGGAGGGTCCCAATAAAGTTGAAAGGGAAGTTTTACAGGGCAATGGTTAGACCAGCTATGTCATATGGAGGAGTGTTGGGCAGTGAGGAAGAGCCACGTTAATAGAATGCAAGTAGCCGAGATGCGACCGCTGCGGTACATGAGTGGGGTGTCAATAGCTGACAGAATTAGGACTGAGTATATTAGAGGTGGGGGACAACGTGGAAAAAATGAGGGAGAGTAGATTTCGGAGATAGCGACACGTAATGCGAAGAGAGGAGGTGGAGTTCGTTAGGTCCATTACAGGAATGCAAATGGTTGGAAGCGCCCGGGACAGGGGGAGACCAAAGCAGACGTGAGAGTAGATTGTCCGTAAGGATATGGTAGTGTGTCGGTTGGATGGAGACCTGGTGGGAGATATGCGAGAGTGGAGGGTTAGAACTCGAAGGCCTGAGCGTGTCACAGGCGGGATAGGGGCATGATGATGATGATAACTTTATATATATCTCAAACCCATTCAAACTGAAGAAAGAGGGAGCAAGAATATGGGATACCAACAAAAAATAAGATACTAAATCTGCATCCTGTTTATGCCATACATAAAGAACCACATGTTTTCCCCCTCAATAAGCAGCAAAAACAGTGATGCATAATAATTACCAATCTCTAAACGCCAAACATCATAACAAACTCCAGATACTGGTTCAAAAAAAATAATTATTTCAAGATAAATTTAAATCAGTTTGGATTACGGACATAGGAATGTAATAAAGTTCTCCAATAACAGCTTGTCGTAAATACAACAACTATATCTAATGCTTTCAAAAAATTACTAGTCAACAGCGTAATAAGATACTGGTATCTCAGCAACCTCAAGTCCAAAAGTAAAAAAAAGGTATCCAAACTCCTTTAAGTGCACACCAGTCTAAAAATCTAATCGACAAACAGTTAGACGTGGGGAGAAGGTTTTTCAGAGGGACTTATAAGTAGAAAGGAGGAGTGGGGGGTAAAGGACACTAGTAGTAAATTGTGATCATTGGGACGCTAACAACCGAGAACAAAACAAAGTTGGAGCCTTAAGAATTAAGTGAAGTGGCATCCCTCTAAGACTCAGCATGCTTCATGGAATCTGACTGGATTCAAAATTGAAGTCAGATAATGGCAACCATCAACCACCTGAAGGGAGACAGTTGACACTGTCTCAAAGTGGACACAAGACTTATCAAAGCATCCATCTCTATCTATGTCAAATGTATTCAACCTGAAGACGAGATATGAATTGAAAGACCTCATGGTATCCACCTGAAAAGTCATTTGTAGTATAAGATAGCAGTGGGGAGGCTAGCCACAGCTCGGGCAGGGTCGATCTTCGTAGCACGTATCCCTTTTCCAAAAACGTCCTTTGAACCCATTCTACTTATTAACACCTGACTGCAGCGTTCAGTCCATAGTAGAGAGTGATGGATGTTAGGGAGACTTGGTGAAATGTTCTTTACTAAGAGAGAGAGGATGCTGTTGTCACTGATGGTCACAGGAGGTAGCACCAACGTTTGTTTAGCGACAGCCCAACTGCTGAGTTAAAAATTTTGAACACATTGTACGTCACCAGAATCATCAATTAAACAGTGGGACATCTGTCAAACTGGAAATGGATTGCCGTTTATCTGCATAAATTATGTCTGAGACCTTTTTTTTAAGGAGGAGAAAGCTGACTTCTCTAGCCCTACCCATTTGAGGAAGGGGGCCATTTACTCGATTTCGCTCTGATGTAGCACAGTGATATTGTGGACAGCATCAGTAATAACAGCACGGTAAGATATGGTGACGATGCAGTCAGTGGAGGTGAAGAGACGACATTCTGTAGAGGGGAAAACTTAACGACTTCCTTAGTTAATTTCGTTTGACGAATACATCAAATTTTAAGAGGAAGATTTTCAAGAACAAAAACATTTCCCTCCAGCCTTACTTACTTCAGGGGTTTTTGAAGAGGAGGAGGAGGAGGACAAGGAGACAGGAAGGGAAACGAAAACTGACTACGATACACTTACATTTCAATGAAGAACTGACTGACTTATGTGATATTTGAATGCAATGGTCAACTCAGCATGTGACATAAAACGCAAACAGCCAATAAACGGATTTGAACTATTCTACCTGAAAAAGATAACATGACAACACCTTGAAACCGCATCAATTACTAACCAAAAAATTACAATTCAATGGGAAAAAGACAATCTTACAAATTTCATGGAGTGATTTTCACAAATCTGAATACCTTCGTCAGCAATTCAGATAAAAATATCAAAGATGCAGAACCTTTATCATGTGTTGCATGTAAACATCATTTTACATACAAAACACTAAATTAGTATGATAGTAACGAAAAAAAACCAGTAACGAAAAAAACCAGTAGCGGAACCTCAAAAAAAAATTTAAACGCTCTGAGAAGGACATCGGTGTAAATACCATAAAGATTATAGATGGACTCTCCTTCTTTCTCCCTTTCCACCTCTAGGGAAAAATAATGGCTGCCAAAATAATTTATCAGGACTAGTAAAAGGCTTGTAATGGTAGTGGCAGTGCTATTTTTTCATTTTTTTTCCTTTACTTTTTTTTATGACATCGTTGAGATACCACTGAAAGGTAGTTAAAATGTGGCGCTAGGGTGAGAATTAAGAGTGAAATATGTGTGTATGTGTGGGAGTTAAGACAGAAAATTGTGGGAAAATCTTCTGAATTAACCCTATTGGTGCCATAAAAGCATACAGTATAGGATTAACATTTGGGACTAAAAATGATATACAAATCTTTGACGAGGAAAAACGTCAGCAATTTATAATAACATCTGTTGCGGTAGTAGTTGCTGTTGTTGAGGTTTGAAGAAAAAAAAAAGGTAGAGGAGAGATATTCAAAGGAATTTCTTTCAGAAAGGTTCCATACAATAGTTAAAAGATGACTGGTCATACAGCATACAATATAAAAATGTAAGATAAATGTCATCTTGCCAGTGCTAGTTTTTTGTTGTTGTAAACACTGATTTCTGTCTGCTATTTAAATTGATAATCGCCTTTACAAATGTAGAACACATCTGTCCACTACTAAGTGAATGTTTTTTTAACCCTTTGTTACAGACCTCAGAAAAAGACCTGCCAATATGTGCACCAAAATCAGTCTGCAATAAAGTGGATAAATATGACAGTCCGTGGATAGAACGGCAATGCCGATGTCCAAATCATAAAACCTGCTCAATGTCATTAACTGCAGGAGATGGACATACAATAACTGATAAATCCAGACTTTTTAAAGTAAGTCTCATAATAATAATATCTAACAAAACAAAAAAAAACAAGAGATAAATTAACATTTCAGCAATTATAAATTAATAATATATATGTTTGCTAACAATCTATTGCAGATGTGTGAACCAGTATCTGAACTTCCAAAATGTAAATATTTTCGAGACATCACATGGACCTACATCAATGATCCTGATAAGGGCACTCAGCAAATTATGCGATGTATATGTCCAAAGAACAGTGTCGCATATATAGTTAAACAACACGCATATCAAGTGTCCAAAGGAGTAGCCTATCACTATTTATTTGCTTGTTCACCACAAAGTGTAAGTATCTAGCACAATGATAAGCATATCAACCTCCCGAACACTGGCATCATCTCCACATCACTCTATGAATCAGCTTGAAATTCCAGGAAAAATTTTAATGAAGCATTTTTCAAAACAAAATCATAACTAAGGGTTCCCAAAAACAACTTATTGCCTAAAGACAATGAAATTCCTAAGAATAAGGTTATATCTCTTTGGGACCTTGTGGAATTTTTTGATATGAATTCTCGGTGACGACCTTCCAACATGATGTATATTGTTACTTTTCATATGGGAGGTTATCAAATTTCTTTGTAAAGTTTTTCCCCTGAAATCCGGGAGGTTCTTATAACAAATGACTTGCCTAGAGCAGTGGACTTCATCAGAAAACCTGTAATGAAGCGTCCTGCTTATTGAATCCTCTCCATTGAAATCTCAGAAACTGCATAAAGTCCACTGCTCGATAATAGTGCCTTAAAAAGCTGAAAAACAATTTTATGTGTCTCATCACCTAACCATGATCACTTATCTAACCTTGTTCAATTATAGACACTGCGATGTAAACGAAAGGAGCCCTGTCGATTATTTTCGGTCAAGAAACGTCCTACGGTGGATGAAGTGAACACTAATACGATTTGCCAATGTCCTCATAATTACACCTGTCCTGAGCGTCACACTGAGCCTGGAGTAATTCCTGGAAAAATGTACGTGGAAGATCAAGTGAGAACATATAGTGGTTATTGTACACCCGATTTTTCTTGAAATGGACATTTAGCAAGTAACCAACCAACGTTTATGAACACAGAAATTCGCGAATCTCATTTACGTATATGACATTTTCGCGACATGCCATTTCATAATGTACAAATAATTTCTATTACAAGCATCTGTATTATAATAATAGTGCACTAACAATAACTCCAGTCCAGACTTAGTAGAATGCTGGCAACTTTTCTACAAATCCACTTTCTGAAATAACGCCATCATCTGAAACTACCACCATATAGTAATTTCAGCTTAAGTTCTTGCTGAATTTCATCTAATAGTAACACACATAAATATCATATTCAACTTAATGTATTTTAATTCAATTCCAAATAATTATACCTTTGATTCCGGAAATGTATATAAATCGCTTTTCTTGGACTTAAGATGACATTCCAGCAATAATACGAATCCTAAATGTCATAAATTACTTTATCAACAAAAAACAAAGAAGTCACAAGCACCATTCAATTTTAATTATTTGAAACTAGGGTCAAGGGAAATAGTTATCTCAACCTAAAACTGCTTTGTAAATTTTAAAATCATGAAAGGAGTAGATAACTTCACAACTATGTCATGTGAAATATAATGAATGTATTTTTAAAGTACAGAATCAAAAAAAAGTTATTTATTCTTGAATGTCAATGTAATTTAATGAAGTTCAACTACTACTGAATTTCACGACACAGCTTTTATATCTCTGTACAGAAAAAGAAAACTGTTGCCAATATGTCTGATATAAAAACATTTATTGTGCTATACCGGTTTCGAAGTATGTATCAATTGAATTTCATTTTATACTTTATTATTGTAGTAAGTACATAACTTAAGAATTTTTTTTAAAAATATAAAATTATAGAGTACTGTAAAATAGATATTATGAAAAAGTTGATGTAAATATGTTAAACACATCCATTGTTATATATAAATTTATTTTATAAATTTCATTTGTAATACTTTCCATGTAATAATGCTATTATGTCTTTGATCATTAAAGTAGCAACCTTGAAATTATTTACTACGTATTAACTAACAAAAACTTGTAGTTATGAATACGAGTTGTGATTCAAAAGATCGCGGCCGTGTTTTATGTGGCAACTTTATCATTTATTTTAAAGGGCCAATTTCATAAAATATTAAAATCTCCATTAAGAAAATATTAACCTCGGGATCGTCGATGCAATGGTGGAACCATTTACAGGAGCAAAGGAACTTACCGGTAGGTTAAAAGCGGATTATAATTTGCAATGAAAAAGTAGAAAAAGAACTAGATCTAAACGCAAATTTCCGGATCATAATCAGGTCTAAAAAAGGAATGAATGCTCAAATTAATCAGCATGAAACACTTTAAGGTAAGGTCAGAAGTTTGTGCAATCAAACCAAATAAAACGAATCAACAACAATGTCGGACAGTGCTGCCGCCTAGTGCCAGCCTCCTTCACCTGTTTTCAGAAGAATGTAGTTTAAAGACATTCTATTATAAGAAAAAAACCCAGTCAATGAACTAATGACGCTTCAGCTACGATGTTCTCCGCCTGACAGTATTTTCAGTGACTCTTCTTGTTTTTAAGTCTCTTCTTGTCTTGTGTCAGTATACTGATATTTTTTGTCTCTTACAAAAAATATCAGTATATAAAACCTTCAAAATTACTTTAAAGTGTGTAACGCATTACATATTTCGGCACTGAGTTATAAAGTATATTATTCCAGCTCTTAATACTGTAGGTAGTAATTATGAAAATGGGCAAATGCTAGAGTAGAAAAACCAAGTAAACTTCTCCACCTTTTTTACACAGTAAGGCAGTTAATTTAAACCATTATCTCATTCTTAGTCGATTAAAGTTACCAGCACATTTAGCTGGAGGAGAAAAGAAATTGAAAGACGCTAATAAGATACTCCGCTCCCAAATGGTAAATATTATTTGAATATAATCTTATGCAAAGAAAGTAAGGGGGGAAAACCCTGAAATTTGCCAAACCACAACAGCCACAATGCTTACATTTCATGCACTGTAGACGGTAGCATTTTTGGGCCGTGTTTTTTAGTACTCCCTCGCGCAGTATTAACGACACAGTTAATTAAAGATAGACATCTGAAAATACACCCTTTACGATTTGTTATTGACAAAACTTAAACACAGCAAAGACGCACTGCTGGCGTTGACAGTACGTAAAACCGGAAAAAGTTTAAATATTTCAATCGTTTTTACAGCATTAATGCCGTTTTTTTTTAAATTATAGGTCTGAAAGAGTTTTAGACGCGGCAATGAATTTGGCAATATAAAAAAGAAACGGATTACACCATTACTACAAGTATGTTTTAAACTTTCTTGTACCCACTCACGATAAACCTTACAATGTGGTGCCTTAGCAAAACTAAGCTTAATTGTAGGAATTAAAGGGAGTTTTGTGTGACAAAGTGTCAGATGAGCACCACTAAGTATATGGAGAGGACTGACTTCGACTTCAGTTACCAAGAACAATGGATAATCAGCGGTCAACAGCCTCTTATTTTGCACTTGGTAGAGTTTACCATAAAAAAGTGTTTCATAGCAGATACCAAAAACCAAGAAATAACATTCTGTCTACTGCTAAAAACGCAAATAATGTTTTTTTACTTAACTGCTGGTGGACACCGGAATTAAAACGAATCAAATTTCATCCTCACGACTAAAAGGTAAAAAATATTAACCTAGCAAATCCACATTAATATTACACCTTAAAACTGACTTAATCTATTGATGAATACAAAATAAATCTAAGGCCTTACAAAAGCCTTTAGAAATTCATCATTCATAAGTTTATAATAGCAGTGATGGGATTAATATGAAATGGTGAATGTCCTAAAGTCTTAATTTGGGAGGAGAAATATTGCCTATTGTGATGACGATTCCAGAGAGTGAACCACCGGGGTTTTGGGCAATTTTAATTTAACAAAGCCTCATTTGTTAGCTCGCCTTCTCTTATTAGTGTCCTGTAAAACAAGGACCTTGTAAAACCAGCATCTGATATGATTTTTAATTCCTTGTCTAACGGCAGGTACACTTTAATGTATTTTCTCTCATATCCTCACTTCGATCACTCTCTAATATGAGAGTCATCATCTTCGGTCAATAAGAAGCGAACCTAATTACTTTATAATGAAGAGGCAGGCTTACACATTAGCAACTGAGGAACTAAAGTCGACCTTTGTAAGGTAATCATTATATTTTGCTTCAAATTCTCATGGAAAACGTTTTCTGTGTGGTTCAAAAATTGAAATATTGCATCAATTTTTCTTTCAGTATTGAAAACCTAAATATTAAGTAAAATAACGTAAAAATAGTACAACGGTTGTATCATATATAATTTCCCTCTTCCCCCGGGCCGTTCTCTGTTTGAAAATATTAAATCATAACAAAACCACAAATGTTAAAATCACTCCATTATTAATAACCAGCCGCAGAAAAAGAGCGTTCAAAAAGTTACATCTGACCGGAAATAAAGACACCTCATATGGTTAAAGAAATCATCGATAAAAAAATATTGGAAAGCAAAAATTCTCCTCCTCTTTAAAATTACATCAACAACCATACGATGTAAACTAAAAGCAAAACCGCGAGATATTAGTAATTTTATCCTCATCTTTAGTTTTGACACGTTTGAAATAAATTTCCTACAGTTAAACTCTGCGATGGGTCATACCAAAACCCATTACTAACTAAATGGCTGACTCGCTTCGAACAAATTGGTGCAATGACTATGTTTTAACAATTTTCATAAAGTTCCCTCTTAAAATCATACAATGGACAATAGATAATCTTTGAACAAAAATGATACCTTCTTTAAAATCATGTCAGGCTACGCTTAAAAAGTACATTTTTGTTATGCAAAGTTTGGAGAGCGAGATAAAGACAAAAACAAAAATTTAACTTTTGTTTTTAACTTATTTCCTCCTTTTTATCTAACAACAGATCCCAAATCAAGAAAAAGCAACAGCAGTACCAGCAAAAAATCCACCTCCGTTAATATCATTTAGGGGTATCACGACTACTTGAACTGATGGTCCCAAGTCAACTAAAATGTATAACCATATGTGGTCTTCAAACCATGGCTAAACGATAGTGGGAAGGTTGCACTCAAGGCGATGAAGAAAAAAAATGGACAAGTTATTAGTTTTGTACCCTAATCATCGACCTCAGGACAGCAGAAGGGATTAAATGATGGTCAATAGTCACATTGTAAAAGGCACACGATATTACGCATTTATTTTTCATCCGACGTATAGGTTCGTTGCTGATTTAGGGGCCTTCAACTACAAGGTCATTAGAGAGACTGCAAAGACACTAACTTGATTTTCCCAAGCGGCCACCCATGTCAGTACTAGCTGGGGTTGCGTTACTTAACTTCAGTGATCAGACCAGAACTTGTGTGTTGTGTCCAACGCAATAAGCCGCTCCCTCATCCGACGGAGGGCGCACTTAGTTTCCCCTACTAGGCAGTAACGAAGAAACCACCCACCCTGACCACGACTGAACCTTTGTACTATCTTAGCCAGGCTAGGAAGTAAGTCACCAAAGAGGTGGCGTTTTAAGGAAATTGGGACTATGGTATCAATCTTCATTTTAGGACAGCTAAATGAAAATCACTTTAAGAAAGCTTATGATAGGATTTGGTGGGCGGGCTTCATAGGAAAGCAACAGTAGAAACAATATTTTAGCGGATGGATTAATAGTGACAGCAGAGGATTGAAGGAGGGAGACAATTAATATAAAATTTTGGCAATATATAATGCAGTAGTAAAGCTATTTAGGGCGGTATACCGAAAAAAATGTGTGCAATGCTGCTCTTGGATTGTTTCTTTTCAAGTGGCTTTACACATGTTTATAAGAATCACAAGGATAAATATGTTGGGCTACAGAAGGAAAAATAAAAACAAGTAGTTACGTCACCCATACTATCTTCCCTTTTTTGTAAAAACTTTAATTAGCTCTCATGTTATTCTTATCAAATCGTCTATCGATGAACATGTGTCTCATTTTCTATTGAATAGCACATTACAAACCATCACATCGGAATAAAATGGCTCTTTGGGGTGTAAGGGGAGAATGACGACCATCTTGGAGAAGAGCAAACTCATTTTGCAAGATTAGCACAATCCCATCTGAAGGAGCGTACATAAATTCACTAACAAAGAAGTCTCTAAGTCGGAGTTCACATTTGTACAACTAGACTTTAATTAGGAGTAGTTTGGTTAAGTTCTGAACGTGTGCAGAGGCACTTGCATATCCCTCATCAACAAACAGGTAATACACATTACAATTTAACTCATTTTCGATTAAATTAAAGAGAGCAATTGAAATGTGGTTAAAACGAACGGCAAGTAGCAAACATTTGGCTGGAATTTTAGGCAGTTCATGCTAACGAGTTTTTACCATAATTACTTTCTTTTTACAAGAAATAACCGATGAAAATCTATTGTATGTGCAGACTCTTAAAACCTACGCCACCTATTTTTATCCTAAGGGTCAAACTATTTACTATTGTTCCTCGTCTTCTGTCATGCTTGGTTTAAGTAGGAAGGTAGAAGAATTCATCAAATGGTGAGGTAAGTAAAGGAATTTAAAATCTACTTAAATAATATAATTCATTTTTCACGTATCTACAACATTATGCAATGAAAAAACTGGAGGGTTATTATAGAGAAAAGTAAGAAGATGCAAAATCTCGCCCAAATCTCATTGTGGTTTGGTAAAGGTTCATGGCTCAAGTTTGGATAGCAATTAATTAGCAAGAATAGGAGTAAAGTGAACAGTAGAAAAGAGGTTGTGACCTAAGCCTTATCTTGTTTTCTAGAACCAAGTAAGTCACTATTGCCAGTGCCGAAAGAAAAGATACCAAGGACTAGTAAAAGGTCGGTACTCCGGACCATGACAGAAGATCAATCATACAAGACGTTCAAGAGTTGCACCGTCACCATAATTGTCTCCAAAGCTAGGGAATAGAACTCGAGTCACTACCAGCCATGGTCAATTTGAGAATATCTGACCAGATAAAGCTACAAAAAAAATGGTAAATAAAGACTATTAACCTATATGATTAAATGGTGCACTAGGAAGTGAGCACTTCAATAAAATGATATCCATCTGTCACCTCAAGTGATTTTAGTGGCTGTTCGACGAAGGGAATTTCATGTCAAGTGAAACTATCACTATCAGAATTGAGAGCCTGAAACTGTTTAAAAAAAGAGAAATAGAGTGAAACTATTTTTCCTGGATGTGACTCACAACTATCCAAGAAGTAGAGGGTGAAGATAACAATCACACACTTGGCTAAAAAAAAACCGGTAAGGTTGTCCAATGACCTTGGCTTTAGAACTGTTTGTAAAATTCAAGTCTAGGGTGACAATAACTGAAGTTATGGGTGAGAATAACGAAAGTTATGGGTACATAAAGATGAAATAATATATAAAAAATAAATGTTACAGAAATCTTTTAGAGAATATTGTTAAAAGCCACTTTTGTGAAGGGTATGAAAATTACTCCGCCAAAAAAATCCTTGACAATGTGAACAAAACCTGAAAACATCATCATCTACAGCAACAACTGGTGTTAAAAGAATAACAGCAAAACGTAAAACGCCTAAAAAATGAAAAGATATTATTTAAAAAAATGAGAGAGAAAAAAGGTAACGTCTTTTTTATATACCAGAGAGAAAATGCATTTATGCATTATACATATATATGTGCATATTGAAATAATAACAGTAATAAGGAGGGTGAGCGGAATCTCTAATAAAAGCGAGAATTTGGGTGGAACATGCTTTTATGAAGGAACAACTTCTGTAAATTAATGACTTGATGGTGACCGTTAAGTCAATATAAGAATATATCATTGTATTAAAAATGCAGGTCAATTTATCCAGATATCACATTAAGAATATCAGCTTATTGTATAACAAAGTCTAACTCACATGTGCTACCAACAACAAGTCCCTAACTAATATTTCAAATGTCGAATAATCAACGATTCCCTAGTCCTGTTCACTATCTGAAAAATGTAAAAGTGAGAAAGGATGCTATCAAATGCTGTTGCAATATTCCTCCTGACTATTATTTGAAGTGTACAAAAATCAAGGAAGCAACGATTCACTAATGTCAATTTAATCTGGTTCAGATTCTGAAATCTGTAAAGTGTTATCAAATGCTTTTCCAATATTATAATTTTAATACTTTTTCCTTACTAAATTCTTGCAGAAATTGGCATGCACATCAGACAAGTGTCGGGAACCTTTCAAAAATAATACGGAACACAGCTGCTGAATCCTAAGCAAATAATGTCACGACATCACACAAATAAAGCAACTAACATTTTCAATAAACGCTACTAGACTTAACGGGTAAAAGAAAAAAAAAATCTCGCCTAAGTGAAAAATCTGAACTTCTCAACAGTGGTCTAACAACAAAAAAAAGGCATTTAACTTTTTGATTCATTTGCAAAATGAACAAAAAAAGAAATTCAAGGAATAAATCCTACTGACGTGATGCATTCAGCTTGATATTATATATTACAATAATGGTAAATCGACTTACGGACTGACGGATGTCGAAAAAAACGTAACCCCCATTAAGAAAAGCCTCCTACCAAATTATAAATGTAATGGTAGTGGCAATGAAAAGCAGATGTAAAAAATGGCAGGAACACAATTGTAACGATGGCATACAATTTCGTCCGCTTTCTAGCGTTGGGTTTCTCACAGCAGGAACTTATTTTTCTTTAAAAATAAATAAAAAAAGACTCGGGGCTTCATATTGAACAATATGAAGAGAAATGACAACTACACGAATTTCTCTGAAGGCCTTCGTGAGCACCATGGTCCATCCTCACAACAAGTTTTATAAAATAAATAAGGAAGTTTGGCCGTCTGATGATGGATCATGGATGGCACAAGGAAAATAACTTACGTCTGCCACAAGTAATCATATGAATTGTGAAGATGATGTATTCTGAACAGGGAGTGAATATCAAAATTGGACTTTATATCCTCTGATCCATATCCGACAACTATTTCTTGTTACAAAACGTCCTCACGACCCATGCCGTTGTCAGCGATTACAGTTTGTGAGGATTTTTTCAATCCTATCATCATCATCCGGCAGTTCTAGTGATCGTAGAGAGGTTGCAAGGGTCAAATACCAACTTAGTTTTGACTAGAAAAAAAATTATTAAAATACAAAACTTGCAAGCCACAACCATAACAATAATAACACATGCATAGCCTTTTAAGGAATGTAACCTGACATTTGTTCCGCTACTAATCAAGACGTAAAATTAATTAAATGGAAGACTCCCTTCAACGTTTTAACCGAGTTTCAAGATTTGTTACAGTTGCTAAACTGATATTTCACTTTAGAAATCGTTAAGAAGATCGTCATCTATGGAGAAATTTTGCTTCCGTAAGTTATCAGGTTCTTGTCCAGCATGAATTTCTTACAACGATATGATGTCATCAGTACATACGTATACAGAGCCTACCATCTTACAAACTAGTGGCTATACGAGTACAGATTTACAAAGAAGATACAAGGGTACATGATGTAAGATAATAAAATATAATCAAGAATTTCGGAAATACCAGGTTAAGGCAACATAGCAGCATCTTGAGTGTCAAGAATATACATAACATGTGAAAAATTCAAATCATGAGTTAGTTTCCTCAGTTATGTTCTCTTTCAAAAAAGCTTACTATTTTACGCTGCAGTGAACATAACGTCCATACAACACCTGATAAAGGCTCCAGATTATAAAAATTCCTGGAAGATCTCTGCTCAAGCAATAGAAAGAAAGCTAATCCTACAAAATGGATAATTAAAAGATATTTATTCAAATGCGGTTCTGAAATCCACAGATAAATTACAGATGGTAGTAACCACTTCCTTACCATCTGGAGGACCTACATAGAAGTTTTTCTTCGTTTTTAACTTCAGCTACAGTTTTTTTTTTTTAAAAAAACCTCTTAGTTGATTTTCCTAAACAGTAATCAGAAATTTCTAGTAAATTAACAAAGAGTCAATACGCATATGGAAACTATAAGTTTACAAGTCTTAAAAGACCTGAAGTGTCAGAATAGTAATTTTAAAAAAATCAGCACATGTCAGACTACAATAGGTGCAACTCTCTCTCCTATAGGCATGAAAATTTAGATAAAATTGGTAAACTTGCCCGTCATGCTAGTGTGAGTGCAAGTTTCGTAAATAGAATGAGATTCGATGATGTGGCCTGCACCTGAAACCCCCAACACACCATTTTCTCACTGCAGTACTATTCGCGTAAAACCAGGTCCGAAACACACAAAGGAAACTAAAAGGTGAAACTTCTGTCATCTGACATCCCCAAATCCAAGCCTACTGCAAAATATACCAGGTTCTGATAATCAAAAAAGACAATTTCTGAATTTTGCGAAATTTATTACAATAGAGACATTATGTTTTTATCTAATTATTACTTGTACTTGAAGAGAAGAAGGCACATATCAAAGACGTTATCATACCCTTATCAAGCCTGTAACAGGGTCGGGTCTGCTGGTTCTGACCCTTTACTCCATCAGATTACCATCCACCCCACACATTAACATCTCTTCTTACAACCTGCTTTCATGTCTGCTTTGGTGGGAGCGGCGAATTGCGTTGGACACACCAGTTCTCGTTTGATCACTGAAGTTAAGCAACGCAGCCCCAGCTAGTACTGACATGGGTGGCGGCTTGGGAACACTTGGCACTGCTAATACCTAAAAATCGTCGCATTAGTGTAGTGTCTGTGCAGTCTCTGCATAAGAACTATGCTGTGGACGGGGCACTAATGACCTTGTAGTTGAAGGGCCCTAAAACACCAACAAACAACAACTGCTTTGGTCTTCCCCTGCCCCGAGTGCTTCCAATAACTTGCATCCCTGTGATGGACCTAACCGGATCCTCCTTCCCCCTTTCACCAAATAAAAAAACAACGCGAAAAAATGTTGACAACTCACATATCGTCAGCACCCCTTTGCATAACTGAAGCATCTTACGAAAATAAAGTTGGTTTTTTTGCTCCTAACTTTAAAAAATGAGAACATATCTTTCATATTAGGTATTTACATTTTTGAAATATTTATCTTCTGTATCACTCGCAAGATGATGATGAAAAAGTTGTTCAATACTGTCATGGTACATGTTTGGGCAACCGGCCGGTCATTGGACAAGAAAAAAACCGTCAATGGAGTTTTAATAGGAAGTGATGTTATTAAAACCACCAATGCATGACTTTGATTATACGAATTCTCGCCAAAGAAAAGTTTAAACTATGGTAGCCTAATTTTTTTTTCGCCTTTATCTTGATTTTTCTCTTTTTCCTGATATAAATTACAGTCCCTCCCTCTCAATACACAACTCAACCTGTCCTTTGCATCTCACTCTCATTTTCGATGATATTCAGGATAATGATGGCGAGCAGTTCAAGGATGATAACTTTTTCTTTACAAAATAAAAAAACATTTAAATACTACACGAATAATAAAAACCTTGAGGTAAAGGCCATTCACTCTGAAGCAACACTTCATTGACTGCAAAGTGATTTTTGAAACAGGAAGAAATACCTTTACCAAGCTTTCTATATCAAAATATTGAATGAATTTCATACGTTACTGCAAATTACGCTTTAGTTTAACACATTTTTATAAAATCATTCTTCTGACAGCTAAAAATAACCATAAGACTACACCTTACGAAAAAAATGACCCTATGAACCCTAGAGATATCAAACATGCACGCTCAGAAAACAACTCCTAACCTTTTACCCGCTTATGATACGGGTCGGGCACCCATCTTCTCCCTCTGAATGGACACCAGGGTAACATATTGGACGGTGGTTTTCAGCAGCCGGCTGCCGACCAAAGCTGCAACTCCTATGCTTATTTATTGTCGGTCTACTGCTAGTTGGGGCACTGCACCGAGCCTTCTACTCCTGGAAATTTTGCATCCTCTATCCGTTGCATAGTAGAGAGGGTTCTTTTACGTTCAAATGCCATCGTACACCACACGGGACCTCGGTTTTACTTCTCATCCGAAGAAAGGCGCACTTTGGGCCTCCGTCTCTCGCCCGAAAGAAGCCAACCAAATTCTGCATCCTCTGCCCGTTGCAAAGTAGAGAGGGTTCTTTGACGTGCAACTGCAATTGTACACCACACAGGACCTCGGAAGCGGCGAATTGCGTTGGATACACCAATCCTCGTCTGATCACTGAAGTTAAGCAGCGCAACCCCAGCTAGTACTGACATGGGTGGCCGCTTAGGAAAACTGGGTACCGCTAGTATCCAAAAATCGTCGCATTAGCGTAGTGTCTGTGCAGATTCTGCATCAGAACTACACAGTGGACGGGGATCTAATGACCTTGTAGTTGATGGGCCCTAAAACACCAACAAACAAACAAACTGGACCTCGGGGCACATCTCTGTCTGTCTCTCCCGTCCGAAAGAAGCCAACCCACCTCGGTCCACTATCGAACCAGTGCCGACCAAAGCTGCAACCCCTATTCTTATTTATTGTCGGTCTACAGTTAGTTGGGACACTCCACCGAGCTCGTATACACCTGGGAATTTTGCCTAATTTACCGGTTGCATTGTAGAGAGGGTTCTTTGACGTGCAAATGTCATCGTACACCACACGGGACCTTAGTTTTACCTCTCATCCCAAGGAAGGCCCACTGGGGTTTCTCTCGCGTGCGAAAGAAGCCAACCCACCTCGATCCAGTATCGAACCTGGAGGCAAGGTTGCATTAAATGGAGCGCGTTGGGAGCGGCGAGTTGCGTTGGACACACCAGTTCTCGTCTGATCACTGAAGTTAAGCAACGCAAGCCCAGTTAGTACTGACATAGGTGGTCGCTTGGGAAAGCTGGGTACTGCTAATACCCAATAATCGTCACATTAGTGTAGTGTCTGTGCAGTATATGCATTAGAACTATACAGTGGACGGGTCTCTAATGACCTCGTAGTTGACGGGACCTTAAACTCCAACAAACAAACAACAAACAATGGAGCGCGTTACCTATTGCGCCACCGAGCCTGGTCATCAAACAGGCATGCTTATTTCTGAAAAACAGCATTTTATTGAAAATTTAATTTGCTACGCCGAGAGAGGATGAAAGAAATAACTCCAAGGAGTATAATGATAATAAAGAGATGGTTGCAAGATTTATAACTGGTGCTAATAAGTTAAGGAAAGATGCATTTAAAAAATTCCCCTTTTTTCTGTAAAAAGTTGAAAAAAAGGATCAAACGCTTTCAATAAAAGACTAAAGTATAATTAGGTAGTAAAAAACCAACACTAGAATGTGTCAAATTGCCGCAATATTCATTTTTTAAATATACAAATATGTGTATGAAGTCTTGCGAATATAATTTTAAAGTAACTTTAAGAAAAAGTAAAAGACACAAAGTCATAATAACAACTACTTAAGAAATGTAAGACTGTGAGAAAGGAAGACTTCAGTTAATCATGATAAACGAGAGAGCTACTTGTTTGTTAAATTTCCTGTTTTTTTTCAAACATTTGTGTCTGAAAAACACAGAAATGACTATCACTGAAACATCTAAGAAATGCTATCAAGTTAATATTACTTCATCTCAAAAAGACAACTGCTGAAATTGACTGTCTAAGATTAATGACAAAGTATGTTTTGTTTCAACACAAAATTTCTTTTTACATCTTATGGAGAGCAAGACTTTTTTTTATATATAAAAAAGTAAAACGTCAGAAAATAAAATTGGTATCTAAAGGAAATAAATTTGGACGATCAAAAAATAATGGAGTCATAACATTTCTATTCAAGGTCAAGTTTTTATAGGAGAAAGGTTAAATGTTCCTGACAGTGAACAGAAATTTCTCACATTTCACAAGAGGACAATGAAATCCATGTTAAGGCATATTCTTACTATCAAATAGTTA
The DNA here is from genome assembly GCA_013389805.1 of Trigoniulus corallinus. NCBI lineage: Eukaryota > Metazoa > Arthropoda > Diplopoda > Spirobolida > Trigoniulidae > Trigoniulus > Trigoniulus corallinus. The sequence goes on from JAAFCE010006668.1 coordinate 14,172,886, forward strand.
GCTTTTTATCGTCAAATATTCAGCCAATATCAAACAACCCTAAAAAAAATTAAAAAAGAAATGTCTGCAGGTAAAAATAGCACATTCTTCATTCAATAACCTACAGGAAAAATGGCAACCAGTTTAAAGCTACCAATAAATTTGATATTTCAAATAAATCACTTTGCAAGAAAGTCTACAATAAATTCAGAGTCCCATGGTCCTTGACTTTCGCAACAAAGGTTATGAAAAGTATTGTACAGACTTAGTCTAACGGAAAAGTACAAACTGCTCAGCAAACAGCACACCAACCACCAGACTCTCTATCAACAAATTCAATTTTATTTTCAAAACCGTTCAGCCGTAACATAACCAGGAAGGAGGATCGGAAAAATAACCAAAACCATACACAATAACTAGACTGGCAAAGAATTCGGAAGTAAAATGCACAATCTACTCCATTGTGGACTACCACTGTTCTCCCAAAAACATGACCATCTTACAGTCTAATAATTACGTTTGCAAAACATATTCCAACCTATGGCTGACTGCCCAAAGAACAATAATACATCACGTCGGATTTTTTTCCTCACTAAATAGCATCAAGCCACCAACCACATACACAATGATCCCCACCTGATATTCGGTGGACTTCCCTCCAGGTCTTTTTAAGCGTTGCTTCATCAACAAGCACCAACCAGCTCCAAATCATTGTGAAGTGGTGGTGGTGTCGGAGCCTCTGGGCATTACGATATCAATTAATTTTTAATTAATAAACCTTACCTGTTCTACTTTCCTTCAAAAAATTGCGGCAAAGAAGAAAATAAACCGACAGCAAAAGATTTAAAAACTCAATATACCATGCAGTTAATTAATTAATCAAAGGTCCGAAGCGAGTGCAGGGAACTCCGAACCTATTCTGCTCTAATTTAAAGAACTTTTCAATGCCTTTTCAGGCTCATTGTATGTAAGACTCAACAACAACTTTCCCTTTCTTTTTTTTTCAGAAATGAAAATGCGCAACTAACTATTTTGAAGGCCTTACAACAAAAACCTTACAATAACTGCAAAGTAACTGGCAGAAGTGTTGCTAAAAGAAAGGACATTGTCACTCTTAGTGAATCTTAAGATGCATCTCCAACCACTACAAGCTACAAAAGAAACCTGTAAGAAAGAAGCCTGGTGCTTCATGTCCAGGGAATTTAAAACTTTGTTACAGTCCTCAATTCCGTTGTAAACGATCTCAAAAACGTTGGATTACTGGATTAGTTTCATGGGTTGGGGAGTAAGCCAGGCAGCCATAGCAGGACAAACCCTTAGGAGGCTGCCCGCGGGAGATGAGGAAGTAGGTGAAAGGACGAAGGAGTGGGTTAATTTGCAGCACCCAACGTTCTTTACCAACCACCCATGTTGGTATTGACGTGGGCTTGCGCTGCTTAACTTCAGTGATCTCACGAGGACTGGTGTGTCCAACGCAACTTGGCTGCACTACAGGTGCTGCAAATTTCCCCTTTCCTACTTCCTATACACCTACCTCCTTATCTCCCGTGGGCAGCCTCGTAAGGGTTCGTCCTGTTATGGCCGCTTGGCTTACTCCCCAACCCATGGAATAAATTCAGTTACTATTAGGTGCTAAACAAGATTTTTTTTAGTGCTTTAGGGCCCTTCAACTACAAAGGTCATTAGAACCCCGTCCATTACGTAGTTCTAATGCAGAGACTGCACCAGACACTACGCTGATGTGACGATTTTTGGGTATTAGCAGTACCCAGTTTTTCCAAGCGACCGGGAGCGGCGAGTTGCGTTCTCTCGTCCACCAGTTCTCGTCTGATCACTGAAGTTAAGCAACGCAAGCCCAGTTAGTACTGACATGGGTGGTCGCTCGGGAAAGCTGGGTACTGCTAATACCCAATAATAGTCGCATTAGTGTAGTGTCTGTGCAGTCTATGCATTAGAACTATGCAGTGGACGGGTCTCTAATGACCTTGTAGTTGACGAGACATTAAACTCCAACAAACAAACAAATCCAAGCGACCACCCATGTCAGTACTAGCTGGGGTTGCGTTGCTGAACTTCAGTGTAAGACGAGAACTGGTGTGTCCAGGGCAATAAGCCGCTCCCCTCAACCTAGACAAGAAGCTGACCCAACCTCTAATGAAACATAACAAGATCAATTATTGCATTACAAGACAGTCGATTAAGTATAATTACATTCTTAACCTTTAATTTCATTTTATTATCTCAACATTAGGGTAAACGTGAGCTAAATTTCCTGGCACATACCTCCGGAATGATTCACATGAAATTTATGGAATTTAATTTCACTATAATCCAGCTACACTTCTCGATAATGATGATGTGAAATGGGATCTTAACCGTGACCCTAAACATAATCAATTATTGTACAAAAAAAAAATTTAAAAAGTCCAACAATAGATATCATATGAGAAATAAAAGTGCCCAACTATATTATTCAGAAGCACGAGAACGCAGTAGTCAGAAAGAAAAACTCAACGATTAAAATTTCCTTCCTATAATTCAATATGTTTTTTGTCCCATTTGGGAAACCTTGAATGAACTTTAATCCTATGTAAATTCCGGGTACAAAAATGTGACTAAAAACTGTCTACAACCTTGTTTTCTAATAAAATGTCCTGGATTTCATTAAAACTGGTCCTAATGGTGGGAAATTTTTCCACGATATACTGACAAACATCACCATAAACCAAAACACTGCATTTCAAGCGAAAATAGCACAAGTCACCAGTCAATAAAACACATTTAAAGGATTAAAAAAAGTAGCAGAAAAAAATCGTAAGTTAATTTAAAATAACTAAATAGGATAGATTAAAACAGTGCAAGGTTTAAATAAGCAGTTATTAAAACCTAACAGTCATCATAATTTCTCTTTCTCACTCTCCCCTCTCTCTGAAACAAAGAGTTACAATACAAAAAAAGGTTTAAATTCTTTCGTGATTTAAAGGCCAAAAGTTAGTTTCACCTTATACTCTTTAACACCATTTTAGACATCGAAATAACTAACACCAGGAAGTGGTGGAAGTATTTTTAAACGTCTATAATATCATCCGAATGTACTGTTGTTTTTTTATTTTAGGGTAAAGGTAACCTTAAGTTTGTCATCTCCTCCCCCTCACCTAATCTTAAAACAATTCGGGTTATATTCAAAAATAAGTAGACAGTATATGCTCTGAAAATTCGTTTGGTTGAACAGTACTTCCAAGATTAGAAGCTGGATAGAGGTGGGTTAGCTTCTTTTGGACGAGAGTGGCCCCGAGTGCGCCTTCCGTCCGATGGGAAGTAAAGCAGTGGGCCCTTGTGGTCCCGTACGATGTCATTTGAACATAAAAGAACCCTCTCTACTATGCAACGAGTAGACCAGACAAAATTATCCAGCTGATGGTTGTTGTTTGTTGGGGTTTTAGAGCCCTTCAACTACACGGTCATTAGAGCCCCGTCCACGGTGTAGTTCTGATGCAGAGACTGCACAGACACTACACTAATGCGACGATTTTTGGATACTAGCGGTACCCAGTTTTCCCAAGCGGCCACCCATGCCAGTACTAGCTGGGATTGCGGTGCTGAACTTCAGTGATCAGACGAGAACTGGTGCGTCCAACGCAATTCGCCGCTCCCAGGTGATGTTGGTGTGCCCCGACGAACAGCAGCAAAAGCAACTCCTAACCCTTTTCCCGCCTATGGTAGGGTCGGGTACCCATTTGTCCCTCTCAATGGACACAGGGTGATACATTGGTCATAGTTTTTTCTGCAGCCGGTTTCCGGCCAAAGCTGCACCCCTACGCTTATTTATCGTCGGTCTAGTGCTCGTTGGGTTTGTTTGTTGGAGTTTAAGGTCCCGTCAACTACAAGGTCATTAGAGACCCGTCCACTGTATAGTTCTAATGCATATACTGCACAGACACTAATCTAATGCGACGATTATTGGGTATTAGCAGTACCCAGCTTTCCCGAGCGACCACCCATGTCAGTACTAACTGGGCTTGCGTTGCTTAACTTCAGTGATCAGACGAGAACTGGTGTTTCCAACGCAACTTGCCGCTCTGCTCGTTGGGGAATGCTACCGACGCCAGGGGGCGAGCTCCTACACCCGGAAATTTTTCCTTATCTACCCGTTGCGTAGTAGAGAGGGTTCTTTGACGTGCAAGTGCCATCGTACACCCACACGGGACCTCGGTTTTACTTCTCGCCCGAAAGCAGCCGACCCACCACGGTCCAGTATCGAACCTAGAACTACTGGCGTAGTTGCCGAGCGTGCTAACCACTACGCCACCGCGGCGGGTTCCCCGACGAACAGCAGGCCGACGATAAATATAGGGTGTGTTTGCAGCTTAGGTAGGCAACCGGCTTCGTAAAAATACCGTCCAACACATCGCCCATGTATCCCAGAGGAACAAAAATGGGTACTGGTAAGGGCAACCACAGCATTTCGATTTTGGTATTATCTCATCCACAAACAAGTTGGGCTTCCAAGGATGCCATGAACTGGTAAAGAGATAACATCTGAAAAATGAAGGAATTTCTACTCAGATTACATAAAAATATAAAATAGTTTCAAATGTACGTCTATTGAGGTAACGCTCTGTTTAAAAAAAAAGGAATCCAGAGAGTTGATTATCATTTTTACTCAATTCCTCAATTTTCTCATGGTCTACAACACACTTTAATAGCACCCTCTTAAGAAGATAGCATCATTTCGAGTCAAAGAAGCTCATTTCACAAGAGTTTTCATAGCTTGTAGTCGATGTGCTTCACAGCAGCCAAGAAAATAAACATAGAAATAAAAATCTGTGGTAACTAGAAAAAAAAACTTCTGTGGATTTCTGGTAACGTCTTAATCACTAATTATGAGCAGTAATGAAATTTATACTAAAAATATCGTTATCGAAATTTGGGTAATTTGAATATTGGGTTATCCATTACAGATAATATCGTGAGAAATAATCGATTGAAAAAATTAATAAATCTGCGGTCCATAAATTTCAGCGTTAATGGACCAAATAAATGAAATAAGGAAACCGTTGAAAGCAAGAGAGATGAAAGGTTAGATCCAATCGCAAAAATTACAGTACAAATTCAGAAATGACATCAATGGACAGTTCGCGTTCGTTCGTTGATGTTTTAGGGCCCTTCAACTACACGGTCATTACAGCCCCTTCCACTGCATAGTTCTAACGTAGAGGCTGCATAAACACTACACTAATGCCACGATTTTCGGGTATTAGTGGCACCTAGTTTTCCCAAGCGGCCACCCATGTCAGTACTAGCTGGGGTTACGTTGCTTAACTGCAGTGATCAGACGAGAACTGGTGCGTCCAGCGCAATAAGCAGCTCCCAGGGCAGTTCGCCTCCTAAATCATAGGATACATGTGAAACATTTCAAGAAATTTCAATACATTGTTGTGAATGATAATTGACCACCATCCAGTACGGAGGGGAATAACACCTGAAGTTACTTTGCCAACCTGTGAAACCTACCCATTAAAAAAGTCACACAACTTATCCTAATATTCCGGTTATGAGAATTAAGTATGCACTAAACGGAATATTTTCATTGTCTCGAGTTGCATGCTCATTGTGCTTTAATTGTACCATATTAGCACAGTTTCAGGCAACGTTGAAACTGTGCAAACTCTTTAATAGCCATAAAGGTAGTGTCAACGGGTAGCTCCTTAGATGACCTGCTGTCCAAATTGAAGGTCTTATTTAACTCTAGACATTTCCTATTTAAAGTTGCGTGACCAAAGACGAACCGTTTTAAAGTACGTCTCAGGTAAGTAACAATCGCCTCTTGAAAAATATACGACAAGCTCCGTTGACAAGAGTAGGCAATAAGTGTGGCTTAGGCATAACGAGTTTATAGCAACTCCAACAACTGCAACTTGGGATTCACAAATGAATTCAATCGAGGAATTAAATTATGAAAATTTAAATGAGTGAAGTCACAAAGGAAATGACTCCACTTTACCACATGGTCTAAAAGGTTTATAAGAAACAAAAAATACTATTCCATGAGCCTAAAAGATCAATCAGAAAAAAACTGGGTACAATACACATGAAAGAATCAAGAGATTGTTTGATATGGTTGCATAAACTGCGAACTTCTTAAATAATACATCCTCTAGTCCTTTATCAATTACGCCAAGAGGACACACTTGGCAAAGGATCTCTACACACACCCATGATGCTACAAAACACAAACAACCAGGTCTTTTTCTCTCTCCTGAAATGTTCAACAATTCAATATACCTCCCTCGACTTATTCTACCCCTTTTATTTTTTGCGGCCATCTCTCCATCTACCATGAAGGTCAGTGACATAAATGGCCGACAAAACATAACTTCAAACAGTGAAGCACAGAACAAATGTAGAGCAAGCATACAGGTTCAAGGTGGCACTGAAAGCCCATGAAAGAGATTGGCTAAGCATCCTCTTGAAGCAGCTACACGATTGGCTAGCATCCTTTCAGAGGCTACATTCGAATCTTAAAACTACATCTTTTCTGCCTGAGACTTTATATATTGATGAGTATCACCTTAAAAGATCATACGAAAATTGGACTCAAGTTGATGAAGCTTCACATTCAACACCTGAGATGGATCAACAACTCCAAGGTTGGCTGGTTTGACTGATGATGTGCATTTGGACAATACTTCAAACGTACACCTTGCTACTTATCTTCAAGAGGAGAAATACTTTTGCTAACTGTACTGATCTCTCATGGATGCAGAGACACGCCATTTAAACTTCATATGGACATTCATTTAACTCTAAACTGGAACTGCAAGTTCTTGAATTACACTTGGATTCTTTCACACCAAGCCACAACTCGATTAAGTATCTCAAAGGACATTAATAAATCATCAAGTGATTTGAACTTTCCAAAAGGGATATTTCAACATAAATTGGATTCAACATTAAGTTCTCGACATCATGGCAAAAGTGGTGTTTCTGTGCATATTGACAGCAGTCTTGCTGCACTGTGATGAATGTTCAACAACGACAATAATGGAGACCACGACATCCTCCCAGGAAAACGACAGCCTACCACTATCTACTCCTCAAGTGGAAGTCAATGTAACTAACCAATTTTTAATCACCGAAAAGCAACTGACAAGTAACTCAACTGTAGTGCCAATAAATTCATCATCGCCATCAGAAGCCAATACTTTGGAGAGGAAGTTTGCCTCTTATGTTCCCTTACATCACATTCAAAGCAATGTAAGTTCCGGTATTTCTTTTTAAATATTTCATAATTTATATGACTTCACGAATGACAAATTCACACGCACACCTGGAAGTACCATTAGAGAAACCCTTTACGGCGATATATCAAACTAAAATATGGAAGAAAAAAAATTTCTTGATATAAATTTAAATGAAAATACGCTTAAGTCAAGTTTGACTGAGAGTATATAATATCTTACCATGAAATTTAAATTTTACTGCCTCTCACAGCATAGTTCTAGAGGTCTCGAAGCCCATTTTAATCATAACACTGACAATCGGTGCAATCTGACATATTCATGCTAACTACAACAACAAATGGAGGAAAAGTGCATGTGAAAACGATCAACTTCTGAACTCGTTTCCTCCCCACGCAACTAGGAATTAAGGAAAATCTTTAAATAAATCGAGGTGATAATGAGGAGCATTGTGCCGAGCACAATACAACAATCATTAATTAAACAACCTACCAAGAAGTCAAAACAATATTAAAAATTAGTGCCTTCGGCTCTACATATTTTAAACTTGCCTTAGTTTAAATCTCTGGCTGGATTCTCGCATGAAAGCTGAAGTTGTATTTCATGCCTTGAAACAATATCAAAACAGAAATTAATATTATTTAACTCAGTAAATATCGGCACTAATATTTGGTGACAACATTTTAACGTTTAGGTGATGCAGTTATAGGAAATTGACCGACAAGGGATGATCAGGTTGGGGCTGGTAGGTGGGTGCCTGTCGCATTCAGGAATTAAAACAATTCATTGACATTATTTCAATTGCAAGTGGTGTTATTACTTACAGGTTAAAATCCAGGTAGTGAAGCATGGAATAAATAAATAACTAAAGTAGCAGCAGTGTTCCTCTTTTTAAAATCGACACGGGTGTGTTCACCCATCCAAAAACTTAATTCCTTTCAGTAATCTGAGAGATATGTGCCTTATGAAACGTTTTTCACGCGTCAGATATTTTTACCACCCATACTCTTTCAGGCAAAGATGAAAATATGAGAAGCATACACTAAAATGCTGTGACATAATTTTTAAAGGACATGATAACGTTAGACGACTACGAGCCACAAAGAGAACTCAGTAATTTCAAAAGAAATTCAGAAAAAACAAATTACAATTTCGGAGATATGACATGGAAACAGATATGACAACCAAGAGGTGACATTTCAAAGTTGTCGGAGTGACTGAGGCATATTGATAACCTATCCCGTTTGCATTTAATTATATATACCCATCTCAGAACTAGCACATAAAATACAAGAGTACCTCAATGTGTAGAGTTGCACTTGCAAGAAAAAAACACTTAACCTTAGAGGATGTTATAGGCCCAGTAGTTACCCCGACACGTACACATCTCTAATCGATTTTTAAACGTTACGGGTATTGGTATAACAACTTTATTAAGTCAAGGGGATAATAGGGAGTAGACTTTTAAAACATGATGAAGCAACATTTAAAATCGTTTAGAAAAGACTTCTCACCACGTTTAATTACACAGTATTTAAGGCTCGGTTAGCTGACATCCTCACATTCATCAATGGCAATGGTCAAAGTTTGTTACAGTGTGAACAAACTTTTCATTACCAAATTCTGCAGCCATAAACTAACTTCAACTGTAAATACTATAATCATTATATTCATTGTAGTTGTTGACTCCTAAACATTCACTGTAAAAGTCAATTTAAAAAGTTGACGGGGCACTGTAATAAGTTCATTGCTGTCAATCTATGGAACCAGTCCATAATAATTACACACTGGTGCTGTCTTGAATTTACTACCTATTTAGTTGTTTTCTTGGAGAATAGTCTGTACAAGATTCCAAACTAAATTTGAAAGCCCCTGTTTAAAAACCATATGAATTATTATTTTTCAGAGCAGTGTCCTGAGTTACTACAACTATCCATTTCATCAGTATGCATTACCTGAGTGTGCCACTCAGCAAGTCTGCAATGCTGTTTACACAAGACTGGATCGCATCAATGCTCTTTGTGCCTGCCCACAGAAATTCGGAGATCCATGCTCCATTTCATTCGCTAGTGATGACGCTCACACAATTGAACTTGTCACGGATAACAGCGGGAGGGTGAAGATAAATTTAACATGCTGTCATTCTAACAAAAATGATTGCTTGAATTTCTTCACACGCTTAACACCTGTCATGTTGCTTTGTTTTTCGATTTCAGGCACTAACGCTAATCAAGACTTGTGAACCCATTGGAACTGTTAGGAAATGCCGAGGATCTAAAGATTGGGCCCTGTTGGCGCTCCAAAACGTGAGGACAGGAAAGAGTCATTATTTAGTCATATGCCGATGTGTTGAAAGTGGTGTGTTGGAAGGACCCATAGCCCACGAAAACCCACCTTACGCAAAAATACCGGGAATAAGGGTATACGGGATGATATGCATTCGAGACAACTGGGACAACAGGAATGCTTTACGTCGATCAAGAAGTCCCAGGAATGTTTGGAAAAAAGAAAGAAGGCGTGAGTGTTGGACATTTTGTATTAATAACTGCACAATACGCTCTAAAAATAAGAAATGCAACAAGTTTAATCTTGCCCCTTCAATATAACACATCACGCCAATTACGATAATATAATTGACTTTCAAGCATATCAAATAGGTAATGTTTGGGAGTTCAAAGAACGCACACATCTCATAAACAACTAACCGTCTTCATATGTTTGAAGTGCAAGCTGATACAAATTTTTAACATGATTGTTGCTTTCTCACAGTGAAAACAAGAACATGTTAAACAAAGGATTACTATGACTTTACAAAGATTTGTGCTGCCAAAAAATGCGTACTTTTACATTCCCTAACTACTAAAAAAATTTTATACTCCATGAATGTAGTGACCCCCATTATGATTCGTGCCCAGGGCTTGAAAGACTTAAAGACTACTTTGTATTTTTTGTTGCTAGTTAAAGACCTTTTTTAATTTTTTTTTCGCGCCTCCACAGGTAGCTTTCCCAAAATGCCATGGCAAATGATTCAAGACTTCATTGAAAGCAACGCGTGGAATTGAGACCACAAGCTGGAACTAAACTGAAGACATTTAAAAGAAAGGACCTTAACACGCCTGGTGGACACTCTTCAGCATTTTCACTTGTCTAAAACTTCTAATTCATCTTACTAGAAGTAAAAGTTCAATTCTGATGCTATCTTGCAAATTCTTAAACCAATGCAGGACAAGCTGGCTGAAAGATAACAATTTGATAATTATTGAAAGATACTCTTCCGGTAAAAAATTGTAACTAGCGGCAACAGCCAATTTCAATTCTTGCACACGCTTGTCATTGTTATTTTTAAACTGGGATATCAAACCCTTACGAAATGAAAAGCTTCATTGATATATTAAATTACTTGTAACAGACGCCGACTGCATCTCCACCAGGGACGAAAAAACCCAGGTAGACTTATAACTAACTAATATGATACACTCATTGACCACATTGCTCAGCACAGGTACAAGAACGAAATATTTTATAAACTGGCTTTGGTTTTGTAGAGGCACACCATGGACAAAAATAACTTGTAGATTATGGGCCATTTTAAAATAAGGTTGTTTGTATATGGGGGCCAATATCACTATCATTTAATCAATTTCTATCTACTTCATGTTACCCTAAGAAATAAAAAGAAGCTGTTTATTTTGTTGACCATAACTAGAATTTCATGCAAGTCGCAAAAAATCCTCCATCAGCTGCATAATAACTCCATTTTTCCAAAGGCATACGAGTCAACAGTGATTTTCTACTATAGTACACGAAAAATAAATACATAACTCGGAAACACCGTAAAAGACGGATTTCAAAACATCGTAACAAATGCTTTACAAATAGGAAAAATTTTTTCCATTTGTGAAAGGTGAACATCCTCAAAACAATTGTTGTTTCATTAAGATTTTCAACAATTGTGATAGGGACTGGTCCTCAAGCAGCATCTATCTACAAACTAGAAATTTTTATGCAGATAGGTAATCAACGACGGAACTATAGAAATTAACCCCAGAACGAAGTGCTCTTAAAAAAACGTGAATTGCTGGAAAGCTCAGAATCAAAGTGATTAATAACCATGAAACTTGTAAACTCTTTTACAACAAATTCAACCATGACTTCATTCTTGTTAAATAAAGGCAACAAGGTGTAATAAGGCAAGCGTTAGCTCCAAACATAAAAACAAAACATGAAACTTTGAGCTACCAAGAAGAAAAAAAAGACGACTTGAAATTTTCTTACAGGAAGAACTTGCGCGTGGGATAGCTAAATATGCCCAGATCAGAGACAGTGTCATTCCATAAATATTAATACTACTAAACTTGAAAAAAATTATATCTACTAACTGCAAGGTTGAAAAGTTATTAGCATAACTAATTAGCATTACTCACCAAGAACTTCAGCAGTCACTTGAATGTTGCAACTATACATCGCCGTCATTATTCTCTGGGGTTGACTTTGGAAAGCTTTACGACACGCTTCTCGAACGGTAGATATAATTTGCCCAGAAAAAGGTCCATACGGCGTTACACCTTCACTAAAATTTCGGAAGTCTCCTTTAAGAGACAACGAGTCATATGAACTACACGACATAGCATCATCTATATCATTTGGAGACAATAAATTTTCCGTTGTGTTACACTCAACCGTCCAGTCTTCCACTATGAAACAAACGCCTCTCATAGGCTCTTCACATAAAGGTCCACTGTTGGTGGCTAACTGAAAGCCATTCACAAAACTATTATCAAATTCGGCTTGTGGCGGTCCTCCAGAATTTTGATGGGTCATGCCATTCCAATACACAGGAGGCTGATAATGCAATATTCTTGCAAGTAAAATGTTAGGACCACATCTTCTTGGTCCAAAGGCCCATATTTGATTTATACAATTTTTCCACTCACCACCCAAAGAAGTGAATATTTCTTCGAGTTTCAATTTCAATTCATTCATCGAATGAATAATTTTTTCACTCATTGGATTGCTGTCACTATCTAGAATATTGTTGGCCAAATTTCTTCTGGAGGAAATTATGTATTTATCAAACGTCTTAATTTTATCACAATATTCGTCCAATAACTTAATAACTTCATCAGGCAACGGTACTGCTTTTATCTTAATTGTGGAAAGTTTATTCGGCGTTTTCAATTCCACTACTCCAAAGCTTATTCTAGAATCCTCTATGTCCTTTTTCTGCATACAAAACTAAAGTTTAGAACGTAATTAAAAAATTGATGCAATAATGATCTTAGCTAATACCATATACGATTTCCCTGTTGACTTGTCCTCGACAATCGCTTCATTAACCATATCCAGTTTGGGAGGTAGCACTATTGTCTCTCTGAAGGGGACAATAGGAGTTGAAACGTTGATTTCAATCTTTGCAAACCTTATATTGTTGAATGAATAATTAGAATTTCAGAAATGCAGATCATACCGTACATTAAAACAAATATGGTTAAAGATCAAATTATTAGTAAAAATTCAAATAAACACACCTCTCTCGCAAATCGTCAAGACAACGCTGCAAGTGAACTTCACCTGCTGTCACTATGACGTGCTCGCCTGTTTCTTGAATAAACACTTTGACACTGGCATCAGCTTGATTTAATAGCTTCAATCCTTTAACTAATTTAGGCATATCACCTTGAAAATTTAAGAACTATTAAAATATCATTAACAATTCGTTCCATTCTTTCATTCTTACTGAAATTATACCTGAATGAACGGGTTCGATAGCTACTCTTAATATAGGTACGGAGTGAACACTAAGATCGCAAAATGGTGGACAAGCCAAAGTAGAAGAGATTGTGGCAGTTTTAATTATATGAGCGTCTAATTCCCCAATACCTGCAATATAGTGAGTAAGTATGTTATTAACCAAGGTGACAGACATACGTACTAAGAAAAAAAAATTTTTACTACCAAAAATATTGCCAGCTGGTATTTCCTGGGCAGCCTCTAGCTCTCGCCCCATGAATATATACAACTCCTTAATCGTTGCAACCGTAATATGTTGATCTGATTTTAATTGATCAACAGTTAACGTAGGATCAATTATCACTCCTTCCTTAGATTTCCTTAATGCATTTTCTGGATCATGTTTCGGTCCCAAAATATAAAGTTGCTGCCCTTTACGTACTGTTCCACTGAACACCCGAGCAAAAGCAACAAAGACGTAAGGAATTTTATCCTCTTCCTTATCTTCAGTAACTGATAATTCAGTTTTGGTTTCAACTTCTAATTCCGCAGAGACAGTTTCTTTTTGTGCTTGCATTTCTAAGTGCCGTTGTCGCGCACGTTCCCGTCTTAAGGCTATTTCTTCCTCTGATAAAGGTCTGGAAAATCAAGTTTATTTATAAAGAGTGAGTGAATGCAAATAAAATAAAGCGTGCATTGTTTTTTAATAACGCACCTTGGCCTCTCCCGCGGCAAAGACGTCTTTTCTACAGCAAACATTTTAGATACATAAGCAATCACAGGAATATCAGAAGAACTACTGCACTGGCAAAAATCTAAATGGAAATTGAAACATTAAGATTAACATAATAATACTAATCCATAAGAGTGCCTATAGCCTAAATAATATACCAGTTTTTAAATTTCGGGTTTCAGATGGCAAGGATTCGAACTGCTGGTGTTTAGTACACATTAGCTTTTCAGCCCGAGTTTCAGTTATCTCTAAAGGACTTGGGAGTTTCTCGCAAACCATATCTAATGATTATAATAAATAGTACACTAAATTAAAATAATTATAAATTTCAACAGCAATGTTAACATTCAAAATGTTACCTAAAACGGATGTAGCCAAAGGCAACCACTGATGGAAAATTGATTGTAGTTGCCCCTTAGGATCTACATATCTTGCTTCGCGAGCAGAGATTTTAACATTAAGTGATCTCACAATTTTTTCAGTCATCTCTTTATCTCTGAAAATTAAATACAATAGGAAATGAAAAATTTGGGAACGGGTATAACACATTTGTCTTCATTTCACTAACTTTCGTTCTAACACTGCATTGTACACAGCCCAAATGTTTTCTAAAATAAACTGCACAAAAAGCGGTTTCTTTGCTTTAGTCTGAAAATAATGTAAGCTAAAATTACCGAAAAATATTCACAATTGTTTTAGAGAAACTAAATACTCACTTGAGCTCCTTTGAGTATTCTTTTAGTTTTGGCATTTAAATAGAAATCACCCCACAAAGTTTTTAACAGCACATCTTCCCTTACACCTAATTTGGTCGCATAGAGTTTGGCAAAATTATGAATACTAAAAGAATTATAAAACAGTCTTATCGTTATTGTCATCCTTGTAACTATTACTATACTGCTATTTTAATGAAACAGCTTGATTTATTTACCCAAATCCCCATCCATCTATTCCACTAGTAAAAATAACATTGCCACGGTCGGGTAAAAAATACAAATTAGAGTCATCTGTATCATCCAATCCTGAACTCCAGTCATAAACCTTTAGAGAAAGTTAAGATAGAGCTAAATACGAATCCATGCCTACCAAAAGCATAGTGTATAGAAGCATAACGAAGTGATACCTGATCACTGGTATTCTCTTGATACGAAGTTTCAGTATTAGAGTATTCATCCTAAAACATCGTTAAGTAGAATTGCATTAAACCTATTATTGCTAGAAAAGTTAGAACTTAATACCAAAACAAACTCACATCTGTCTTTTTCCCAAGCACTTCGGAATTGAAAAGTTCACCAACAACTGCATTGACCTAATGATAACATTAACAAAAGTCAATCGCCAAGGAATCCACCAATACTCAAACGATATCTCTTACCTGCTCTAGTATTTGTTGCAGATGAATATATGCATCTAATGGAGTTAACTTCAGTTCAGTTATTAAACGATCCATTTTGTTAAGAATTACAACCATTTTTATACCATGCACCCAGGCCTGACGAATTGCAAGCTTTGTCTACAGAAAGAAAACCCAATACAATAATTAAAAGAATAATCAATTATACAGGTCAATAATATGCAAACTTCAACAGTACCTGGGCGCACACACCCTCGACAACGTCGACAACGATTAATGCACCATCACAAAGCTGCACAGCAGAGGAGACTTCCCCAGTAAAGTCAACATGTCCCGGAGAATCAATCAAATTAATTAAATAATCTTCATTACCTATAAATAAGTGAATGGGCTATTAATTGGACATATATTCCTACACTACGTGTGTAGGTGTTGAACTTTTATTTGCAATACGCACCACGAGTATAACGTAGGGCTACTGCACTTGATTTCATTGTTATTCCTCGCTCCTGTTCGTCTTTACGGCTATCTAGATACCGAAGCTAAATTCGGAGATTTGAATTATGTTGACATATTTTTAGGTAGGCCCTATGAAATTTATGAGGGGCACAATATTACCTTTCCAGCCAACTTCTGGGAGATTATTCCATTAATCGCCACTAAAGCATCTGCCAATGTTGTTTTACCGTGGTCAACGTGTGCCATAATGCATATATTTCTAACATTTTTAGGCTGTCTTTGTAGAGCCAAAATCTTATCAGCGACTGGAGAGCACTGCATATTTCAAATTCAAATGCTGCCAAAAACAATTGAACCAATGAGTTCCTAAATGGCATAATACATTTCTGTTATTTAATGAAGATGTAATGTGTAAACGCGGACTCTCTAACTAGATTCTTCTAGTGCCCGCTTCCTAAATGTAAAACTTTATATAATTAAATATATATAATCAAGATTTCTTTAAATGAATCTTACCAACTATTAAAGTTGACTCAGACACACGTGTTGGAACGCGTTCGAAAACACCGGAAGCCACGTTCCTGCAAAACAACGCCGTATGTTTCCCACAGAATTTAACCTTCTTATACTTTAAATAAGTTATAATATATTTTAACATCTTACGATGTACACGTCAGTTCTATTTTAAAATGGTTTTCGCACGTATTATACAGAATACATACAAGGAAGCAATTTTATGCAGACGACCTTTAATGTTAGAGGAACAGACGGGCCCACAGGAAGTTGTCCGCGAATGTTGCTTTAGTCTTCTAGCAGAAGCGATATAACGAGTGTAGCATTTAGTGCTGCCACGTAGTGGGGAGACGAAGTCTTTCTATTTCAGGGCTTCTAGAACTTTCCATTCGAGACCTCGTTTCATCATCACACCCTTATCCCGCCTATGGCAGGATCGAGTCTGCGGGTTCTAATACTATACCAGGCTCTCATCCACCCCGCAGCAATCATGTCCCTCTGCACAACCTGCTCCCACGTCTGCTTTCGTTTCCTCCTACTCCTGGTGCCACCAACCACCTGCTGTCCCATAATGTACCGTTAACCATTCAGTCACCTGCATGCTGAGTGCTGTCAAAGTAATAAAAATGGTGCGAAATTTAAATGTCGCGTTCTTGTTGGAACACACTGTTTTAAACTAAACAACTTTAACATGAGAAGTGCACTTTCATGGGAGTCTTAAATCTGTACATAATTTTGTCTCGCCCTTGATGTGCACTGCTAATGAACACCCAACGCAAACCATACAGTATATGGCAATCCTAGCATCATGTACTTGGAGTTCAGCCCTATCTTGTGAGTGGAAAAAAATATGCAGATGACATCAAAAAGCATGCTACCACACACAGCAATGATTTTGTTATAAGTTAGATTGCAAAAAAAAAATGTACGACAATTCGTAGACGCTTCTTGTTTCATAATGCAGTGCTTAGACGTCAAGAATGATTACCTATTGTGATGTAATGATCCAGGTACATGCGTTCTCATGTTTGGGAAGCATACTGAAAAGCGGTTCTCCTGGTGCACAATTAAAATTAACTCTTCATGCTACTCTATGTTGTTCTAGTAAGTGAATTTTTTTTATAAATTATGCCCTAACAGGCCAAAATCCCCCATGAAGCACTCCAGGGTGAAAAGCACCAGTCACTCTATTATTTCATGTTCGTCACAAACAGATAACAAGATAGGACATGAAGTTGGGAGCCTGCACGTCACATAAAAATACAGTAATTAAAACCCTATTGTTTAATTTTTCGCTTATTGACTTCTTGATGCCTACCTCCCCATGACCTTCTCTCCAACTGACTGAATATCTAGAGCTCATGCATGGGTAACTGACTCATACCTCTGTGGGTTATAACAATGTCAAAACATTAATTTTTTGTCGGCGTAAGAAACTGTGGTTATGGTTCTGTTCTCAAATTTTGAATTTTTTTCTGAAAATTGTGTTCGGCAGAACTTTTTATTTGTAATTTTTAACCGCAGGAATGGATGTTCCTGATTAATGCACCTGGAAGACCTGGATACCAGGGTCCAAACCAGCACCAAACTCACATATAAGCATGGATTAGATATTACTAGATACGTCATCCGGACAAAATGGTTAGGGTTTTATATCATTCCATCTTTCATAATAATAATAATTCATGACTTTTTAAAGAGAATTAAAAATTAAATATTCCTAAAATAGCCTATGACCTAAACCTTATATCCGCTTTTGATCACAGGTAGAGAAAAGGGTTGTGGATTATGTGGGGATCAAGTGGAGGATGTCAGGCATGTGATACTGGCGTGTCCAGCGCTGGATCACTGCAGGAGGGGTTGGGGAACCCCCACATTGGTGGAGGTTCTGGAGTGGAGCGACTGGAGAGGGAGCGGCGAATTGCGTTGAACACACCAGTTCTCGTCTGATCACTGAAGTTAAGCAGCGCAACCCCAGCTAGTACTGACATGGGTGGCCGCTTGGGAAAACTGGGTACTGCTGATACCCAAAAATCGTCGCATTAGTGTAGTGTCTGTGCAGCCTCTGCATAAGAACTATGCTGTGGACGGGGCTCTAATGACCTTGTAGCTGAAGGGCCCTAAAACACCAACTGGAGCGACTGGAATGGGTGCGAAAGGCAAAGGTGTTACTAAGGCGCTGATGGAGATCTAGGCATATGAGTCTAGCATGAAAAATCTCACCTCTACCACTTATATTCAAAAGAAATTTAAGTACATGCATGATGAGATGAAGTTTTTATCAATTTCTATATCGAGTACATGTGTTTTGACTTCAGATAGTGAGAAGAGGGAATAATTGTCGTCCCATTTCGGAATTGGTACTGTAGCCAACTGTTTATTACTCGAATTATCATGAAGCATAACACATTTAATTTGCAGCCACTTAATTCACCAGTTGATAGCAAAAAAACCACCACTGATTGAGAGTCAATTTCGTCTTTTATTATTCATATCTGGGTCTGGGACATTTTCTAGCAAACAAATAATTACAAAAAATAGACACGACAAAAATATAGTTTATCATTTGGGAATGCATAATATAATAAGTAATGACCTTGTGTGTATCAAGTGTTTATTTTGAAGGCCCACCCGTTTTGTTCCGTAACAAGAAAAATTATTATTACCTTCCAGACTTTTTTCTTCTTCTTCTTGCATCAACAATTTAAGATCTCACGTCAAATAATTGGTCGGACAAAACAACAGGGTGAAACTGCAGGCTAATTAGACATTGTTTTGGTCTTTTATGTTACATGTCATTGTCCACTATTCCGTAATGGGCCACCAAGAATTATCGTTATGTAATAGTGACTGGTAGGTCTTGTCTTTTAAGTGGAGAGAGGTAAGTCTTTCCCACACCCTCTCTTAAATTTTACAAGATTTTTATATGCTTTTTTTTTTATAATCTTCAACAGAATAAGCAAGAAAAGACTAGAAATGAATCTTGTGTGACCTGCAAGGTCGTCAAAATATTAAAAATAATTATGGCTATTGTCGATTGACACTCAGTGACAAAGCTGTAATTATTCCGAAGGCTATCAAGCCAATCAAAGTTGTAACAATTATTTTACAAGCATCACGGTAATTTTTCTGCTTAAATCGTTTTTTCAAATTTTTTAATAGATTTTCATCTCCGTTTGACTCTGCTACTGTTGAAGTGGTCTGCGTCAACTATAGTTAAAGAAAAATTTATTAGTTATGTGATTAACTTAACCAGTGGCGTCTCCAGAGCTTTATTGCCCTTAACAGCCGCCCCAGGTAAAGGCAATAAACCGATAAAGCAGTTGCCGTGTCATGAGTTTTATTGTTTAAAATAAACAACAAAAGAAAAAGCAACTCCTTACCTCGCCTATGGCAGAGTCGGGTACCCATCTTGTCCCTCTGAATGGACATAGAGCGATATATTATTCATAGTTTTTTCTGCAACTGGTTGCCGGCCAAAGCTGCACCCCTACGCTTATTTATCGTCGGTTTAGTGTTCGTTGGGGAATGCTACCGACGCCAAGGGGGGGCGAGCTCCTACACCTGGAAATTTTGTCTCATCTACCCGTTGCATAGTAGAGAGGGTTCTTTGACGTGCAAGTGCCATCGTACACCGAAACGGGACCTCGGTTTTACTTCTCATCCGAAAGAAGGTACACTCGAGGCCTCTCTCTAGCCCGAAAGACGCCAACCCTCCTCGGTCCAGTATCAAACCTAGAACTACTGACGCAGTTGCCGAGTCGGTGGGGCACCCACCTTGTCCCTCGAAATAGACCCACGGGTGATATATTGGACGGTGTTTTCCACAGCCGGCTACTAACCAATAACATAAACGATAGAATATGGAGGCCTTAAGATAGACATGCAGAAGAGAGAGTGGTTAGCTTTCAAATGGGAAGGACAGGATAATTATGGGGACGTACCTCTGGAGGCGAGCTGGTGGCAAAGGTGCAACAGGTAAATTACTTAGGATCTGTGTTCCAGAACAATGGGGAGATAGACTCGAATGTGATCCACAGAATCAATGGGGGATTGTTGAAGTGGAGGCAGGCAAGTGGAGTCCTGTGTGATAGGAGGGTCCCACTAAAGTTGAAAAGGAAGTTTTAGAGGGCAGTGGCTAATAGAATGCAAATAGCCCAGATGCGACTACCGCGATACATGAGTGGGGTGTTGAGAGCTTGTAAAATTCGGAACGAGTATACAAGAGGTAGCTTGGCGGTGGGGAACATCGCAGAAAACATGAGAGAGAGAGTAGAATGAGGTGGTATGGATATGCAATGAGAACATGGGACAGGGCCGGCGCTATATTTTGCGGGGCCCTGTGCAAACTAATTATGCGGGGCCCCGTGAAAACATGAAGCGGGGCCCTTCTATCAATAGGTTCATTAATCCGAATGCGCGAGGCCCTGTGCCGTCGCACTGTTCGCACACCCATCACGCCGGCCCTGCATGGGAGGAGGAGCTCGTTAGGCCCATTACAGGAATGCAGTATTTGGAAGCACTCCGGGTGACCAAAGCAGACGTAGAAGCATATCCGTAAGGATATGATAGTGTGCTGTGTGGACGGGAACCTGATGGGAGATAGGCGGGAGTGGAGGGCAAGAACCCGCAGATCCGACCCTGCCACAGGCATGAGGATGATTATGTGAAAAGTGTCGCCCTCTCTTAGCTACGCCACTGGCATTAACTTATATTTTCCAAGGTAATATTTACAAAAGTACCTGATCTCCATATTTTGGATCCCGTCGCGTGATGAATTGATCGTTGATGGAGCTTTCTCGAGTCATATCCGGTGTTACTTTGTCCTGAAAATTGGTTTCATCAGAACTGGAACTATTTATGTTATCCGAATTTGCTTGGCTGGAACTTCTCGAGGTGGATTCAGTGCTTGTCTGATGCAGCTGTTGCTGCCTCACATGATGTTGGTGATCCTTATGTTTACGATTAAATCTTGGTTCATTATTTACAGAGGACGTGGTTTCACTCGGGACCACATAAATACTAGAAGAGGTCCTTTGAAATTCATTATCAACTAATTTGGCATAAGACAGTCGAGTATGTTTGGTAAGAGTTTCGTAAGTGTTTTGCACATAATTCCTAATGGCTTTACTTTGTTGAGTGTCACTCATTGCCTGAGTTACTATCTGCCTATAACGATTATTTGACAGTTTTTCATACAGGTCCTTAACAGCCTCATACGCAGCCTCAGAATCAGTAAGGAGTATTCTGGAACTGGCTGGAGATATAGTTTCATGTTTCCGAATAGTTGGATACATGGACTCTTGTTGAACATCGGATTCATAATGTATCCCATCATGATGGGACGACACATTTTCCAAATGGTGAGAATGACTGCGATGGTCATCAATAACAATTGCTGGTGCAAAAATTCTTTCATCAATTCGTAAACTTTCCAGAGAATCTGTTTCACCACTGATATCCAGTTGACCATCTACTATCATCTCATTAGAGGTCATCTCGGGGTAAACATAATTGTCACTATCTGTCTGCTGGTCACCATTCACTACCGCATTCGAACCTGACACTGCAATTTCACTTACAAAGTCTGAATTAATGTATATGTGCAAAACAGGAGAGGACTTCTTGCCGGTATTGGCACCACCACTACTCATGTCGTTATCATTGTCTGCAGTAATGCTATTGTTAAACTTTCTTTTTTGGTGATCATTAGATTGATAATAATGACGATGATGACGATGAGAATGATGATGATGATGATGATGATGGCGTTGCTGATGACTTTTATTGTTGGAATTAGGACGGTGAGTTTTACTATTTTTGGTGTTGTTGTTGTTATTATTATTATTGTTTTGATGGTAACCATGATGATGATGATGATTATATCGATGTGATTGTGAAATGCCTTCTTTTGAATTTATTGCAGTTGCAGCAGCAGCAGTGGAAGAAAACTTTTGTGTGTCATCCGAACCATGAAATGGATCAATGACATGATAATAATGTGCTCCGTTCATTTCTTGATTGCTGACAAATAAATCACCAGGAGCTAATGTAAGATCCAAAAGCCGATTCTGGACGTATGTCAGAGGTGCAATGATGCTTTCTTTCAGATGATTAGATGGTGGCAGAAGGTCAGGAGAAGATGACACTTTGACAGAAGGATGCTTGACAGGTGGATGACAATTATCACAATAAGTCCAAGCAGGTTTGCAAGCACAACAAGTTGTTAAATGTTTCGGACATACTAAGGAACACCAGGTTTGAACATGAAGTTTGGGATCATGTGGGGCTAAAAGTGACAACGGGGACTGTTTGGTGGCAGCTGTTTCTAACCAGTGATTATCGTCCATATAAATTGGATTAGTACGATAGACGACATAACGCTCTCCTAAAGAACAGATGATATTTGGATCTTGACCACGGTGACCACCAGCAGTCAACGTCTTGGTGGTGGACGAATTCTTTTTCCGCCCAAGAAACCATTGTTTCAACATACCTATTGTTTATTCTGCAAGTAGAAATACAAAAACAACAATTAATCCTTCTTCATTATAATTTTAATACAATGAAGCCTCTCTAATTGGTACACCTGTGGGACCCGGTCAAAGTGTACCCATGAGAGGGGTGTATCCATAAGAAGGCTATAGCAACTCCTAACCCTTTTCCCGCTTATGACAAGGTAGGTTACCCATGTTGTCCCTCTGAATGAACACAAGGGTGATACAATGGACAGTGTTTTTCAGCAGCTGGTTGCCGACCAAAGTTGCAACCCCTAGGCTTCTACTGTTTGTTGGGGAATTTCACCGACGCCAGTGGGGTGAGTCTTACACCTGGAAAGTTTGCCTCATCTACCAGTTGCATAGTAGACAGGGATTCTTTTACACGCAAATGCAATCGAACACCACACAGGACCTCTGTTTTACTTGTCATGGAAGGCGCACTTGGAACTTGGGACATCTCTCTCGCTTGAAAGAAATCAACCCACTTCGGTCCAGTATGGAACCTAGAACTACTGACGCAGTTACTCAGCACGCTAAACATTGTTCCATCGAAGTGAGGTGTACCCACTACAGAGGTGATTTTCTGAAAATGGTGACAGAGGTGGGGTAGGCCGGCATCCCCCAGCCCACAGCAAGCAGTGCCAGTATTCCTTCGAGTTCCAGACGCCTGGCTGACGTGCCCCAGTCAGAGCATGTTCAAGAAGCATACGGGGCAAATCTTAGATTAGGAACGTGGAATGTGGGGACCCTTACTGGCAAAACAGGGGAATTAGTTAATATCCTAAATTGAAGGAGGATGTAGGTGGTCGGAAGCACCCGGGGCAGGTGTGAAAGCAGACGTGAAAGCAGGTTGTCCGTAAGGATATGGCAGTGTGTGGAGCGGACGGGGACCTGGTGGGAGATAGACAGGGGTCCAGGGCTAAAACCCGCAGACCCGATCCTGTCGCAGGCAGGATAAGGGTATGATGATGATGTGACAGATATTAGGAGTACCAATAGAGGGTCGTACCTATTATAGATGTGTTCCGTTTAGAGGAGGGGGTGTACCCTTTAGAGGAGTGTACCCACAGAGAGGTTTTATTGTAATTTAGTAGACAGTTCAAGTAGTACTTTGTAAAACTTGCACTGCTGATCAACTTGAACACATTTCAATGTGGTGCTTGTAGATGAATGTTATTTTATAATTTAGCTATTACAGAGTTGCAATTGAATTTGAACAATGACTGATATTTAATGGCAGGGAATTTTTATTTTTAAATTTAGTGAGTGAGAGCGATGACCTTAAAGTCAGGATTAAATATGCAAATTTCCTTTTTTTTTGTTTTGAAAAAGGGGGTAACACTTTTGCTTTAAGCTAAAGCTTCTAATTATTACAATACCCTTTCTTTGTGAAATTTGTACAATCTCTTGTTTAAAAATCATGGGATGCATAATTATTCAGAAATGTAGTTAAACTCGTTTCACAATGAAATTTATAATTAGCCTCTAAGAATTTTATGTTCACTTTATCAAACTAATATACAGTACTTAAAAAAAGTAGTTAGTAATCATGAGAAGCACATTTGTTGCGTTTTTTGGCTCACAAGAGACTTCAATCGAAGTCATGATTATACTGTTGCTGTGATGTTATCTGTAATGATCTCGTAAAACAGTTATTCTTCTAAAGACAAGCAACTAGAGGAACTCCTGGCCATTTTCCGGCCTACAGCAGGGTCGGGTATTCATCTCGTCCCATTCAATGGACACAAGGATGATATACTGGACCGTGTTTTTCCGCAGTCGGCTGTAGACCAAAGCTGCAACTTCCATACTTATTTATCGTCGGTATACTGTTTGTTTCGGCACTTCACTGATGTCAGGGGGCGAGCTCCTACACCTGGGAATTTTCCCAGCACAGTACAGAGGGTTCTATGACACCAAATATCACATTAAAAATTGTGTAAAAATGCCATTTTTTTTTTTAAATCAGTCATTTAGATTTCATTGTACAACTCAAGTTACTTTTCGTGCATTTCTAGTTGGTGTGTGACTTTGCAAAAGCGTTCGACTATGCTGCACTTTCACATCTTAAAACTAAAAAGATTTCTATCCAAATCGAAAAAAACTAGTCATGGAAAATTATCACCGGCAGCCGGCTGTCGACCAAAGCTGCAGAGCGGCGAATTGCGTTGGACATACCAGTTCTCGTCTGATCACTGACGTTAAGCAGCGCAACCCCAGCTAGTACTAACATGGGTGGCCGCTTTGGAAAACTGGGTACTGTAGTGTAGTGTAGTGTCTGTGCAGTCTCTGCTTCAGAACTATGTGTGGACGAGGCTCTAATGACCTTTGTAGTTGAAGGGCCCTAAAACACCAACAAAAAAAACCAAAGCTGCATCGTCGATATACTGTTAGTTTCGGCGCTCCACTGACGTCAGGGGGCGAGCTCCTACACCTGGAAATTTTGCCTCTTCTACCCTTTGCATTGTAGAAAGGATTTTTTGACGTGCAAATGCTATTGTACACCACACGGGACCTCGGTTTTACTTCTTGTCCGAAGGAAGGCGCAGTCGGGCATCTCTCTCTCTTTCGCCCGAAAGAAGCCAACTCACCTTGAGCCAGTATCGAACCTGACACCACTGGCGCTGTAAATTGAGCACGCTCTCTATTGCACCACCGAGGCAGGTCTCTAGTAATATAACGACTAATAATTACAAAATTTCATTTCTGACAAAATTTCATTGACAGTACCATGACATCTGTCATGAATTTGAAAAGAAACATTTTCTATCTGACAAATTGTAATCTTTTCAACCTAATTATTTTAGACAATTGATTTTTCTAAAATGTTTATAATAATTTAAATGATAGATATTTCTTTCTCCATCAAAATACAAAATTATACTCTGTGAAATAATATTTTTTCCCTTCAAAAAAATAGAAAGTAATTTGATGACTAACCTTCAAATGCCGCTAATTTCAGATTTTTTTTTGTTTTTTGAAAAAAAGAATGACTACAATGAATAAAATTTTAGAAGTACCAAGCACGACACCCAAATATCAGATTAAAAATTTTGTAAAAATGCCATTTTTTTTCTTTAAAATCAATCCTTAAGATTTCATTGTACAACTCAATTAGTTTTCTTGTACTTCAAGTTGGTGTGCGACTTTACAAAAGCGTTCGACTATGCTGCACTTTCACATCTTAAAACTAAAAAGATTTCTATCCAAATTGTAAAAACTAGTCATGGAAAATTATCAATTTTAAAATATACTGTTAAAAATTATTTGTCGCATTACTCTACCAAGCACACTGTCATTTATAGCCCGAGAATTTCAAAAAAACAACTGCATATGCCAGGGGTTAATAATATGTGGTTTAGTAATTTATTGGGACGCTAATTATCCTATCATTGGGTTCACTTTCCCTTAAAAACACATAAAAGACAAAATTTCCGGGTTCATAAATTATTTTATCTCATTTGAATATATATCAAATTATTTTCACGTTTCCATAATCCAGAAGTTTAAAATTCAGTAATGAAAACATATAAAAGTAAAGCGTTAAAATGTAGGTGAAAATGCAAATAGCCTGTAAATAACTTTCTTTTAATTATAAAATATTAATCAAAAAAGCAGCTCGAATCCGAGCGAAAAAATTATACCGCGATCGATTCGGGTTGTTGATATTGAGCATAGTTTCTTTCTCTTATCTATTAATTAACCTGCTACCTGGCTTAATTAATAGTTAAGGTGTTTAAATAATGACAGCGCCCGCGGCAACCCGGACATTTGTCCGGGGCGCTATTTTGACTGTAAGTGTGAGAACAGAGCGCTGCTTCAAGGGGCGGCAATTTGTCTTTTTTTCCGGGGCGGCAACCGGCTGCAGAAAAAACTATGACCAATATATGACCCTGTGTCCATTCAGAGGGACAAATGGGTACCCGACCCTGCCATAGGCGGGAAAAGGGTTAGGAATTGCTTAGGAGTTGCTATCCAGGGCGGCAAAAGTGCTAGAGCAGGCGCTGATACGTAGAAAATGTAACAAATATTGCCTGAGAAACAGACTAGTTAGGCCGGTAATGTACACATCTCCCAGACAGTGGCGTACCTAGGGTTTAGTTGTTGTCACCCGGTGCGGCAGAGGCATACCTCTTTTGTTGCCCCTCTTTTTTGCAAGTGATAAGTCCAAGTGTCACACCCCTGCCCTTGTAATTCCCATGTATCAGTGTCCCAGGGTCACCCCCTGAAACAAAACAAAAAATCGTCACATTAGCATAGTGTCTGAGCAATCTCTGCATTAGAACTACGCAGTGGACGAGGCTCTAATGACCTTCTAGTTGAAGGGTCCTAAAACATCAACGAAACGAAACAAATCCAAATATTGTTTACTTCTCACTATGTCGAACGTTTTTCAAAAGTACATTACGTAACTACATATGTGTGATATAACGGGGTATTAAGAAATTTTGCTGTTTTTTGTTACATTTTTGCCCAAACATTATTTAATTAGCAACTCCTAACTCTTACTCCGCCTGTGACACGGTCGGGCACCCATCTTGTCCCTCTGAATGAACACAAGGTGGATATATTGGACAGTGATTTTCCACAACCGGTTGCCGACCAAAGCTGCAACCCCCTATTCTTATTTATCGTCAGTCTACTGTTGGTTGGGGCTCTCCACTGAGCTCCTGCACCTGGGAATTTGGCATCCTCTACCCGTTGCACAGTAGAGAGAGTTCTTTCACGTGCAAATGCCATCGTACACCACACGGGACCTCGGTTTTACTTCTCATCCGAAGAAAGGCGCACTCTGGGCTTCTCTCTCTCTCTCGCCCGAAAGAAGCCAACCCACCTCGATCCAGTATAGAACTTGAAACCACTATCGCAATTACCGAGCACGCTATCCAGATGGCTACCGAGGCGGGATAATAACTGCATGTAAAAGAACCCTGTATACTAAGCAACGGGTAGATGAGGCAAATTTCCAGGTGTAGGACTCGCCTGATCACTGAAGTTAAACAGCGGAACCCCAGCTAGTACTGACACGTGTGGCAGCTTGGGAAAACTGGGTACCGCTAGTATCCAAAAATCGTCGTATTAGTGTAGTGTCAGTGTAATGTCTGTGTAGTCTCTGCATCAGAACTATGCTGTGGGTGGGGCTCTAATGACCTTGTAGTTGAAGGGCCCTAAAACACCAACAAACAAACACAGGTGTACCAATTAGTGAGGTTTCACTGTAGCTTCTCAAGCAAACCACACCTAGAGCTACAGATAGAGATAGACGGCTGGCGTTTGTGGTGCCCTGGGGATCCGCGGCGCTTGATTGTTGTTTGTTTGTTGGGGTTTTAGGGCCCTTCAACTACAAGGTCATTAGAGCCCCGTCCACAGCATAGTTCTTATGCAGAGACTGCACAAACACTACACTAATGCGACGATTCTTGGGTATTAGCAGCACCCAGTTTTCCCAAGCGGCCATTCATGTCAGTACTAGCCGGGGTTGCGCTGCTTAACTTTAGTGATCAGACGAGAACTGGTGTGTCCAACGCAAATCGCCGCTCCCGCGCGGCGCTTGGTGCCGTGGAGCCCCAAAAATCCTACTACGGAGCCCCAGTTGAGAACCGTTGATCTAGTTTACGTTTAACAACTGTTATCGTAATTAATTACTGAATCATAGCAGTAAAATTACAGTTATTTTCAAAATGTGATAAAGAATTACAATAATTCTGCTAAAACAAACTGCTGAATAGATATCCAACCTGATTCCTCCATGATATGCAGTCAATTATTAAAAGTAATATAGCAAGACACATATCTTAGCCCAATTTCAGGTGGATTGTATATCTAAGCTAAATTTCGGTTATTTTTTTTGAAGAAAAGTGTGTCAAAACTGTAACTTACAACATGCAACTTCAGTGTTAACAACAAATTAAATTATTTGTACACAACCCTAGTATTAGGTGAATGCCTCAATTTTTTTATCATGCATATTTCCGGTATACATTTCTTTTTTAAAACAAGAAATGTGTAACGCCTACTATAATATTTTTTATACATAAGGATATTATGTAATTAATTCATACCTCTTTTACCAGGTGAAAATATCAAATTCCTAAATGTGGATCCAAAGTAACTACATCTACTACCCACTAGTTAAAATTTCAAATACAGTTTACTAGTACAGTGTAGTAGTAGTGAGCTGTTATTGAGATGTTACCGGTTCTCTTCTCTCTCACACACACAGACACACACACCTTCTTGGAATTGAGTTTACATTATCAATACTAGAATCAACCTTGAAAAGTCCACTCCACCTCTTGTCTTGGGACATGTTCCTCTTACTCTCTTCAAATAAATAAGTCCTACCTGTAGACAGACTAATGATAGCATTCAAAAAGATTTTTTTTTTGAATTTATAATGAATGCAAACTATAAAGTTGACTCCAGTCTCCACCCTCCTTTTTTTTCTATAAATGTTACTATTATCATAATAAAACACATTTACATTTTGACATCAAAGTAAGAAACTTGTAAGAAAATAATCAGGTGGTCAACCTTGAGAAATTTAATTTGAGAAAAAAAAATGATTTCTTCGGTTAAATCAAGAAGCAAAAGTATAAATAGGTAGTTGTCGTGGTTTGACTTCAATCGTCCCATGAAACTTATAAACTACAGTACTACTATTTCCCCCCCTTAGTGCCAAAAAAAAAGACAATAAACTATAATAACTTCCTTGAATTTTGGCAAGAATGAGGTCCAAAAATTGTGAGGGTGCAAAGCAGTCAATAAGGTAGACTCTCACTTCTCCTGTTCAGAAGTGAGGTCTAACAATTACTTATTAGAATCGACCCGTTATAAGTCGTAACAACTTTTGGCAAAGATGAGGGTGGAAACATTTTGTTGTGGTTTGGTTATTTTGGCGGGTATTCAGGGCCACGCTCAACAATTTAAGCACCACCTGAGGAAGATCGCGTGGGATCCCTCCTCGGTGGCGCAGTGGGTAGCGTGCTCGGCAATTGCGTCAGTTCGATACTGGCCCGAGGTTGGTTGACTTCTTTCGAGTGAGAGACATTGACCCGAGTGTACCTTCCGTTGGATGAGAAGGGTGCTGTGTGATGTACGATGGCATTTGCACGTACAGGACCCTCTCTACTGAGCAACAGGTAGATGAGGCAAAATTTCCAGGTGTAGGAGCTCGGTGGAATGCCCCAGACTATAAATAAGCAGAGGAGGTGCAGCTTTGGTCGGGAGTCTGCTGTGGAAAAACACTGTCCAATATATCACTCTTGTGCCCATTCAGATGGATAAGATGGGTATCCGATCCTGCCATAGGCGGGTAAAGGGTTAGGAGATGCTTAAGAGAGATCGCGTGGTGTGCACGATGTCCCCCACTGCACGGAAAAGAGCCCTTTCTACGTGCAATGTGTTGATCGACAAGATTCCCACCGTGTAGGAGCTTTGAAGGAGTGGGGAAAGTGTCCCAGTGAAGAAAATAGGCCGACGATAAATAAGCATAGGGGATGCAGTATTGGGTTGGCGGCCATGAGTCCCATGTGTCCCGACTCTGCACCAGACGAAAAATTGGTAAGCATTGCTGTTTTTGAATGTGGTGCTCTGAGGTGGGTATCCTGAGTGTATTGTGGAATAGTACACTCCCCAGTGACGGAAGAAAGGAGCAACCTACTACTACTACTAATGGCCACTGGACAACTTCAACTGGTCAGCGGCTACACTGTTTAGTGACTGACAACTAATAAACTTGAGACAATCACGTAGCTTATTTCAAGTTTCAGTCTAATTAAATTCAAAAACTTAACATGGAGATTAAAAAACGTTTATGGCTTAATCACGTAGCTATTTCTGAAAATTTTTACTCCTCTCTCTCTCTCTCTCTC
>JAAFCE010006668.1:14203668-14395694 GCA_013389805.1 Trigoniulus corallinus
CTATCTCTCACTCCTCTCCCTCTCTATCTCTCACTCTTCTCCCTCTCTATCTCTCACTCCTCTCCCTCTCTATCTCTCACTCCCTCTCTATCTCTCACTCCTCTCCCTCTCTATCTCTCACTCCTCTCCCTCTCTATCTCTCACTCCTCTCCCTCTCTATCTCTCACTCCCTCTCTCTGTCCCCCTCCCTCTTTCTCACTCCCTCTCTCCCTCCTTCACTCCTTCTCTGTCACTCGCTCCCCCTCACTCTCCCCACCTCTCTCCTTCTCCCTCTTTCTCTCTCTCTCCTTTCTTACAACATGAAAGTAGTGAATAAATAAATGTCTTGTGTTACCCCGTTAAAAAAATCATAATCTTATAAAATCACAAACATTGTGCCAAATTACAAATTACTTTTACTAGGTTTATCTTTCCCATACTTTTTTAAATGATTCAGGTAGAAATTGTAATGATCTCGTACTAAATAGCGGCAGACAAATAATAATAAACAACTTTAAAAACACTGAAATAATCATTAGACTTCTCAAGAATTATTATATTTCTCCAGATAGGACCTGACCTGAAAACAACGCTTTAAAGAAAATTAAAACCATGTAAATGAATTTGGAGTAATGGTAACAATTTTGGGTTTATTTGGCCATTGTAAGAAGTGCTATTAGGCCCCCTACTATAAAAGCAACTTCGAACCCTTTTCCCTCATATGGCAGAGTCGCGTACCCATCTTGTCCCTCTGACTGGACACAAAGCTGATCTATTGGCTGATCGTTTTTCCGCTGGAGACTGCCAACCAAAGCTGCAACCCCCATGACTATTGATCGTTGGCCTATTGTTTGTTGGGGCAGTCTTTCCTGTATCGACACTAGATAGGTGAGCTCCTACACTTGGGAGTTTGGTCTCATCTACCCATGCCTATCAATCGTCGGTCTACTTGAGTGCCTGAACTGCGTTGGACACACCAGTTCTCGTCAGATCTCTGAAGCTGAGCTACGCAACCCAAGTAAGCACCGATTAGAGTGGGTTTTGGTTGGGAAGACTGGTTACTGCGAATTTCCCCACTCCTACCTCCCTCCTCACTCACGAGCAGCCTTCACAGGATCCAGCCCGTTATGGCTGCTTGGCCGACTCCCCTACTCGTAGGCGTAAGAAACTATCTAACAAACTACTGTTCGTTGGGACATTCCACCAACGTCAAGGGGCGAGCTCCTACACCTGGGAATTGTGTCTCCTCTATCCGTGCAAATGCCATCGTACATCACCCGGGACTTCGGTTTTGCTCCTCATCCGAGGGAAGACGCACTTGGGACGTCTCTCTTTCTCTGTCGCCCGAAAGAAACCAGCCCACCTCGATCCAGTATCGAACACGCTCGACTTACTGCGTCCCACGTACCAGAGACGCAGTAAATCGAGCACGAGGTGCTCCACCGAGGCGCGTCAAGAAGTGCTATTACTCTATCATGTGAAATTAGGCAGTAACTAGTAATTAGGTATTTGGAAATCAAAAAATCTGTTGTTTCTTAATCAGAAATGCATAAGTTACAACGTTCTGAAAAGTCCTTCAGCAGCACAAGGAAAACCCAAGACAAAACCTTGAAACAGTGCTCAGGATTTTTTTTGGTATTTCCAAGGGGGTTATAACGTAGTGCACTGGTTTTTATCCTCAATTTGTCTGCAAAGTCAAAATCTGACTTATTGCATAGCAAAATGAATTACTTAGCGGAACTCACATGAAAACTGTTGGCAAACATAAAATACTGTAAAATGTTTATAATTGTCCAACGCCTCGCAAAAACAAGTTTAGTGACTTTAACCCCTGCAGTATGAATAAAATATTTATAATCAGCACACGTCCACTGAATCCGAAATTAAATCTACTTGTGACTTTGATAAATAATATACATATGAAATGTTATACGTTTTTTCACCTCAAATGAACTCACTAGATCTTATTTTTTTGAATTCTTAGTTAGAAAGTAAAATTGCTGATGCTATCTGACAGAAATTGAATTAAAAATCAACTACATAAGTCTATTAAAGAAATAAAATGGCTATTGTGCTGGTCCATGACAATGAGATTATGAAGTGCTTAAAAATTCATGCTTTAATAAGGACACCAAAATACCGGAACACCCGATCAAAGTGCTACTTTCAGAATTTTGCGCGTTCAAACAGTTACAATTGTTACGACCCGCCTCAGTGGGTAGCACGCAGGGTAACTGCGTCACTAGTTCTAGGTTCGATACTGGACCGAGGTGGGTTGGTTTCTTTCGGGCGAGAGAGAGAGAGAGGCCCCAAGTGCGCCTTCTTTGGGATGAGAAGTAAAACCGAGGTCCCGTGTGGTTTACCGTGGCATTTGCACCTATAAGAACTGCACCTGAGGCAAAATTCCCAGGTGTAGGAGCTTGGTGGAGTGCCCCAACGAACAATAGACCGATGATAAATAACCATAGGGGTTGCAGCTTTGATTGGCAGGCGACTGCGGAAAAATACTGTTCCCCTACACCTACCTCCTCTCCAGCGAGCAGCCTCCTGAGGGTTTGGCCTGCTATGGTTGCTTGGCTTACTCCCCAACCCGTTAGGGAAACATAGAACATATCGCCCTGTGTGGGGTACCAGACCTCGCCATAGGTGAGTAAAAGAGGTTGCTTTGAAACAAGGGTTGCAGTTTTGGTCGGCAACCGACTACAGAAAAACAGTGTCCAATATATCATCATCACCCTTGTGTCCATTCAGAGGGACAAGATGGCACCAGACCTTGCCATAGGTGAGAAAATGGAGTTGCTTTGAAACAGACATTCAACCCAAAATTCAGCACTGAAGAGAGCTGTGAAGGTAGCAGGGGAGAATGACCACAGCTTGATCTGCCTAATGCAATCTCTGAATCTGGCACAAGCTAGAATTACGTTACTGGACATCTGTTTCATAGTTCTGAAGACTACCAACCAACGCCAGGGGGAAAGGCCTTTGACCTCGTCCAGGAAAAAACCTGCATACTTTCTCAGCACAAGAGCAGAGGATTAAAATGGGTCAATATCTTCCTGATGCGCAGGTGGGCTGAGTTCCCAATCGTAGATAACAGGGTGCTAACACCGCTGTTCTTTGTCTTCCACACTGGAGGAGTGTTTCATTATTTGCGGGGTGCAACAAATTAATGATAGCACCATCAGGTCTTCACTACTGAGGGTTGAAATCAGTCCCCCAAGTCAATATCCTTTATTCACCGGGATGAACTTTTAGTCGTCCATTTGGAGTTTAACAGGTACTGTAATTGATAATATGGCTACAAAACGCCATCTTAAATAGCAATTGGGGAGGAGTGGGGGGGGGGGCGAACTTGCTATACCAGGAAATATTTACCAGTTGATAAAATTAAGTAGAAAATATGTGGTTATGTGTGTGTTAAATGCCGGTTTCCTCTCACGGGGCAAAAGGAAGGCATTTTTAATTAACAAAGCTGATATTGCTCAATGCGAAATGGACTTAAGAGTCACGCATGTCTGTCCCATGAACACTACAAAGCAAAAGCAACCCCTAACCCCTTTCCCTCCTTTGGCAGGGTAGGGTACCCATCTTGTCCCTCTCAGTGGACACAAGGGTGATACATTGGACAGTGATTTTCACCAGCCGGTTGCCGACCAAAGCTCTAACCCCTATGTTTATTGATCGTCGGTCTACTATTTGTTGGGGAATTTCACCGACGCCAGGGGAAGAGCTGCTACACCTGGGAATACTTCCTCCTCTACCCCTACTTGTCCCATCTGTGGACGTGCAAATGGGCGATCTATTGGACAGCGTTTTTCCACAGCTGGTTCCCGACCAAAGCAGCAACTCCAATGCTTATTTATCGTCGGTTTACTGTTGGTTGGGGCACTCCCTCGAGTTCCTACACATGGAAATTTTGCCTCATCTACTCATTGCTTAGTAGAGAGGGTTCTTTGACGTGCAAATGCCATAGGGACCTCGGTTTTACTTTTCGTCTGAAGGTAGGCCCACTCGGGGCCTCTCTCTCTAACTCGAAAGATATGTCAAGATATGCCAACCTATGTCCAATATCGAACCTAGAACCACTGACGCAGTTACCGAGCGTGCTACCCACTGCGCCACCGAGGTGGGTGCCTGTCCCACAAACACTGCCAGTTGAAAATTAAAAGTGAAGGCAAGTACTATCAAAGACCTAATTTTCAACTAAATATGAATCATAGTAGGTTTTAATGTTCGCAAAAAATAAGTTTCTGTTCACTGCAGAAAGATACACTTAGTGTCAATGACCATTACTCTGTTTGAAGGATGGCCAACATGGCCAAATATGGCACCAACAAAGTTTCCAAGATGTAAGAAAGAATAAAAATTAAATAAATCGAACTAGGTCTTAAGGGTCAAATAACTCATTTTAACGTTTGTGCTACACATTATCGCTTTCCTTGAAAGGTAGGAGTTGTTATTTTTAATTTCAAAATTAAAAAATATATGAGTTTGAAACCGTTCACACCGTTGTAACGTGATGATAACATATAAGTTCCTCTTCACGATTTTTAGGCGAGAAATTTAGTTCAAAAAATGCTCTACATTTTGTTGGTTATACACGAAAATATTCGGAACAACAATATCATTTAAAACCGCAATCTTTCTAGGATTTTTAGGATTTAAATTTCTGCACCAAAGGCAGAGAGAATAATTTTATCACCATAACATAAGTATAAAAACGCAAAAGCAACTACTAACCCCTTTCCCACCTATGGCAGCGTCAGGTACCCATCTTATCCCTCTGAATGGGAGCGACAAATTGCGTTGGACACACCGGCTCTCGTCTGATCACTGAAGTTAAGCAACGCAACCCCAACTAGTAGTGACTTGGATGGCCGCTTGGGAAAACTGGGTACTGCTAATACCCAAAAATCGTCGCATCAGTGTAGTGTCTGCAGTTTCTGTATTAGAACTACCCAATGGACGGGGTCTAATGACTCTGTTGTTGAAGGGCCCTAAAACACCAGCAAACCCTCTGAATGGACACAAGAGTAATACAATGGCCAGTAATACGTTGCCAACCAGCGCTGCAACTTCTATCCATATTCATCCTCTGGGCACTCCACTGACACCAGAGAGGAGCTCCTACACCTGGAAATTTTGCCTCATCTGCCCGTTGCGTGGTAGAGAGGGTTCTTTAACGTGCAAATGCCATCGTACATCAAACGGGACCTCGGGTTTACTTCTCATCCGAAGGAATGTGCACTCGGGGTATCTCCCTCGCCCGAAGGAAGGCGCACTCGGGGTATCTCCCTCGCCCGAAAGAAGTCAACCCATATTGGTCCGGTATCGACCTTAGAACCCCTGACGCAGTTACCGAGCATGCAACCCACTGCGCTACCAAGGAGGGATTATCATAGCATAAGGAAAAATTAAGAAAAATTTTGAAGTTACTCATTGATTGCACAATAATTCCTCAAATTTTGAGCTAAATTTTTCAAACTGAAAACTGACGCAGATTCTAGATGTTATTTCCTGAAATGTAGCAATTATAACAACGTTTCATTTCTTCATTACGATAAAATAAAATGATTATTACCTGCTTGCTACACTGCAGTGGATAATACGACAAATCCTTCTTATGACAAATGGTGAACAGGCTGACATATAAGTTGAAACATTCGAGGAAATTATTAAAATCCGCAAAAAAGCAAAATTATATTTTTGAATAGTCACAGTAAAACTAAATGGTCACATCAAAGCGTTCCAATAACACGTGGTTGGTGTTTGCAACAAAAAAAAACCTGTCTGAAAATTGAAGCAGCTCAGTTACAGCAGATGTATTTCCAAGCAACTGCACCTGACAAGCAACCAACACAGATGAAGAACAAACATATAGAGATGACCCAACTGCTGACCATCAGAGTGTAACGTCATTACATCCTCAGGCTTGTAGAGCAAGAAAAAACTAAACACACCAGAAACGTCTTTCACGTACTTTCATCTTCTTAAGATATAGCTCAAGACATTTACATATTATAATTGCTGGAGTAGACCCTCCATCTTATTCAAGGCATTATAATGATTTATTCCCTTGATCAGGTAGTTTTTAAGTTAAAAAACACACACAGTGGTGAGAAGATAACAACGAGTGAAACGCCATCTAGACTTAAAATACCTGTAAAAGAAAAATGTACTACCTTTTCAATGGTGGATGCACATAAAAAAATAGATAAATAGGATGACCTATTTCACAAGTTTTAACCAGCGACAGAGGGTCTTTTCTCTCTCTCTCCCCTCCCTCCTCTCTCTCCCTTTCTTTATGCTTCCCTCAAGCTCTCTCTCCCTCTCTTCTCGCCATCCCTCTCTCTCTTCCTCCCTCTCTCTCTCTCTTCCTTCTTCCCTCTCTCTTCTCGCCCTCCGTCTCTCTCCATTCCTCTCCCTCCCTCTCCTGTCCTCCCTTCTCTCTCCGTCTTTCTTCCCACCTCCCGTCTCTCCCTTTCTCCCTCTCTTCTCGCCATCCCTCTCTCTCTTCCTCCCTCCCGTTCTCTTCTTCTCGCCCTCCGTCTCTCTCCATTCCTCTCCCTCCCTCTCCGTCTTTCTCCTCACCTACTCTCGCTCCCCTTCTTCCTCTTTTCTCGCCATCCCTCTCTCTCTTCCTCCCTCCCTCTCTCTCTTCCTCCCTCCCTCTCTCTCTTCCTTCCTCCCTCCCTCTCTCTTCTCGCCCTCCTACTCTCTCCATTCCTCTCCCTCCCTCCCTCTCCTGTCCTCCCTTCTCTCTCCGTCTTTCTCCCCACCTCCTGTCTCTCCCCTTCTCCCTTTCTTCTCGCCATCCCTCTCTCTCTTCCTCCCTCCCGTTCTCTTCTTCTCGCACTCCTCCTCTCTCCCTTCCTCTCCCCCTCTCTCTCCTCCTCCCTCTCTCTTCTTCTCGCCCTCCCTCTCTCTCCCTTCTTCTCCCTCCCCCCCTCTCTCTCTCTCTTTCTTTAAAAGACTAGTTTTCAGCATGAAACCCTCAAAAATAGTTGAAAAATAGTGTTGAATCTTAAGCTATTTTATGTCACAAAAGTAAATAAGATAATGATGATGTTATCCATCCAATTCTCAACAAAAAGAGAAATTTATCAGAGAATCGTTGAAATAAAATAAAATATAAAAAACTTTATTGATTCAGGACTTTCAATCTCTACAAAACGAAATTTGTCTATTGTTAACTGCACTCATGAGTAACAACTACAGTACAGTTTTGTCCTGAATGACCTGACTGACTGCATGATCAAATGTAAATAATGAAATTGTAATGAATTTCAAAGTGTAAAAGTTTTGCATATTTTTTTTTCAGAGTTTTACCAGAGACTTTTCTAAGATATAAAAATTAAAAACAAAACTAAATAGCACAAACTGAATTTTATGACTAACACTTTTATGACTAATTGCTACAGTTGCTGCTAAAAAAACGTGATCACAATAAAAATGCTAAAATATCATAATCACATAAAACTGTTCTCCTTTCAGGCAAAAAACAAAAACTTGTTTGAAAGTAATCGTCAGTTTATTCACAGCAATTAAAAGTGAAATGCAATATAAACGACTTAATCATTCTCGTTTTTTTTCAACCCTTTCACTGTCAGACGCCAAAATTTAATTTTTGTTAGTACCACTTTTGAAACGAGATTTGTTACTGTCTTTGAAAAGCATTAAATCGCAAATATCAGACAGTAATGTTCACTTCACAAAATGACCATTATTCATCATCGCTATCATACCCTTATCCTGCCTGTGGCGGGGTCGCGTCTGCGGGTTCTAGCCCTCCACTCCCCCTATCTCCCACAGGTCCCCATCCACCCCACACACCACTATATCCTGTTGGCCAACCTACCTCCACGTCTGCTTCAGTTTCTCCCTACCCGGGGTGCTTCTAACCACCTGCATTCCTGAAATGGACCACACGAGCTCGTTTTCCCCTCTTCTCATTACGTGTCCATACCACTTCAATCTACTCTCCCTCATATTTTGGCGATGTCCACCACCTCCAGACTACCTCTAATATACTCATTCCTAATTCTATCAGTTCTCGACACCCCACTCATATACCGCAGCATTCGCATCTCGGCTATTTGCATTCTATTGAGGTGGCTCTTCCTCAGTGCCCAACACTCTGATCTATAGAACATAGCTGTCCTAACCACTGCCCTGTAAATCTTCCCTTTCAACGTGATCGGGACTCTTCTATCACACAGGCTTGCACTTGCACGTCTCCACTTCAACCATCCCCCATCGCTTTCCTAAGTACTTTACATTTTGGAACTTCTTCACCTGTTCGCCCCTAGGTAGTAAAGCAGATCCTAACCTTTTTCCCCGCCTATGGCATGGTCGGACACCCATCTTGCCCCTCTGAATGGACATAGGGCGATATATTGGTCATAGTTTTTTTCTGCAGCTGGTTGCCGGCCAAAGCTGCACCCCTACGCTTATTTATCGTCGGTCTAGTGTTCGTTGGGGAATGCTACCGATGCCAGGGCGAGCTCCTACACCTGGAAATTTTTGCCTCATCTACCCGTTGAGAGGGTTCTTTTACGTGCAAGTGCCATCGTTCACCCACACGGGAGCTCGGTTTTACTTCTCATCCGAAAGAAGGCACACTCGCGGCCTTTCTCTCGCCTGAAAGAAGCCGACCCATCTCGGTCCAGTACCGTTATCTTTAGCCCTCTTTTTTTTGTATCCCTCCTCTGATATCGTTTAGGCCCTTCTCTACTTGTTCTCTGGAGTCATGAAGTTTTTCAATATCGTCAAGAAATACCATTATCACCAAAATGACCATTATTCATAGCAGAAATTTAGTGCGGTATTCAGCAAACTGATGAAATGCAGAAAACCATTATTGACTGAACAATATGAAGGAGAAATTTAAAATAAACGATGGTAGGAATTTATTGGGACAATGGTTCATACTGATGAGAAAGCTTTCATCATGACCACATTTTCAACTGCCAAAGCATATTTCACCAGCAGAGACAAAAAACCTTTTTTTAGCACTATGATGTTGAAATCCACCGATTAATTTAATCACTTTACTACGATTTGTATGATAACTACATAAATCAACAGTGTTGTAAGTCAGTTACTAATCTTAAACCTAAATCGATATTTGGGTAAATTGTCCCTACACCACGTGACGATATCATATGGAAGTGGTAAATACCAGGAGACAATTATCAAAAATGTGACAATCGCGGGAGAGAGAGACGCTTACAAAAAGTATATACAATGTGTAACATTTTGCTACTGCTTATTCCTTCATCAAGTTTATCTTTAGGTTAACCTTCCGTCTACAAAGTGGGGTCTGAGCAAACCCCAGACCTACAAAATTGTGTCTACACATGTACCACTTTCTCCAATCTTAACCAACCTTTGAGTACCTGTTCTCCGATGTTTTCTTTACCTATCTAGGGAAGTTGGCAGGTCTCCTAAGTAATTAGCATATTTTATTTCTGGTTAAGCAATGCAACCCAAGTTAGTACCGACATGGTTGGCTGGTCAGAAACAATGGTTACAAAGGCAGAAATGGAAGCAGGATGTCCATAAGGATTTGGTAGTGTCTGGGGTGGATGGGGACCTGGTGGGAGATAGGCAGGAGTGGAGGACTAGACCCTGCAGATCCGACCCTGTCATAGGTGGGATAAGGGTATGGTGATGATGATGTCTTGTCTTCTTGGGTTATATAGAATTTCTACAGCATGTTTCCAAATTATTTTCGTTGCTAAAGCTTTATATGGATGGTATTTAATTTAATATCCATAATAATGCCCTTAATCTGAATATTTAAGCCTTGAAAATCAAAAAGTCTTTTTGGGGTCATCACAGACCCCACCTTGTAGTGTGTGCCAGAAATCGTCACCTTGTAGACGGAAGGTTAATACAAATGAAATTAAAATTCAGGCAGGTGGGCGATTAGATTCTACCAAAACAAGATGACATCCGCAGGACTCTGAATCTCAAGGCTGTACGTGTAAATTCACTTCATCAACAACAACAACAACAACAGCCCTTTGGAGACAGCTATTTCAAGCACAGCTAGAAATCAGATTCTTGACCTAACCTGACTCACAACAACACTGAACGATTAGATAAAGAGTAAAAGGTAAAAGGAGCAACTTATCATAAGTAGAAAACCCTTTCTTACAACTTTTATCTTCAGATATATGCAAGAGGGGCGTACACAATTTGGTTTAGAGGTTTCCTTTGATTCGTTCACATTTTTGTTGTTTCTCCTCGAAAATTTTTATAGCTTCAACGAAAAAAAAAACGAGTTCATTTCGTCAGACCTTTCATTGAGCTCACGTAGTTCTTAGTGGAATAACCACAGGTAGAGAGCAACAAGTGCAAGAAGCTCAGTTTTTGTTTGGTGCTCACTTCTGTAACCTTGGCAATTCCTATTGCTGTGTGCCAATACCACGTGACTAATATCCTGACGATATTGCTCAACTAAATATAAAGCATCACAATTCAGTTGACGTAATAAAAACACTGAAATATTTGCAGAGTGAAACTACAAATATTTCTTGCTGAACAGGTGTTATCGGTATATGTGCACTGGTTTCGTACCTGCAATGTATTAATTTATTTCTCTCTTGGACTATAATCGCTTGACAAGTGCCAACTATGAATGCTGCTAAAATTGAGTACAGTAATGGGACAGGTGTGTATTATTGCAACGAAGAATTATGTGGACGTCTAATATTGGATATGAAACGCCCGTTACGAATCAAATGTAAGTTTAAATACAAATTATTTGCTTTCACTAAAACACCGCGTTTGAAATTCCAGAATTAGAGTAACGACAGGCCACCTGTGACAGGTAGATTGATATTTGGTTTTAGTGTAATAATTCCTGGAAAGGTGCACTACCTCACCTAATACAGTTTAAAATGTCACCACAAGTGACAGTGTATCTCAGCCCCTCAAAATCATCATCATCATGCCCTTATCCTGCCTGTGGCAGGGTCGAGTCTGCAGGTCCACTGAACATGCTCTGACTGGGGGCACCCCAGCCAGGTGTCTGGAATCCGCAGGAATATTGGCTGGGTTGTCTGGGGGGATGTCGGCCTACCTCACCAATTGAGACAATGCAAAAACAATAACAACAATAATCTGGCAAGCGACTTGCTGTTGATGCCTTTTGAATGTAGTGGTCAATGGTCAATAACAATCTCTGTCCCTCGAAATATTTACCAACATAAAAACATACGAAGTTTATTTTGGTTTGAGTAGAAATCTGCAGTTAATAATAAAGCAGATATTTTATTAACTTCCCTCAACAATTGATATTCTGCGCCACATGCTAGGGTGCAGATTTTGCAGCAACAACAAAAAGCAGGAAGCTGCCAAATTTTTAACAAATGGCGCAGATAAAAAAAACATTCACCAGGCTGGGGAGGAAATTGAGGCAAGGTGATTTCAAAGTGGGACTAAGCTCAAGGATAAAAAGCCCTCACTATGGATAAAAGCTGAAGCAGTGGTTGAAATCCTTTTATGCATGAAAGGATTTTTAAAATAGAGCTCTATTATTGACAAGGCCGTGGCAGTGATCTTGAGACAAATTGCATTAAAATAATCACACTGTAGTTGTTGCCAAAATGTTTATTTCACTGCATATTTATTTTGTTTCTAAACGTGATTAGCAATAAATATCCGAATCAAAGGAAAAGCATCTGTTTGGTGGACTGAATCGTCAAACGACAGCTCAACTTCTTATGCATCAAAAGAGAAATATATTGACGTTTACGTTTCCATTTTCAACAGAGGTCAGTTTACATCCAATATGATTATCATATGGTCAAGCTTTCGCAGGCAATATAAAATTCGGCATGTCTTTACATTTTAAAATTAGATATCAACCTCTGATTAAAATTTCTCTTATGGCTATTTATTATAAAATATAAATCCTATCTTATCAAGCTACATACAGATATGTCCCATGCGGGAATACTTAATGCTCTTGAATATCATATTCATCATCATCTCACTTTTATCCCGCCTATAACAGGGTCGGGTCTGCGCAGGGGCGGATCCAGGGGGGAAGCAATGCAGCAGTTGCTCCTCCTCGTTTTGTTTGTCTTTTGGTGTTGTAGGGCCCTTCAACAACAAAGAACAAATACCCTGACCACAGCATAGTTCTTATGCAGAGACTGCACAAACACCACACTAATGCGATGATTTTTGGGCATTAGCAGTACCCAGTTTTCCCAAGCGGGCACCCATGTCAGTACTAGCTAGGGTTGCGCTACTTAACTTCAGTGATCAGACGGGAACTGGTGTGTCCAACGCAATTCGCCGCTTCCAGTTGCTCCCCCGTCAGTGCCTAAATGGACGTATATTCCAACTAGTGCAGGATTCAACTTTGCAACCTGATGAGGCATTTTTGCATTGCCATCCCCATTTCTAGACCTGCCAGTCCAATCTGCAGTTAGCTAAGTTTCTGAAGATAGGACATTGTTTAAGGCAGGGGTTAGTAGAGGACCTACCTTCTGTAATTACTAGTATAGATTTATACTAAGGGAGTCCGAATATTTAAAAATATTCTGGTTCGGTCCCCTGTTTTATCTGTAAGGGTTCCCACATTCCACATTCCTAATCTAAGATTAGTTCCTATTCTTGATGAACATGTTCTGACCGGGCGCACCCCAGCCAGCGTATGGAGCCTGCAGGAATATTGGCCGGGTTGTCTTGAATATCATATTCATCATTAATAATTTATCTTGATTAATTTTAGCCAGTTTCTATCTTCCAGCCCTTCCTCCCTCTCTAGTCTTTGTCTCTCCCTCCTTCCTCTCATCTCTGTCTCTCTCTCTCTCTCCCCCTCTTCTCTCTGTAGTTCCCCTACCTGTTTCTCCCTCACCTCCTCTCCCAATCTCCTTGTAACGACTTCTTGTAGCGTCAGTGCGAATTTCTTATCGCGGTGCAAAATTCTCTAGTCGGAATTCACGTACCTATAATTTAAGATTTAATAAAATTTTTAGCACAACGGTTGTTGAAGGTTATCCTTTTATCGCGATAAACAAACAAAAACACATTATGAAATGATGATGAGCTCACGGTGTGTAGTATATTAACGTTAACAACCTACAGTAGGCCACACCACTATCATAAACGTTACAGGAAACTCCTTTATCTTCATGTCCCAACACCATCTTCAAAGAACATTTGGCAGTCA
This sequence comes from Trigoniulus corallinus, assembly GCA_013389805.1. Taxonomy (NCBI): domain Eukaryota; kingdom Metazoa; phylum Arthropoda; class Diplopoda; order Spirobolida; family Trigoniulidae; genus Trigoniulus; species Trigoniulus corallinus. Next base: position 14,216,840 of record JAAFCE010006668.1, read on the forward strand.
ACAATTATGAAATTGTTAGCAAACTAGAATTACGCATTGGTTTTTCTACAAAAATATATTTCTTAACAGGAAAAAATCCCACATGAACATGTCGTAATACTGATGCACTTTCAGGGAACGGCTTATTGCGTTGGACACACCAGTTCTCGTCTGATCACTGAAGTTAGCAACGCAACCCCAGTTAGTACTGACATGGGTGGCTGCTTAGGAACACTGGATACTTTTAATACCCCAAAATCGTCGCAATACTGTAGTGTCTGTGCAGTTTCTGCATTAGAACTACGCAGTGGCGGGGCTCTAAAGACCTTGTAGTTGAAGGGCCCTAAAACACCAACAAACAAATAAAACAACGGGGAGCAACTGCTGCATTGCTTTTTCTCTGAAATCCGCTCCTGCGCAGACCCAACCCTGCTACAGGCGGGATAACTCCCAGCAGGTCCTCGTCCACACACTACCATATCCTTATGGACAACCAGCTCCCACTTCTGGGGAGCGGAGAATTGCGTTGGCTACACCAGTTCTCGTCTGATCACTGAAGCTTAGCAGCGCAACCCCAGCTAGTACTGACATGGATGGCCGCTTGGGAAAACTGGATACTGCTAATACCCAAAAATCGTCGCATTAGTGTAGTGTCTGTGCAGTTTCTGCATAAGAACTACACTGTGGACGGGGCTCTAATGACCTTTGTAGTTGAAGGGCCCTAAAACACCAACGAACCAACCTGATGAACTTTCTGTCTCCTGAAAGTGAACTTCAGAAGAACATTATTTGAAAGTTCCCCTGTACAATTTTGCATTACCTGCAATATGCTTACCAAACACCTTGATAGTAGTACAGTAGCTCACATTTTTCATGACTTTGTTGCAGACTCGGAAGTGCAGTTTGATGCCGGAAATCATATTTTCAATTTCTCCTACCTACTTCCTCCATCGTTGCCGGCAACGTATAAAAATCCAACCGGAAGAGTATATTATTCTTGTGAAGCCATTATAGAAAGTTCAGAATCAAAATCATTTTTTCGGCACAAACGAAAAACTAAAAAACCTTTCACAGTAATTCCAGATATGAATGTCGAGTCACTTCCGGATGCTCATGTGAGTTGGTGGATCGCATGCCAAAATGTTTGTCTTTATTACTGAAATTTAAATTAATTTTGTTATTCTTCACTTTTAGATGATGATAACGAGGCAGAGAAACAAAGTGTTGTATGCATTTTGTTGTTTTTCACTAGGGATATTGAGAGTTTCACTCTGCGTTGATCGCGGAGCATATAGCCCTGGGGACAGAATTCGGTTCAATGTTGAAATTTCTAATCGGACATCACTTGATATTAAACATATGAGTGCCAAGCTTAAACGCGTAAGTACCAAATTTCTGCCACATATTTTCGGATACTGTATTTAATTTAAGTAATTATCAAAGCAATGGGGAGATAGATTAGGACAGTGGTGGCGAACCTTTTTTTGAGGACAGGTCACAATAACACGAGAAGAAACCAAAAAGATGTCTGCGGGTCAGGGACAAGCACTATTTAATTTTACGAATAAAAGTTTATTATTAATAATGAATAAATTAGTTTATTAAAATAGCAACTAGAGAACAGTATCATAATACCCTTATCCCGCCTGTTGGAGGGTCGGGTCTGTGGGTTCTAGCCCTGCAGGTCCCAGTCCACCCCACACACTATGAAACGTTATGATCCACGTTCGGGTCGATTAAAATTGCAGGATGGGTCACAGGTTCGCCACCACTGGATTAGGATGTGACCCATAAAATCAATGGGGATGGTTGAAGTGGAACCAGGCAAGTGGAGCCCTGTATGATAGGAGGGTCCCAATCGAATTTGAAATTTCAGTTTTACAGGGCAGTGATTAGGCCAGCTATGCTACAGTATATGGATCAGAGTGTTGAGCAGTGAGGAAGAGCCACGAAAACAGAATGCAAGTAGCCGAAATGCGAATGCTGAGATACATGAGTGGGGTGTCGAGACCTGATAGAAATAAGAATGAGTAAATCAAACGGGGGGGGGGGGAATGCAGCAATTGCCCCCCTCAGTACCTAAATGGGGAGCATATTTCAACTGATGCATGATTCAACTTTGCAACTAATGAGGCACTTTCGCATTGCTATCCCCATTTCTATACTGCCAGTCCAACAGTTGAAGTCCCATCTGCAGTTGGCTAAACCACTGAAGATGGGACATTGTCTAAGAGGCATTAGAGGACCTATTGTAATTGCTAGCTAGGGATTCTGAATATTTAAAAATATTTGGGGCGCACTATTTTTGAAGTGCTTCCTTCTTAATCTGCTCCTGGATCCACTCCTGATATCAGAGGTAGCCTGGGAGTGGGGGACATCGCGGAAAAAATGAGGAAGAGTAGTTGAGGGCTCTTCAACTACAAGGTCATTAGAGCCCCGTCCACAGTGTAGTTGTTATGCAGAAACTGCACAGACACTACACTAATGCGACGATTTTTGGATACTAGCGGTACCAAGTTTTCCCAAGCGGCCATCCATGTCAGTACTAGCTGGGGTTGCGCTGCTTAACTTCAGTGATCAGACGAGGAGAGGAGGGGAGGAGGAGCTCGTTAGGTCCATCGCGGGAATGCACCCGGCCCAGAGGAAGATCAAAGCAGACGTGGGAGCAAGTTGTCCGTAAGGATATGGTAGTGTGCGACGTGGACGGGGACCTGGTGGGAGATAGATGGGAGTGGAAGGCAGGAACCTGCAGAATCGACCCTGCCCTAGGCGGAATAAAGGTATGATGATTCAATTTGAATAATTTAATATTGATTTTCTTGACAGAAAGTGATATGTAAAGCTCAACGAAATGCAAAGACTATGTGTGAAAACACTGTAATAAGTGGGTGCAGAAACACTGCTTCAGCATCTCCATTTGAAAATTACGTGTGGAAAAATGCAGAAATTCCAGTTCCTTATACACCTCCTACTGATTTGGGAGGGTGCAATATTATTAGTGTCACTTATACACTAAGGGTAAATATAAAATGACAACAATTTCTGTTTAGACTGTTGCATTTTCTGAATTAAATGACATTTTTATTCTCCTTTTCACTCTCTAGATTGTAATAGGTACAGACTGGAATTGTGGATCGTCAAAAGTAAAATTCAAAATTCCACTCATTATTGGTACTTTACCAAAACATGCTACACATTTACTTCACGACGTTACAGAATTACAAAAATTTCTGTTATTAAACTCTGTAGTAAATTCCCAATCTCCAAATGTAAATAATGGTCCCACCAATCATGATATTCATTTATGGTAACCTTAGGATTTTATTGAATTATTTTTATATGTAATTAAAAAATTTGGATGTTTCCATCAAGTATATACTGAAACTGTAAATTATTCAAGTCATTTCACTCTTTTGTCTTAAAAGTTATATAAAATTTAGAAAATGCACACTGACATTACTAAGTATTCTTTAATTGAAGGTTAATTTTCATCTTACCCAAAGTATGTTTACTGGCATTTGTTGTTTTTTTGTTGGTGTTTAAGGTCCCATCAACTAAAACGTCATTAGAGACTCGTCCACTGCATAGTTCTAGTGCAAAGACCGCACAAACACTACACTAATGCGACGATTTTTGGGTATTAGCAGTACCCAGTTTTTCCGAGCGACCACCCATGTCAGTACTAGCTGGGGTTGCATTGCTTAACTTCAGTGATCAGACGAGAACTGGTGTGTCCAACGCAATTCGCGGCTCTCCTGACATTTATAAATTATTGTTAATTGATAACATTCCGGCACAAATATTAACTTTGCATCCCCGGTCTGAAGTGACATTTTCACATCACCAATCACTTAAATTGATAACTCGACTAAAAGTAATGTGTCCACACTGGTCAAGTGCCGTGTTTAGTATTAAGCATTGAGGGATTGTCGGCATGCGCTCCTGGGCCGAAAAATCAGAAAATTTCGTTCGTTGGTGTTTTTGGGGCCCTTCAACTACAAGGTTATTAGAGCCCAGTCCACAACATAGTTCTGATGCAGAGATTGCACAGACACTACACCAATGCGACGATTTTTGAGTATTAGCGGTACCCAGTTTTCCCAAGCGGCCACTGATGTCAGTACTAACTGGGGTTGCGTTGCTTATCTGCAGGGATCAGACGAGAGCTAGTGTGTCCAACACAATAAGCCGCTCCCTGAAAAGAATAAATTGGAACAAAATTAATTAAAACTCTTCTTTACTTAAACTACTTGACAACATCCGCCAGTTCACACATCTCTACTGTAAAACTGCCTACCTATTTTTTGGGTCGTTGGTGTTTTAAGGCCCTTTAACTACAAGGTCATTAAAACCCCGTCCACTGCGCAGTTCTAATGCAAAAGCTGCACAGCCACTACGTTAATGCGACGATTTTTGGATATTAGCTGTACCCAGTTTTTCCAAGCAGCCATCCATGAGCAGCACTAACTGGGGTTGCATTGTTTAACTGCACAAGCAAACGAGAACAGGTGTGTACAGCGCAATACAGCCCTTCTTTCCCAAAAAAAAAAAACAACAACAATACTTGCTATTTGTCACTATGTATGGGTACAAGAAGAGTCAAGGTCATCAAGCTCTTGGTATGGGTACAGCTATACCTATTACAGAGTAGATAAGAAATAGTTGGGTTTGTTTACTGATAGTCAAATCTGTGATTACTAGCAAAGAGGCTCAAGTGTCGTTTCAGGACACTAGGTTAAACTCGGACTAAACCAGGGAAAGTCCTAAAAAAGTTTTAAATCATAAGGAGAAATCGTCAACAGTCACCGAAGAACATTTTAAAATGCTAACTCGATCTAACCCTTCCCTATCAAATCACCAGTGAGTGGTATGTGCCAGAATAAAATTATAGTGCAGTAGGCTTAATCTGTTTGCAATAATGCACCAAAATATTAGAATAATGACAACGAAAGGTCAAACACAAGTCATTTCTTGAAGGACATTTGTTGTCTGTGGATGTTTTGGTTGTTTTAAACTTTACTACGCAGCATCTTTCGGTTTAACTCTGACAACTCGTCAGCAATGAGTACTCTTAAAATTGAATATAAAAACGACACAGATGTGTTTTACAGCAACGATGAGCTAAGTGGACAGCTAATATTAAATCTGAACCATAGTTATGAAATTAAAGGTAAGTTTAATATGAAAAACATTTCTTTTAACTGAAGATGCACCATTTCTCTACATAAACCTGACCTAAATCCTGGGATGCCTTTTTTCCCGAAATTCCCAAACGCTGTTGTCCTGCATATTGTCATTTGTCCCGTTGGCATCAGGAACAACCTTGAGTAAAACCCATGCTACTTTAAGAATGTTCCCGGTCCTGCACCTGAAATTTTTTCCGGAAATCTACACATTAATGGGTTCTTCTAATTTGAGGTGAAATGACGACATCCTACGCACCTCTATAAAGGCCCACGTGCTGTACTTCCCATCCGGGATAGAAGACGCACTGAAAGCTTCCCCACCTCTATCTCTCTCGTCCGAAAATGAAATATCCACCCTAGCTTTGGATTCAATAGTCAAAGATTTAACAACTGTCAGCAAATTTTACACATATAATACACAATATTTAATTTCAACATTAATAACTCCCTGAACCCATAATTGACCCGTTTAGGAGCACAAGAGGACCCAACGGTTGGGTCTCTTTCACTCCATGATTCGAATTTTAAGCTGTTACAGGAATTATATTGAATTAGTGCATGACTCAGCTGTCCATTATCATTCAGAAATAATTTCAGATACAATTTAATTTAATTACATTATTTAATTTAATTACATATTTAAATACATTAAATACAATTTAATTTATGAAATTAAAGGTAAGTTTAATATGAAAAACATTTCTTTTAATTGAAGATATGCAAACGTCCAAATCCCCTTGAATCCCCTTGATTACATATCCCCTTGTCCTGCATATTGTCATTTGCCCCGTTGGCATCACGAACAACCTAGTGTAACAACCCCTACTACTTTAAGAAGGTTCTCGGTCCTACACCTGAAATTTTTTTCCCGGAACTTTACCGGGATTTTACCCCATATACAATGGGTTCTTCTAATTTGAGGTGCAATGATGATATCGTACACACCTCTACAAGAGCCCACGTGCGGTACTTCGAACCCGGGATAAAGACGCACTGAAAGCTTCCCCACCTCTGTCCCTCTCGCCCCAAAATGAATCCATCCACCCTGGCCTTGGATTCAATAGTCAAGGACTTAACAACTGTCGGCTTATTGTACACATATAATGCAAAATATTTTAATTTCAACATTAATAACTGACTAAACCCATAATTGACCCGTTTAGGAGCACAAGAGGACCCAACGATTGGGTCTCTTTCATTCCATGATTCGCATTTTAAACTAAGTTATAAGAATTACATTGAATTTGTGCATGGCTGCGTTTGCCCCTTAACATTCAGAAATCATTCAACAATGTCCTGCGGACAGAATTTGAATAGGGTACAATGTGCTTGAAAGATAGAAATCTATAATATGTTATGCAATTTAATACACTGTGATTATAATATTAATACCGTATGTTTTATCAAACCGTTACCAAGCAATAAAGGTGCAGATAAGGGGTCAATTGTGCATTCGTTATAAAGAAGGCAAAAAATGGCGCTTAGCAACTAAAAGCTGTATTGATGAATGCGTCAATATTTTGGAAAATGGTAAGTTGTGTTTAGTAAAACCTTCATACATAATAGAGCCCTTTGCTGAAATGGCATTGCACTGATATAAAAGTGAAAGGACACTTTCAAAAGAGACGATGTACAGGAAGTTGGATCAATAACAAATAAAATATAGCAAACAAGCAACTCCTAACCGTTTTCCCGCCTATGGCAGTGTCGGGTGCCCATCTTGTCTTCCTGAATGAACACAATCATACCCATCTCGCGCTTGTAGCAGGGTCGCGTCTGCGGGTTCTAGGCCCTCCACCCCCCTCTATCTCCCACCAGGTCCACCCCACACACTACCATATCCTTACGGACAAACTACTCCTACGTCTGCTTCGGTCTCTCCCTACCCCGGGGCTTCCAACCACCTGCATTCCTGAAATGGACCTAACGAGCTCCTCCTCCCATCTTCACATTACGTTTCCATACCACCTCAACCTATTCTCCTTCATTTTTTCCGCCATGTCCTGCATCCCCTGGTTACCTCTGACGTACTCGCTCTTAACTATCACCTCTCGAGCTGACAGGCAAAATTTCTAGGTGCAGGAGTTCACCCCCTGGCGTCGGTAGAATGCCCCCACGAACAGTAGAGGGAGCAGCGAATTGTGTTGGACACACCAGTTCTCATCTGATCACTGAAGTTAAGCAGCGCAACCCCAGCTAGTACTGACATGGGTGGCCGCTTGGGAAAATTGGGTACTGCTAATACCCAAAAATCGTCACATTAGTTTAGTGTCTGTGCAGTCTCTGCATAAGAACTATGCTGTGGAATGGACTCTAATGACCTTTGTAGTTGAAGGGCCCTAAAACACCAACAAACAAAAAACGAACAGTAGACAGGTGTTGAATAAGCATAGGGGGGTTGCAGCTTTGTTAGGCAACCGGATGTGAAAAACACTCTCCAATATATCGCCGTTGTGTCTGTTTGTAGGGAGAAGATGGGTACCCGACCCTGTCATCGGCGGAAATTGCTGTCAGTGGATTCACTAGGGGGTGCGGGCTGCACCGAGTGACACCACTCGCACCATGAGAAATGGGGTGACACCAAAGCAGAAGAAGTCGCTTTTTTTGGGAGAAGGGGTTGACACCATGGTGTCACCGCACCGGGTGACGCCAACCCTAGTGACGCCACTGATTGTTGTTGCTACCCATTGCATAGTAAAGAGGGTTCTTTTACGTGCAAATGCCAACATACACCACACGGGACCTCAGTTTGGCTTCTTATCTGAAGAAAGGACATGTTTTGTCTGGCTCTCACTAGATGGCACACAATTATTGGGAACGGATAATTGCAATGTTGCCAAACGTAAGCTCAGACAAAACATAAGATGACGAATTGACACCTTGTATTCGTCTTTCGTTACGTATTTGTATTTTGTATTTGTATATCCTTGCATTCGTCTTTTGCCCCATCTAATTGCAAAATCTCTAATATGCTAAGAACAAAACGTTAACCTTTTGCAACGCATGTGCAGATTGATTTTTGTCTGCTTCTGTTGGTTACTGTAAATGGTAAACAGAAACACAAAACTCTCTTATATTTGAGATGTGGATTCTACTGAGATTTCATGGTATTAATCCCTTTAATTACAGGAAGTATAATATACCTCTGAAGTAATTCATTTTTAATACTTACATTTATTGCAGATTCGGCAGTGACATTAGGTGGAGGAAAACACGTTTTCAACTTTGCATATTTATTCCCACAAAATTTGCCACAAACATATAAGAAATCATATAGAGGTTATACAACTGCAGAAATATACTATTTTTGTAATGCCACCGTCAAAACTACTGAATGGATTTCATTTCTTTCAAACAAACTGAAAACAAGGAAACCTTTCACACTAATCCCAACTGTCGTTCAAAACATCTTTTGAACTGAAATTTGTCTCTGACTTTTCATGTTCCATTCCAGACAGCAGTCGAAATACAGGACAGCAAACCAATAAACTCATTTTGCTGCTATAGTATTGGGACACTGAAGGCAATGATCCATGTTGATCGTGGTGTCTATGCTCCAGGTGATATAATTACTTTTTATGTTGAAATCTCTAATCAGACGTCAGCTTCTTTGGGGACTCTTAGTGCCAAACTAATTGAAGTAAGTACCAAAATCATAGACAGTGGTGTAGCTAGAGCCTGGTTCACTCTAGGGCGTCACTACTCACGTGAAAAAACAGTATTTAGACGCATTGCAAGTATTACACGGGGGTAGCAAAAGCCTTAGCTACACCACTGTAATGAAATAATCACTAGGGTAAAAATACCGAAAAGTAACTGTAGTAAAACTCTGTATCTAAATAATAGAAAATGGAAATTACAAAATATAGGACACTTCGTGGTTGGCGTACAGTAAATAAGACTAAAGACAGCACTTCAATTTCTCCACATCAGAATTATGTGTGGAAAGATGCTAAACTTCCAATTTCATTTACAACACCTACAAATTTAGGAGGATGCGAAATCATTAACATAACATACAAACTGAAGGTAAGTTAGACAATAAATTCACACCTTAGAGCAGGGGTTCCCAAAGGGAATAGTGGTTGTATTGCGTTGGACACACCAGCTCTCGTCTGATCACTGAAGTTAAGCAACCCAACCCTACCCCAGCTAGTACTGGCATGGGTGGCCTCTCGGGAAAACTGGGTACTGCTCATATTCAAAACTCGTTGCATTAGTGTAGTGTCTGTGCAGTCTCTGCATTACAACTACTGTGTGGATGGGACTAATGCCCTTGCAGTTGAAGGCACCTAACACATCAACGAACGAAAATTCGCTGGACACACCAGTTCTCGTCTGGTCACTCAAGTTAACCAATGCAATCCCAGCTAGTAGTAGCATGATTGATCGCTTGGAAACACTGAGTACTGCTAAAACCCAAAAAATCGTGGGAGCGGCTTAATGCGTTGGACACACCAGTTTTCGTCAGGTCACTCAAGTTAAGGACCGCAATTGCAGCTAATACTAAAATGGGTGACCGCTTGGGAAAGCTGGATGCCACTGAGACCCCAAAATTTTCGCACTAGTGCAGTGTTGATGCAGACTGCTTCAGAACTACGCAGTGGACGGGGCTCTAATGATCTCTGTAGTTGAAGGGATCTGAAACACCAACCACAAAGAAACCCAAAAGGAAGCCGTGAAATATTCCAAATAAAAGTACGGATTGTTGTTGTCTGTTGGTGTTTTAGGCCCCTTCAACTACAAGGTCATTATTGAGTATTTGCAGTACCCAGTTTTCCCAAGCGGCCACCGATGTCCGTACTAGCTGGGGTTGCACTGCTTAACTTCAGTGATCAGACGAGAACTGGTGTGTCCAACGCAATTCGCCGCTCTAAAACTACGGAGGCGAAATCAGCATCGTGTGGAAAGTGAGGACAATTTCCTAAACAAAAAAGAATAGGTCAACAGAGTGCCTTGATCAACCAATACTATCGCAGAAGTATGGGAACTCCTGCCTTAGAAGTGTCTCATCAATTTAATGAAAATCTGATAATCATTTCTACTCTAGGTGTTTATAAAACCACAAGGTTTTAATTTGGCCTCTGGACTGGCACTTAAGATTCCAATCACAATCGGTTCTTTACCACGACATGCTGCCCATTTGTACCATGATCAGAAACAACTTAACGCATTTCTGGCCAGAAGTTAACTGCGCAGATCGTCATGCAAGGTTTACGACAATACTATAAACGATAGGCGCAACATAATGCAAAATATTTTATAAATTGCCTTCCACAATGCTGGACATTAGACAAATATTTTTATATCTAAGGAATTTATTTAATTCTTTTGTATAAACTTTTAAATATAATATCAAATGGGACTAAAGATAAACATGAAGAAGACAGAATATTTAGCTTTCAACGGAAAAGGACAGGAAAATAATGGTGGCGTACTCTCTAGGGGCGAGCTGGTGACAAAGGTGCAAAGAGGTAGAGTACTTGGGATCAGTGTTGAAGAGCAACGGGAAGATAGATTCCGTTGTTACCCTTAGAATCAATGGGGGATGGCTGAATTGGAGACAGGCAAGCGGAGTCCTGCGTGCTAGAAAGGATCTCAATCAAGTTGAAACGGAAGTTTCACAGGGTAGGGGTTAGGCCAGCTATGCTAAATGGATCAGAGTGTTGGGGCAGTGAGGAAGAGCCACGTCAATAGAATCCAAGTAGCCGAGATGCGATGGCTGCAGTACATAAGTGGGGTGTCAAGAGCTGATAAACTTAGGAATGAGTATATTAGAGGTAGCCTGGGGGGACACCCCGAAAAAATGAGCGAAAGTAGATTGAGGTGGTATGGACACGTAATGTGAAGAGGGGAGAAGGAGCTCGTTAGGTCCATTACAGGGATGCAAGTGGTTGGAAGCATCTGGGACAGGGGGAGACCAAAGCAGACGTGGGGTTGACCTGGATCTGGTGTGAAACAGGGAAGAGTGAAGGGCTACAACACTCCTGGTTGTCATAGGGGCCCTAGCACACTGCTTTGCCCAGGGGCAGTGCCGTAACGGGGGTATGAAGCGCCTGTGGCAAGTGTCTAACTTGCGCTTCCCCGTAACCCAATAATGACAAAAAACTTACAAATTTTGCGCCCCAAACCCAGTTGCGCCCTTGGCGGCCGCCTTCTTCGCCACACACTCGTTACGACACTGCCTAGGTGCCCATAATATTGTTATGACGGCGCAACCTAGCAGAGAAAATCCTACTCCAGGTCACCTTTGATTGTAAGGGTCACATCCAAATTATTTCCCCATTGTTGTGAAACGAGGATCATACATAACACGCGTTTACATTTAGATATGAACATCAAATTAAAACAAAATGGAAAAAGACCACCTGGGACTTGGTCCCAAGACTGCGCCCTGCTAACGAATGGCAGTAGATTCGCTTACCAATACACCATTTTACTGCGCAGTTTGCGTGAAAAAAAATTACCCTGCGAACCATAACAGTCTGCCCAACTTTCCAAGATCAAATTTCGTTCCTTTAAATGCATATTATGCTCTGTGCATATCTCGTTAAGTAGTGGTTACTATGTTTAGGGACAAGCAGATCTCAAGGTCACCAAGCTCTTGAAATAAATACAGCTGGGCTATACCTATTATAAGGTAGTTAGTTGACGCATTTTTTGTTTACAGATATTCAAATCTGGGATTACTAGCTAAGAGTTAAAGTATCGTCCAACACACTTATGTTAAATAGAGCTCCAAATCCAGGAATATTATTAAATCATAAGAAAATCAATGTGCAACAGCTTCTAGGGGGACATCATAACAAGTCCAACTCGATCTAGCCCCGCCTCATGAAATCACCACAAAATGGTATGTGCCAAATATTTATATTGCACCTGGTTCATCAGTATGCATTAATGCACCAAAGAGTTGTAATATCCTGAAAAAACTATTCAGTTCTTGGAGGACATCTGTTGTTTAAAGAAGTGTTTTCGGTGTCTTAAAATCGGCTGTTTCTACATCTGTGGGTCAAACCCGTTGACAATCCGTCAGCTATGGGCACTCTTACAATTGAATATAATAATGCCGACGGTGTGTTTTACAGCAACGAGGAATTAAGTGGACGGCTAATACTAGATCTGCAGCGTAGTGTGCCAATTAAATGTAAGTGTAATATTTAAAAAAATATCTGAATTAATTGAAGATACCATTTTTTGATGGACCCACCAGTCCCCGTCTGATCACTGAAGGTAAGCAACGCAACCCCAGTTAGTACTGACATGGGTGGCTGCTTGGGAACACTGGGTACTGCTAATACCCAAAAATCGTCACATTAGTGTAGTGTCTGTGCAGTTTCTGCATCAGAGCTACGCAGTGGACGGGGCTCTCATGACCTTGTAGTTAAAGGGCCCTAAAACACCAACAAACCAAAAAATACCACTTTTTGTTTTCTGGCACCAAGAGCATGATGAAAAATAATATTTTGTCTCGTATACAGTGGAACCTCCAAAGTTTACCACCATCGTCATGTTGACCATACTTTTATGGTTTGTTGGTCCACCATTGTAAAGCATAGGAGAGTTAATTCTATATGTTGACCACCTCCATATGTTGTACCATGACCACCATATTAAAGACCGTTAAAAGCACCTTTTCATTTTGCCATTTTGGAGTCTCCAAGTTAAGTGTGCGCTGCAAAAGATATAGAAAAAAGCTGTGATATTATTAATTAAAACAACCGCAACTGTTGGATTCCCAGTATAGAAATGGGGATAGCAATGCGAAAATGCCTCATTAGTTGCAAATTTGAATCATGCATTATTTCAAATATGCGCTCCATTAAGGCACTGAGGGGGGAGCAATTGCTGCATTGCTCCCCCCTGGATCTGCCCCTGTAGGCCCGCTATGCTATAGGGATCAGTGTGTTGGGCAATAAGGAAGAAACACGGAAATAGAATGGAAGTAGCCAAGATGCAAATGCTGTGGTTTATGAGAGGGTTGCTGAAAGCTGATAGTTTGGAATGAGTATATTAGAGGTAGCCTGGGGGTGGGAGACATCACAAAAAAAAAGTAAGCAGAGTAGGTTGAGGTGGCATGGTCACGTAATGAGAGGAGTGGAGGAGGAGCTCACTAGTTCCATTTTAGGATAGCAGGTGGTTGGGAGCACCCAGGGCAGGGAGAGTCCAAAGCAGACGTGGGAGCAGGTTGTCTCTAAGGATATGGCAGTGTGGGGTGGACCCCGACCTGGTGGGAGATAGGTGGAGGAACGGGGTGGATATAACTCGCACACCCGATCCCATCACAGGCGGAATAACAGCATTATGATGATGACTCTATATGTTGACCAATTTCTTACTGCCCTTGAGTGGTCAACTTATAGATGCTCCACTGTAATACTATTGCAATTTCAACGCTCGATAAACTGGCCAGACGTCCTGCGATAACTACGCAGTTTTGTTTGTACTATATACTGTATCTTGACCTTGTTGAAGGAAATTCTAGGAAATGTACAGTATACTGTAAATTTAGTTGTTGGGTATACCGCCACCCCCCCCCCCCCCCCAACACCCCAGCCAATATTCCTGCGTGTTCCAGACGTCTGACTAGGGTGCCCCCAGTCAGAGTGGGTTCATTAAGAATAGGGGCAAATCTTAGATTGTGTGGGTTTTTTGTTTCGTTGGTGTTTCAGTGCTCTAAAACTACAAGGTCATTAGAGCCCCGCCCACTGCTTAGTTCTAGTGCAGAGACTGCACAGACACTTAATGCGATGATTTTTGGGTATTAGCAGTACCCAGTGTTCCCAAACGGGGTTGCGTTGCTTAACTTCAATGAACAGACGAGTTGTTGTTGATTGTTGGTGTTTTAGGGCCCGTCAACTACAAGGTCATTAGAGCCCCTTCCATAGCATAGTTCTGATGCAAAGACTGCACAGACACTACACTAATGCGACGATTTTTGGGTATTAGCGGTACCCAGTTTTCCCAAGCGGCCACCCATATCAGTACTACCTGAGGTTGCGCTGCTTAACTTCAGTGATCAGACGGGAACTAGTGTGTCCAACGCAATAAGCCGCACCCTAGATTGTGTGGGGTGGACGGGGACCTAGTGGCAGATAGGCGGGAGTGGAGAACTAGAACCCGCAGACCCGACCCTGGCATGGGTGGGATAAGGGTATGATGATGATTATGTTTACTGTGAATTTAGTTATTACAAAACTAATTAATGCCCTGCTCCTAACCTTGCTTCCACAAAACGTTTATTTAAGGCAAGGATACTTGAAGGAATCATGCAACTATCCATTTGAACGTCATATGTGAACGCCTGAATTTTTGAAAAAATTCGTTTTTAATTGCGCACTTATCTACAGGATTCTGTTAATATCGTTCCTAGACCTTGACCAGTTCGGATGGGGCAAGCTCCTGAACTCGAATATTTTGCGGGAAAGCAAAATACAGGTTTATATTTAATTCCATGAACATGGAGACATCGTACATACCTCTACAAGCGTACGGGGGCTGTACTTCCCTTCCGAGACTAAAGACGCACTGTGCATCGCACTCCCCCAGAAATGAAGCTATCAGCCCTAACATTGGTTTCACCAGTCAAGGACATAACAGTTGTTAGCTATTTTTGCATAATTTTTAATTTTACTATTACTGGCTATATTCAATGATGAGCAAAAAAAGCTCCAAAAATCCGAAGAAGCTTTAAAGCATCCAGATTGACCTGTTTGGAAGCCCAAAAAGACTCAACGGTTGGGTCTCTCTCCGTAGCTCAAAGGTGGCTGGACGATGCAGTAATAGCACTGTAGTTCTGAAGTTAAACAAAGCAACCCAGCCAGTACTAGCATGGGTGGCCGCTTGGGAAAACTGGGTGCCGCTAATACCCAAAACTCGTCACATTGGTGTGGTGTCTGTGCAGTCTCTGCATTAGAACTACAAAGAGGACGGGGCTCTATTGACCTTGTAGTTGAAAGGCCCTAAAACATCAGCAAACGAACAAAGTCACTTGGGAAAAGTGGGTACCGATAATACCCAAAAAGACTGTCTGTGCAGTCTCTGCATTAGAACTGCGAATTGGACGGGGCTCTAACTACCGTTGTAGTTGAAAGGCCCTAAAACATCAACAAAAGCACCATAGTTGTTGCCAAAACGTTTGTTTCATTGCATACTTATTTTGTCTCTAATTTTGATTAGCAATAGATATTCGAATCAAAGGAAAAGCATCTGTCTATCTGCCTGAACATAGTTACTTAACAAAAGAGAAATATATTGACGTTTACGTTCCCATTTTCAACAGAGGTCAGTTCACCTTCAATATGATTATTATACTACAACAGTCAAGCTATTGTAGGCAATATAAAATTCGGCATGAAAGAGAAAGAGAGAGAGAGTCTATATTGGCATTAAACACACCAGCTCTCGTTTGATCCCCGGAACATAAGCAACACAGCCCCGACTAGTACTGGGAGCGGAGAGTTGCGTTGGACACACCAGTTCTCGTCTGATCACTGAAGTTAAGCAACGCAAGCCCAGTTAGTACTGACTTGGGTGGTCGCTCGGGAAAGCTGGGTACTGCTAATACCCAATAATCGTCGCATTAGTGTAGTGTCTGTGCAGACTATGCACTAGAACTATGCAGTGGACGGGTCTCTAATGACCTTGTAGTTGACGGGACCTTAAACACCAACAAACCAAACCGACTAGTACTAGCATGGGCGACAGCTTGTGAACCCCGAGTACTGCTAGACCCAAATCCCCGCAACACCATAGTGTCTGTGCAGACTCTGCGACAGAATTACACATTGCACGGGGCTCGAATGACAATTGAAGTTGATGGGCCCTAACGTACTGTAGCACGTCATCCCGACCTAACATTTTCTTAACGTCATTATTGTCTGGTGAGGCTCTACGAATTTCCTGCATCACCAGCATGACGTCATTTTCATTCTTTCTGTTCCATAATTCAAAAAGGTTGGAGTTCAGAGGCGGCTCGTGGGGCAGGCAAACCTAGGCGGCTGCCTAGGTTGGCAAATTTCATAGGGGTGGCTGATTTCAGAGGTACTTCCTTGCCATGCAGTCTATCAGTCATTCAAAATGTTCATAGTCCTAGAGTTCCCAGATTTCTCTGATTGGTTGGGCCTTTTCTAAATGTTGGTATTGGGACAAATGCCAAACACGTGAGGGGTGCTTGGACAATTTAGAACTGTATTAGATTCAATGGGGCCGGCGGTGATGGACCCACTTGCCTAGGGCGCCTGAAACTCACGAGCCGGCCCTGCTGGAGTTCTATTGGAACTCAACTTTTAATTTGAAATTTTGGAACGAAAAAAAGAGAATAGGCCTACGAGAAACGGTTTTTCTACTTTGGTCGGTACAGTCGCTTTTTAGTGTTGATCCACGAATTTCACTACATTTATTCGAGTTTATCATTTCTATTGCTAATTAATTGTTTATTAATTAAATCAGATTGATTTCGTTAGTGTTATGAATTTGATGAACCTAGTTAGTTTCTCTGGATTACTGCAACTATAAACATGCTACAAATTCATGACCCCACCGGCGTAGCCAGGGGAGTGTTCTATGCGTTAAAACACCTCCAGAAATTTCTGGGAAACTCTTTTGAACGATGGGAAAAAAGTTTGTCCCCAGGGAGGGGGTACTAAGTTTATTGACGTAACACCCCCCCCCCCCGAAGCATTTTCCTGGCTATGCCACTGCGTGACCCAGACGTGATCCAGAGGCTACAAGATCCCAATTGGACATTCTCCAATATCTACACTACCCTTAAGGCGTGCACTTCAGGGAAGTGATTTTTTTGTACTGATCACTTTATTGATATTTTGATTCTGCAAAAGTCAGAACGGAGAACGAACTTTGTATTGCCTCCTGATCTCAGTGCAGATGGGATCAACAGTGAAGCATTTGCAAATGCACATCGGCAGGATCATAAGGCATTCAAGCTGCCACCTTTCTGGGGTCATGACATAGAGATGTGGTTCACTGCTGTTGAGCATCGTTTCCGTGTATACATCAGATCGGATGCACGGAAATTCGACTACGTCATGGACGCCCTGCCCCAAGAAACCATATCTGATATCCGGGATCTGGTTTTGCGCCCTCCCATCTCAGACGCATACAATGCTCTTATTTTCATTCTCTCCCGAACAGACGTCATGACGTCATGCCGGTGATGCAGGAAATTCAAAGAGCCTCACCAGGCAATGACGTCGTTAAGAAAATGTCAGGTTGGGATGACCTGCTACAATACCAACAAATCAAGTAAATCCGAAGCCTGGAAGCAGCGCCTGCTCCAGCACTTATGCCGCCCCGGACAAAACGACAAATTGCCGCCCCTTGAAGCAGTGCTCTGTTTGCGTGCTCTGTTCTCACACTTACAGCCAAAATGGCGCCCGTAATTATTTTCGCGCCCTGGACAAATGCCCGGGTTGGGCCCTGCTGGAACGGGAGATCAAACGAATATTACTTGACAAAAGTCCTGTACAATTTTATTCGCCATGTGCTTACCAAATGCTTCACTCTGTATCTGGCTTGAACAGCAGCTCGTTTTTCTATGTTTCTGTTACACTAACGGGTTGGGGAGTAAACCAAGCAGCCATAACAGGCCGAACCCTTAGGAGGCTGTTCGCAGGAGAGTAGGAAGTAGGTGTTTTAGATGTAGGAGAGGGGATATTTGCAGCACCCAACGTTCTCTACCAACTACTCATGTTGGTACAAACGTGGGTTTGCGTTGCTTAACTTCAGTGATCTCACGAAAACTGGTGTGTCTAATGCAACTTGGCCGTACAAATATATAACTTGGTTGCAGACTCGGAAGTGCTGTTTGATTCTGGAAATCATATTTTCAATTTCTCCTATCTACTTCCGCCATCTTTGCCGGCAACGTACAAAATAACATGGGGAGGAAGAGTATATTACAGTTGTACAGCCATTGTAGAAAGTTCACAATGGAGTTCAGTATTTGGGCATAGTAAGAAAGTCAAAAGACCTTTCACAGTAATGCCAGATCTGAATGTGGATTCACTTCCGGATGCTCATGTGAGTTGGAGGATAGCATGCTTGTTTTCACTATTGAAATTATACTGACTGATGTAGTTCTTCAATTTCAGACTATGGTCACGAAGAATGAGAGTGAAGAGCTGTGTGGATGTTTTTGTTTACTTGGGACATTCGGAGTTTCACTCTGCGTTGATCAAGGGGCATACAGACCTGGAGATACAATTCGTTTAACCGTTGAAATTTCTAATCAGACATCAGCTACTGTGAGAGAGTTGAGTGCCAAGCTTAAACGCGTAAGTATAAAATCTTTTATACTGGACCTAGGCGGGCTGGCTTCTTTCGGGCGGAAGAGAGAGGCCCCGAGTGCGCCTTCTTTCGGATGAGTTTTTCTTTGTTGTTGTTTAAGGTCCCGTCAACTACAAGGTCATTAGAGACCCGTCCACTGCATAGTTCTAATGCATAGACTGCATAGACACTACACAAATGCGACGATTATTGGGTATTAGCAGTACCCAGCTTTCCCGAGCGACCACCCATGTCAGTACTAACTGGGCTTGCGTTGCTTAACTTCAGTGATCAGACGAGAACCGGTGTGTCCAACGCAACTCGCCGCTCCCTTTCGGATGAGAAGGCAAACCGAGGCCCCGTGTGGTGCACGATGTCACTCCACTTTGCAACGAGTAGTCATCATCATCATACCCTTATCCCTCCTGTGGTAGGGTCGGTCGGGTCTGCGGGTTCTAGCCCTCCACTCTCTTCTCTCTCCCACGAAGTCCCCGTCGACCCCACACACTGCCATGTCCTTGTGGACAACCTGTTCCCACGTCTGCTTCGGTCTCCCCCTGCCCCGCGTGCTACCGACCACCTGCATTCTTGGCAAGGATCTAACGAGCTCCACCTCAACGTAGTCTCCCTCATTTTTTCTGCGATGTCCACCTACTTGCAACGAGTAGATGAGGCAAAATTGCCAGGTGTAGAAGCTCGCTTCCTGGCGTCGGTGGAGTGCCCCACCGAACAGAAGACCGACGATAAATAAGCATAGAGGTTGCAGCTTTGGTCGGCAACCAGCTGCGGAAAAACAATGCCCAAGAGATTGCTCTTGTGTCCATTCAGAGGGGTACCCAACCCTGCCATAGGCGGGAAAATGGTTAGGAGTTGCTTAATTTGATATTCATTTGCTTGGCAGAAAGGGACAATGAAAGATGGAACAATACACCAATCGTTTGAAAATATTGCAATAAGTGAATGCCAAAAGACTGTTTCAGTCGCTCCGTATGAAGATTACGTGTGGCAAAATGCAGAAATTTCAGTTCCTTTAACACCTCCTACTGATTTGGGAGGGGGCAACGTTATCGGCATCACATATACACTAAAGGTAAGATTAAATGGTAATTTAATTTTCGATTCATGCACCTTTCTTTTAATGAATGCAATGACATTTTTATTCTCATTTTCATTCTCTAGGTTGCAGTAGTTTTAGATTATAACTGGGGTGTAAAAACACAAATATATAAAATTCCACTCATAATTGGTACAGTACCAAACAGTGCTGCAAATAATGCTACTGATTTGTGTTTAAACATCTGTAATAAAAGAAATTTTTGGTAAAATCTTCGTTCACACCAGGTAAGATCCCATGGCTCAGTCTGGAAACGCCTGCCTTAGAGGATTGTCTGATGACTTTAATGAAAATTTGATGCTCATTTCTGCTGTAGGTTGTAATAAAACCACGATGTTTAATTTCGCCTCCGGAATGGTACCTAAGGTTCCAATCAGAATTGGTGTTTTACCACGACATGCTGCCCATTTGTGCCATCATCCTAAACAACTTGACAGATTTCTGGCCGGAAGTTAAGAGTGCAAATCGTCAATCAGAACCAACAACACAACTATAAAACCTTTTATTCACCACTGGTAGACGCAGCATTATGCAAAATAATTTATAAATTGCCTTACACGAAGATGAACATTACAAAAATATTTTTATATCTAAGAAATTTAAATAATTGTTTTCCATTTTATCAAACGTATTGTGCTGATTTTAAGATAATTGTTGCAGTATAAAATATCAACACATTGGACATGTCATTGGTTTTAAACATAAACTGTTGAATGAAAGGGCGGATCCAGGGGTGAGCAAAGCACCAGTTGCTCCTTCCTCAGCTGAAGTCTCAATGGGGCGCATATTTCAACTAGTGCATGATTCAACTTTGCAAATGATGAGGCGTTTGTTATTCCCATTCCCTACCAGTCCAAACCTCAGTTGGCTAAACCACTGAAGATAGGGCACTAAGGGGATGGTTGAACTGGAGACATGAAAGCGGAGTCCTGTGTGATAGGAGGGTCTCAATCAATTTGGATTGGATTGTTGAGGTTTTAGGACCCTTCAACTATAAGGTCACTAGAGTCCGTCACAATCAAGTTGAAAGGGAAATTTTACAGGGTAGTGGTGAGGTCAGCTATGTTCCATGGGTCAGAGTGTTTAGCAGTGAGGAAGAGCCACGTAAACAGAATGTAAGTAGCCGAAATGCGAATGCTGCGGTACACGAGTGGGTTGTCGAGAGCTGATAGAATTAGGAATGAGTGTATTAGAGGTAGCCCTGGGGGTGGTGGGCATCGCGAAAAAAGGGAGAATAGCGGGAGGTGGTATGGACACGTACTGCGAGAGTACCGAGGCAGGGAGAGAGCGAAGGTTTACGACAATACTATAAACGATAGACGCAACATAATGCAAAATATTTTATAAATTGCCTTCCACAATGCTGGACATTATAGTAATATTTTTATATCTAAGTAATTTATCTAATTCTTTTGTATTTTATCAAACGAATTGTGCTAATTATTGCAATAACTGTTGCCGGATAAAGTAGAAACACCCCTGGACCTGGTGGGAAACAAGGAAGAGTGGAGGGCTAGAACAATCCTGGTTGTCATAGAGGCCCCAAGCACACTGCTTTGCCCAGGAGCCCATAATATTGTTATGATGGTACAGCCTAGCAGAGAAAATCCTACACTTAATCTGCCCTTTATGATTGTGAAACACGGATCATACATAAAACGCGTTTACATTTAGCTATCAACATAAAACTGAAACAAAATGAAAAAAGATCACCTGGGACTTGGTCCCAAGACTGCGCCCTGCTAATGAATGGCAGTAGATTCGCTTACCAATACACCATTTTATTGCGCAGTTGGGGTGAAAAAAATTACTCTGCAAACCATAACAGTCTGCCCAAGTTGCGTTGGACACACCAGTTCCCGTTAGATCACTGAAGTTAAGCAGCGCACACCCACGTCAATACCAGCTTGGGTGGTTGGTAAAGAAAGTTGGGTGCTGCAAATTAACCCTCTTCCCCCTCCTTTCACCTACCTCCTCATCTCCCGTGGGCAGCCTCCTAAGGGGTTAACCTGTTATGGCTGCCTGGCTTTCACCCCAACCCACAAACTAATCAAAAGAATCAAAAAACTTTCCAAGATCAAATTTTGTTCCTTTAAATGCATATTATGCTCTGTGCATATCTCGTTAAGTAGTGGTTACTATGTTTAGGGACAAGCAGATCTCAAGGTCACCAAGCTCTTGAAATAGATACAGCTGGGCTATACCTATTATAGGGTAGTTAGTTGACGCATTTTTTGTTAACAGATAGTCAAATCTGTGATTACTAGGTAAGAGTTAAAGTATCGTTCCAACACGCTTATGTTAAATAGAGCTCCAAATCCAGGAATATTATTAAATCATAAGAAAAGCAATCTGCAACAGCCTCTAACGGGACATCATAACAAGTGCCTTTGACCTCTCACCTTCAGGTCATAGGTCACAGCCTTCCTACCTAACCCATCCCTTCCCCAAAATAAGACCAGTCACAATGGCCAATGACACTAAGATGACAATGGGTCCATTGTCCTCTCCCCCTCAAGACACAGGTCACATTCTGCTGACCTACCCTATCCCTTCTCAGAATCAGAAAAAGGGGTGACTAAGTTCACATTTTGCCCTTTACCCCCTCCTTTTTCCTCACATGTAAATAATGTACCCCTTCCTCTTAGGGCATTGACAATTGTCTTTGCAACTGTATATAAACCCATGAAACTGTAAATAAAGGTCAGTTATTCACCAGCAATCATTCTTGCTAGTTGTCTTGCCAGCATTTCTCCACAGAACCACCCCTTTTAAGGGCTAACCAGCTAGTCCTACTCAGGACTAACCAAGTCAACATAAATCTTGTAGTTGCATTGCTACACTCTTCAACCTCAACAGTCCTTCTCAGGACTCTCCAATGGGCCAATTCGACACCAACCAAGTAGCACTGCAACAGGGGGTTCCTCAACCCTTCCTTCAGTGGTCCAGCATTGGACATACCGACATCACATGTCTGACATCCTCCATTAGATCGCCACACAATCCACAGCCCTCCCACCGCCTGTATTCTTTGCCATCATCTGTCTCGTCTCCAGGAACCCAGCTCTTGCCCTACACAGAAGTGAGCTCTCTCACGTGTTACCTCCCTCTCTATCTTGAGTTTGTTTCCATACACTATTAGCGTTTTGCTTGCTGCCCTTCCCGTCATGCTCTGTCGCCACTGCCCTAACTCTAGAAGTTGCTTTAATTAAATAAAGTAATTGTGGAGAAGGGATATCAGTCGTACAATCTACCACGAGGCCCCAATTGGAGATGCCAATCCATCCACCCACCAACCAGGGTGCTAACTGTTTATAATACCTTAATTTATCTGTTTATCAAAACACTATCTGAATTTATGGATTTACCCAGGTGTGGAGTTGATCAGAGTTCATTTCCTGACATAGGTTAATATCACCTTCAAAGACTGATGTCCATCCTGGGTATACAGAAAAAAGAAAGTCAATAATTAAATTTTCGCGTATAATATTTTTATTCGCATGTAAAAGAATCCCCCTCTACTATGAATTGGGTAGAGGAGTCAAAATTCCCAGGTGTAGGAGCCCTGCTCCCCTGTGGCGTAGGTGAAGGCCCCCAAAGAGCAGTAGACCGACAATAAATAAGCATAGGGGTTGAATCTTTAATGGGCAGCTGGCTTTGAGTCAGTCTGCCCAACTTTTCAATATCAAATTTCGATTCCTGATATGCATATCATGCTCTCAATGTCATCAAGCTCCTCTTGGTATGGGTACGGCTGTACCTCTTACGAGTACAATAGAATGGTTAAACGGTCAAAGTTTGGTACCAAAGGGTAGTTAAATGGTCAAAACTGCGATTACTACTAGGGGTCTTAAGTATCGGGTGGTGGGTGTTGGGGTGGAGCGGCTAGAGTGGGTGCGAAAGGCAAACATGTTGCTAGGGTGCTGTGGGGATCTAGGCAAGGTATCCGTCACAAAGGATTAAATATTCATATTCATGGTGACACTAGAATAAACTCGGCCTAAATCCAGGAAAGTCCTAGAGTTTTTATGTCATAGGGAGAAATCTGTAACAGTCCCCTGGTGGACATTTGAAAATGCCAACTCGATCTTGCTTCTCCCTTGGAAATCACCAAAGAGTGGTATGGGCCAAATGGTTACATAAAACCATAGTTCATCAATTTGCATGGATGTGACAAGGAATTGCGATGCCCTGCGAAATATTAAAATAATGACAACGAAAAGACACACACTTGTCATTTCTTGAAGGACATTTGTTATTTAAAGAAGTGCTGTGTTGGTCTTAAGATTTGAGGTTTCTACATCTGTGGACTAAACCCCTTTCCCAATTCGTCAGCTATGAGCACTCTTACAATTGAATATAAAAACGGCACAGATGTGTTTTACAGCAATGATGAATTAAGTGGACAATTGATCTTGGATCTGGATCGTACTTTTGGAATTAAATGTAAGTATAATATAATAAAATATTTGAATTGAAGGTACTACATGTTGTTGTCTTGCACGATAGCAATTTCAGTGATCGATAAACTGTGTAGACATTGTGTAAAACTGCGCAGTTTTGTAGGTATATCCTGACCTTGATCCTGTAATTTTGAGGAAATGTTTACTTCAAATTAATGTCTAGGTCCTAACCCATGCTTCTCGTAACCCGGAAATCAAAAACGCAACATTTGATATGCTAATCTGCAACCGTCCGATTTGAATTAACACATGACTTTGTCCTACCTCGGATAGGGTTGGATAATCATTTGTCCCGTTGATAACAGGAACAACCTAACGCAAGAACCCCTATATGGGGCCGGATTTTTTTTTTTCGAAATCCATACATCAAAATATTTCGGACTGTTCTTCCTCATCCGGGACTGAAGATGCACTTAAGCTTTCCCTACCTCCATTCCTCTCACCGAAAATGAAACCACCTACCCTAACCCGGAATTCACCAATCGAAGGACATGACAGCTGCCAGATAATTTTCCACACGTAAACACTGAAGAGTCCTTAATTAACCTGATCAAGTTTTAAAGCACTTGGGTTGACCCTTTTAGAAGCACAAGGACACAATGGTTGGACACAGTGGGCCGACTTAACGCACTTGCCCGGGGGCCCCATGCTAATCTGTGGATGTCAAGCGACCATTTTCATATTTTTCCAGCGAGTGGTTGTCGTAGGGGCCCCAGCACACTGCTTTGCCGAGGGGCCCCATGCTAATCTGTGGACGTCAAGTGACCATTTACATATTATTCTAGCAAGTGGTTATTTTTTGTTTCGTTGGTGCTTTAGGGCCCTGTGTAGCTCTAATGCAGAGACTCCACAGACGCTACACACTAATGCGACGATTTTGGGGTATTAGCGGTACCCAATTATCCTAAGCGGTCACCCATGTTAGTACTAGCTGGGGGTTGCGTTGCTTAACTTCAGTGATCAGTTGAGAACTGGTGTGTCCAACGCAAACAGTCGCTCCCAGCGAGTGGTTGCCGTAGGAGCCCCAATGCATTGCTTTACTCAGAGGCCCATAATTCTGTTAAGACGGCAGTGGTGACAGGAATAACCCGGGCATGGATGACGTGCTTGGAGGATACCACGTTTATCTTGGTAGCTGCTGTATTGAGTTGACACACCAGTTCTCGACTGATCACTAGTACTAGTATGGGTGACGGCTTGGGAACACTGGGTACTGCTAATACCCAAAAATCGTCGTAACAGCGTAGTGTCTGCACAGTCTCTGCATGAGAACTACGCAGTGGACGGGACTCTAATAAACTTTGTAGTTGAAGGGCCCTGAAACACCAACAAAACCAATTTATCTTATTTTATACCTTGATACGTTGTGACATTAATAATTATTTTGTATCAAAATGTTGACAAGCAATAGAGATGAAGATAATGGGGAAGATGTACATTATAATGAGAGGAACAATTGAAGTAGAGGAGGCACGCGTAAGATATATTGATAGAAGCATCACTATTTTAAAAAGTGGTAAGTGGTGTTTACTACACAGGGCCCGCTCTAGGTACCGGCAACTTGGACACTTGTTCGGAGAGGCATTTGTCAAAGGGGAAGGGTAGGTGCCCAAGTCACTGGAACCCATAACGCTCTCTCAGCTGTCAAAGAAGCCAAAGAGGTATTCGATATGTTGTGGTAAAGTCTGCCCCCGGCAGAGGACTACCTTTGCTAAAAACAAAAGGTCAACAAATCATGGGACACGGTCCGGTGATGTGCGACGACGAATTTCACAAAATTGTCACTGTTTCTAATAGCATTTAGCGTTCTTTATTCCGATCACTTCGGAGCCGGGAGCACTTTCGTTTTATCTCGTGCGGCAATTTGCCTTTTTGTCCTGGGGTGGCATATGTACTAGAGCGGACCCTGACTACGACTATCATTCTTGATGATCTCTGTAGGCAAAACCGAGATCATCAAAGTTCAGTTTTGACGATAACAAATATAAAACATTGATTGTTATTAATCCCTTTCTTACAGGAAGTATAATTCACTGTTAATACATTTATTGCAGATTCGGTGGTGACATTAGATTGTGGAAAACACGTTTTTAACTTTGCATATTTACTCCCACAAATGCTACCACAATCCTATAAGGCTGACCATTTAGATTTCTCATCTGCAAGAGTATATTATTATTGTGAAGCCATTGTGAAAAGTGCCGAATTTATTTCACGTCTTTCACACAAACTCAAAACAAGGAAACCTTTCACAGTAATCCCAAATATCGTCTTAGACACACTTCCAAACTTTGACGTGAGTTACATGCCAAAACATCTTTTGAACAAAATAATTTGACTTTACTGTTTAAGTTACGATTATGGACAATGTCCCATTTCAGACAGCAGTCGAAGTAGAGGACGACAAACCAATGAACTCAGTTTGCTGCTTTAGTATTGGGACATTGAAGGCCAAGCTCCATATTGATCGTGGTGTCTATGTTCCCGGTGAGAAAATTAATTTAAATGTTGAAATATCCAATCAGACATCAGCTTCTTTGGGAACGCTTTGTGCCCAAGTAATTCAAGTAAGAACTGAAATCATAGACAGTGGCGTAGCTAGGGCGTGGTTCACTCCCGGGCGTCACTACTCATGTGAGACACATTAATTACTTAAATTGACTTATTGCCTTTATGGTGGCACCATTTAGACACGGAGTACTGTAAGGGGTGGCAAAAGCTCTAGCTATACCAGTGTACATATGTGAAAATCAGAAATTCAATAATGAAACAACCACTAGGGTAATAATACCTCAAAGTTTTGTAAAAATTGGTATTTAACCAATAGAAAAGATTGATAAAAACTCCAGGACATTTGCAACATCTTAGAAAGACTATAATAAGTAAGATTGAAAACACAAATTCAATTTCTTCACATCAAAGTTATGTGTGGAAAGATGCTAAACTTCCAATACCATATACACCACCTACGAATTTAGGAGGAGGCAAAATGATTAACATAACATACAAACTAAAGGTAAGTTAGGCAACGTTAGTGGGCTGGTCTAATGAAGTGAACTTAAATTTGATACTCTTTTCTACTCTAGGTTATAATAAAACCACGGTATGCCTCACCTGGAATCATACTTAGAACTCCAATCACAATCGGTGCTTTACCACGACATGCTGCTCATTTGTACCATGATCCTAAACAACTTAACACATTTCTGGATGCAATTTAAGTTGTAAATACTACGGGAGCGGCTTATTGTGTTGGACACACCAGTTCTCCTTTGATTATTGAAGTTAAGCAATGCAACCCCAGCTAGTACTAGCTGAAAACTGGATACTGCTAATACCTAAAAATCGTCGCATTAGTGTAGTGTCTGTGCAGTTTCTACACTAGAATTATGCAGTGGACGGGCCTCTAATGACCTTGTAGTTGAAGGGCCCTAAAACATCAACGAAACAAAATAAAATTAGGACAGTACTACCAAAACCTAATTCACCATTAATAACGCCTCCAATATGTAACAAAATTTTTATAACTTGCCTTTGACAAAGCTGCAAATTACAGAAAAATATTTGTATCTAAGAAATTTATACAAATCTTTCGTATGTTATAAAGTGCATTGTTCTAATTGCTACGTTAACTGTTGCAGTATTAAACAACACAACACATTGGACATCCTATTAATTTTAGATGTAAAATGTTGAATGTGTTAGACATGGATTACTAGAACTGTATTAAACTAAATAGTTCTTCAGTAACTGTGTACCTTTCTACAGTATATAATTGTCAGCTGCGGATTTCAGGTCGTTAGAAAAATGTAGCTCTAATAAAGACTAGGGATGATCTACAATACAGTATAACCTGCAATGAATGACGAGGTAATGTAGGATAAATTTTATTTGGCGTCGAGATTTTATTTCCAATGTATGTACTGCTGCAACTTTTCCTAAATTAGGGGAAGTCTGTTGAGTAACATGCAAAATACCCCTACCTCACAGAGAAACGGCCAAACCATGAATATTTCTATTCGGCTAACCGTCTAGCCAGTGGTTGCTGTTTCAATCCTGGCTGAGTCGGGTGGCTTCTTCGAGGTGAGAGGTCCCCAGTGTGTCTTGTGTAGCATGGAAAGTAAATTCGTGACACCTATACGTAGAACCCATGCGAAATAGAGTAACATATAGTACAGTTAGTTTGGCGATATCATTAAGTGTAACAGCTCACCCTCCCCCGGCGTCGGTGGAGGAAAAGTGTCCAAACGGCGTTGCTGGGCGAGGACATGCGCGAACAAAAGTTATGAGAAATTCGGTATATTACAAGCTATATGATAACACTGACCAACAGTTGTCAAGAGTTTCTTACCTGTATCTTTCCTTCTGGTCTTTCTACTATATCCCATGTCGTTTGTCTTCCTTCAAATTCAGTTTATGCTTTGAAATTTGTTACTGGACCCCAGGATGTTACGATTAGTGAGGGGAAATTCTATAAACATTCTTAAGTTAAAATGCATTAAACACTAGCTACTTTTGTTCAAATGAAATTATTCGTTTTCTGTTGTCTGATGATGGTCAAGTGCACTTCCATGGACCTTCTGCCAAGTGCTTCACCAAGACTTGCTTGCTTGCTAAATCCACACAAGTGTGACGTTCACCTTTGAATAAACCCAGCATCATGCAGAACATTTTGAACAGTACCTAATGTGTATCACTTTTCCCGAAATTTACCTTGACGCACAGATTTTTTTTTTCATCAAAATGCAAAATAATCATTTTAACAAGATTAACTTACAGGTGAAAGATACAGAAGATACATCTCCAGAACATCACATCATCACTAAGTAAAAACGAATCAAAAAGAATACTAAAAACTGAATTACCGGTACGTAACCTATAATATTAGAAGATCTAAAGAAGAGCATCAAAATTCAACAAGTTTAAGCTATGATGAAATGAAATCAACGAAAATATAACTAAAAGAATCATCAAAACAACATACCAATATCATCTTCCAGTGGGCAGCCATTTTCTCACCAGAAGCAGTCAGGAAGTAACGCCACCTAGGTAGACAAAAAGCATTCATTACAGGAATCACAGAAGTGCAATGGGGAATTAAGAAAATTTACTTTCAAAAGAAAAGAGATACTACTACTCATTATTACCATTCTTATCAGTTACATTATTGCTAATATTTGTATCGATAGGTTGTTGTTATTATTATTAGGAAGAACCTCCTCTACTATGTAACGGACAGATGGGGTAAAATTCCCCAGCTCGTCCCCTTGCTCAGTTGAGTGCCTCATAATATTAACAGTAGACAAATGATAAATAAGCATAGGGGTTTCAAATTTGGTCGGCAGGTGGTTGCATAAAAATACCGTCCAATAGACCGCCCATTGTCCATTCAGAGAGTCAAAGTTGGGTATCCGACTCTTGCTCTTTGACCACCACCTCTAAGGTCCCTCTCATCAACTCCAGCATTCAAGAGGCTGTTGGAATATTCTTCCCACCTCTTGTTTACTTCATCAGGGAGAAACAGGACCCTACGTTTGCTATTCTCGACTGTTATATCCTTCCCAGCTCTATCTCTAGCCTTTACCCATTTAAACTCTTTTCTCTAACCCTTCTTTTGTTCCTAACTGATCATATAAGGCCTCATACTTCTGCTGCTTGGCCAAGGCAATGGTCCTCCTAGCTATGGTCTTGGCTTGTATAAAGTTCATTCTGGACCAGTGGTCCCCCAACATAAGTCACCTGTGGAATGCAACCTTCTTTTGCTTGATGATTGCCTCTACCTCGTCATTCCATCACCATGTCTTCCTGCCCTGGAATGTGCCTCCTACTCTAGCCTGGCATAAAATAGCTTCCAGGCATTTTCTAATATTTCTGGTAACCCTGTCCCACATGGCATCAGCAGTCCCCGATCAATTAAAATACTGAACCACAGTCCCAGTTGAAGATTTCAATCTACCAACCAACCACAGTGTTAACCGTTTACAATACCTTACTGCAGCAGTCTCAAATTCAGTTTGTTGGAGGGGGGGGGGGTCGTTTTGAAAACAGTTGAATGTTCTGTGGCTGCATACACACTTTGACGCCAATCTCCACTTTGCATATGAAATCGTAAACACCACACAGGACCGTGGGTTTATTTACCATAAGAAGAAGACCCTCCCCCCTCGACCAATGACCACCAGAGTATCACCAAGGCAGCCGTTCTCAGACGCATAAGCTCTTCAAAATTATTGATTTTGCGTGCAGTCCACCCTTAGACTTGTAGGATGAGTTGACTTTTCCAGTTGGGTATAGATTCTTATGTATGGGCAAAGAAAAACCCCAAGGTCATCAAAACCCCTGCCCATACCGAGAAGTGAAATAATGTTTTCTGTTTACTGATAGTCACATCTCCACTTACTAGCTAGAAGTCTTAAGTATCGTTTCAGGACACTAGGTTAAACTAGGGCCCAAATCCAGGAAAGTGCCAGACTTTTCTAAATAACGAAGAAATGTGCAACGGCCCCAGTAGGACATCATAAATTGCCAGCTCCATCTAGCTGCTCCATTGAAAAATCACAAATGAGTGGTATGTGCCAAAATATTTTTACACCAGTATGGTTCATCCGTATACATGAAAGCAAGAAAGGATTGTGATGTTAACAGCGTAAAGTAACACAATATCCTGTAGGATACTTGTTGTCTAAAGAAGTGTTTTGGTTGTCCGAGAATTTACTGGTTCTGCATCTTTGGGTTAAAACCCATTGCCAACTCATCAGCTATGAGCACTCTTAATATTGAATATAACAGTGACACAGATGTATTTTACACCAATGATGAATTAAGTGGACGGCTAATATTGGATCTGGACCGTAGATTGGAAATTATATGTAAGTTTAATATAAAAAATATTTATTTTAATTGACGATATCAACGTTGTTTTCTTGCACCATATGCATGATGAAAAATAATATTTTATCTCGTGTGATAGTCATTTCAGCGATTTATTCTCTGTCTAGCAGTCTTGTGATAAATACGCTGGTTTGTCTGCATAACCTGACCCTGGGTCAATAATTGTTTAACAGAAATGTTTAATGTTGATTTGTTATTAACGGTTATTAGAGCCCCGTCCACTGCGTAGTTCTAATGCAGAGACTGCGCAGACACTACGCTAATGCGACGTTTTTTGGGTATTAGCAGTACCCAGTGCTATCTGGGGTTGCGTTGCTTAACTGCAGTGATCAGACGAGAACTGGTGATGTCGTACAACCTCCACAAGGAGCCAGGGCTGCTTCCATCAGGGACAGAAGACGCGCTTAAGGCTTCCCCACCTCCATCCCTTTCTCCCCAAACTGAAGCCACCCACCCTAGTCATGGATTCACCAGTTAAGGGCATAACAGCTGTATAATTTTTTATTTCAATATTAATGGATAACTTAAATGAAGCACAATGGAATCCCAAAACCAGACCAAGTTTTAAAGCATCTAGATTAGGGTTGCCATAATTGTCGGACCACCGACCGGGACATCCCCCCCTTAAAAATTCATATTATAAACATTCATAGCTTTATTAAAAAATGCCATAATCCTTTCACTAACGCATTGAAATATAAAATATTTTATAGGACCCAAAAGAAAACGTTAGGACCAATCAGTGGCGGATTTGGGTGGGGATAGAACTTCAAAAGATGTGGGCCCCAAATATTTTTTAAATATTCATAATCCCTGAGTATACATCTAGCAATTACAAAAATGCCCTCTCCTGGCCCGTTGACAATGACCTATCTTCAGTGGTTTAGCCAACTACAGATTTGACTGCAACTGTTGGACTGGCAGTATAAAAATGGGGATAGCAATGCAAAAATGCTTCATCAGTTGCGCCCCTTTCAGGCAGTGAGGGGGGAGCAATTGCTGCATTGCCCCTCGTCTGGATCCGCCCCAGGGATCAATGGTGGATCATTCCCGAACAGTCAGTTTCACTGGCAAAATGTGATGTGCTTTCATGGACGAATCTGTACCAAATCTCTAGGCATGTACTGTATATGCGCAGTACTGAATGCAATGATATTATCAAAAAATAATTGTTTAACATGCGAAAATTTTAAATCGACCGGGACAAATGACTGTCGGACCGGGACACTGGGACACAGACCTCAAAACCGGGACATGTCCCGGTGTACCGGGACGTATGGCAACCCTAATCTAGATTGACCCGCTTGGAAGCCCTAATGGTTGAGTCTTTGTCACTCAAAGATTCAAATTATAAGAAATGTCACAGGAATAATCTTTATTTTGTGCAGAACTCTGGTGTCCATTTTCATTCAGAAATGTGCTGCAGACAGAAATTGAATTGATGATGTCTTCAAATCCGGAAATGGATGGATTGCATGGAGGACACCAAGTTATCACTTTTTTATTGAATTATGTTGGACACACCAGTTCTCGTCAGATCACTAAAGGTAAGCAACGCAGTCCAAGTTAGTATCAACATGAGTGGTTGGTTGGGAACATTGGGTGCTGCTAATTTCCCCACTCCTACCTTCCTTCGCCCGCAAGCAGGCTCCACAGGTTCCGGCCCGTTATGGCTGCTTGACCGACTCCCCCACCCATTGGCGTAACAAACTAACAAACCATGCATACTGTTTGAGATAAAAGGTGAAATTTTAAAAGATTTTTAATAACATTTATACCATTTAATACGCTGTGGTATTATTAATATTTATTTTGTATCAAAACATTGTCAAGCAATAACGATGAAGATAAAGGGAGAAATTTACCTTAAATGGTATCAAGGTGATCATTCCAAGTCTGCACGTGAAACTTATATTGATCAGGACATCAATATTTTGGAAAACTGTAAGTTGTGTTGACCTCAGCTATCATACTTAATACAGTTCGCGGTTGTCCGTTTGTGCGGATAAAAAAGTGAAATAAACCCTTTTTGAAAAAGAGACGGTGATTGGGAGGCTGGGTCAATAAATAAAATATCAAAAATGTAAAATCAAATCTAGGAGTGGAGTAAGTCCTGCCCCTATTAATAATTAAAACAAAACACACAAAAATCTTAAAGAAGTGAAACCTCTTCCACAAATAACATGCCAAAACAATATTAGTAATAGTGTCAGGGCTTCTTGAACAGCAAGACTTTAATTTTGACAATGGAGCCTTCTTTGGCCAATTTGGCAATGGAGAGACACTCTCAGTCCTACATATGATACCATAAAACTCTTAAAACCCTATGCTATAATTATTGTGTCCCCCTACAATACTTGCAATAGTGACCTTTCCTTTCAGGAAGCCCTCCACTTTATTCTCTCCAAGGAAAAAAACCTTGGGAAAGTCCTTGGGGAAAAAAGACCAGTAGAATGAGTCGGTCTGTGCCCTTACCTACTTCAGTTTATATGAATGATCCTTTCACCCCTTATACTCAGCCAGGGATATACTTCTAACGAGAGGTCCATAGCACCCATCAGCAGCAGTCTGATAAAAAGATTAATGCGGTGAGATACACACCTCTGGCTTAGTGTGTCCTACCCTAATTCCACAATCATGTCAGACACACTCTCTCTGAGAGAAAATCTGTGGAGTACAATTCTTGCTGCCCTCTTTTGGATCCTTTCAATTTCCCAAGTGCTTTGTGCTGTCCTCGAGAACCCTACTAATCAAACGGAGGAATACATACATCATTCACCTCTGAAGTAATAGATTGTTTATGTATTTCTTGCAGATTATACAGTGACATTAGATTGTGGAAAACACATTTTTAACTTTCTATATTTACTCCCACAAACGTTGCCACAATCATATAAGTCTCATCCTATAATTGGTTTATCTGCAAAAGTTCATTATTTCTGTGAAGCCACCGTGAAAAGCACCGAAAGGATTTCGTTTCTTTCACACCAACTTCATATAAAGAGACCTTTCACAGTAATCCCAAATATTGTTTTACACACTCTTCCAAATGTCAACGTGAGTTACATGTCAAAACATCTTTTGCACCGAAATTTGACTTACATTTATGGTGATGGTCCCATTTCAGATACCACTTACAGTGGACACACATAGAGAAGTGAATTCATTTTACTGCTTTAGTATTGGGACATTGAAGGCAACACTCCAGATTGATCGTGGTGTCTATGTTCCAGGTGACAAAATTAATTTAACTGTTGAAATCTCCAATCAGACGTCAGCTTCTTTGGGAACTATTTGTGCCCAAGTAACTCAAGTAAGAACTAAATCATATGCAATGGCGTACCTAGGGCATTGCCAATCCCAGGGCGTCAGGATTCATGTAGGAGACACTATTATTTTTCCACAATTCTTTATGTTAATCAGTGCAACGTATGGTATGGTTATTACTAAATTGGAATATTGCCTTTAGGGTGTCGGTAATCCTGCCTCGGTGGTGCAGTGGGTGGCGTGCTCTGTAACTGGGTTCGATACTGGACCGAGGTGGGTTGGCTTCTTCCGGACGAGAGATAGAGAGGCAGAGACAGACACAGAGAGAGAGAGAGACAGAGAGAGAGACAGACAGACAGAGAGAGAGAGACAGACAGACAGACAGAGAGATATGCCCCGAGTACCTTGAGGTCCCGTGTGGTATACAATTGCAGTTGCACGTCGAAGAACCCTCTCTACATTGCAACGGGCAGACGACGCAAAATTTCCAGGTGTAGGAACTTGGTGGAAATGTGGAATGCCCCAACCGGCTGCGGAAAAACACTGTCCAATATATCACCATTGTGTGCATTCAGAGGGACAAGATGAGTACCCGACCCTGCCGTAGGCGAGAAAAGGGTCAGGAGTTGCTTCAGGGTGTCGGTATTAAGATGGTGGTATTGCAAGGGGTTGGCAAATGCTCTAGCTATGCCAGGGGACGTATATGAAATCAGAAATTCAAGAATGAAACAACCACAAGCGTAATAATAACACAATGTGATGTAAAAATTGATATTTAACTACTAGAATAGGGTGCTAAAAACTCCAGGAGATAACAAATATCGTATGAAGTTTATATTAAGTGCGATTGAAAACACAACTTCAATTTCACCATATGGAAGTTACGTGTGGAAAGATGCTAAACTTTCAATTCCATATACACCACCTACGGATTTAGGAGGATGCGATTTTGTTAACATAACATATAAAGTAAAGGTAAATATTAAATTTACACCTGAGTGGGTTAGTTTGATGAATTTAATTAAAAACGTGATACTCTTTTTTTATTTTTTACTCTAGGTTATAATAAAACCACGATGTTATTATCTCTCCTCAGGAATCACACTTCGCATTCCAATAACAATCGGTGCTTTACCAAGACATGCGGCATATTTGTTCCATGATCTGGGCGAACTTAACAAATATCTGGACAGATGTTAAATCCCCTAAATCGTCATCCAGGACTTAGGACAGTACTGCCGGTCTTTCACTTACCATTGATAAGTCTCTACATTATGCAAAAATTTCTATCAAATGCCTTCCACAAAGCTGTATATTATCAGTTAGCAGAATTGTTACCAAAAATTTAAGTAAAAAGAACAAATTGTGGGTGTTGGCCAACCACATCTCCTGGCCTAAATCCTATTGAACAAGTCTGGGATGCCTTGGGAAGCAAGTGAAATTCGCCAACCATATCCGAGATCCAACCAGGACGTAAGAAATGCTTTGGTGCAGTTGTCTCTTAAACAGTGAGATGATTCGCTTTGCAACTCGTGTGTCTGTTAGGGGTGAGCAAACCTGACATTAGCCTCATTTTTGGCATAATCTCCCAACATCAGTTATTATAATTCCTCCTCTCATGTGAATTACTCATAATTTTTCAATGGCATTATCCAAATTCTTCCATTATTCAATAAATTCTATTCAGCAGTTTTTAAGAAATATCAATAAACCTATATCATTCTCTTAAATGTGAACATGAGTGTCAATCTTACAGGACCTACACCATACCAAATTATATCGCAGTTCGGCGAAGGCCGGGCTCTTATTTTCAAGGTACACATACGACCTAACCTTGATAATCATGAAGAAGACAGAGTATTTAGCTTTCTATTGGGGACGTGCTATCTAGGGGCGAAAAGGTGACGAAGGTGCAAAAGGTAAAGCACTTAAAATCAACGTTCCAAAGCAATGTGGCGATAGGACTCCACTTCAACCATCCCTAATTGATTCTATGGGTCACAACCGAGTTATGTGATAGGAGGGTCCCAATCAAGTTTTAAGGGAAGTTTTACAGGCCGGTGGTTAGGCCCGCTATGCTATATGGACCAGAGCGTCTGGCAGTGAGGAAGAGCTACGTCAATAGAATGCAAGTAGCCGATATACGAATGCTACGGTATACGAGCGGGGTGTCGAGTTGTTGTTTGTTGGAGTTTAAGGTCCCGTCAACTACAAGGTCATTAGAGACCCGTCCACTAGTTCTAATGCATAGACTGCACAGACACTACACTAATCTGATGATTATTGGGTATTAGCAGTACCTAGCTTTCCCGAGCGACCACCCATGTCAGTACTAACTGGGCTTGCGTTGCTTAACTTCAGTGATCAGACGAGAAATGGTGTATCCAACGCAACTCGCCGCTCCCTGGGGTGTCGAGAGCTGATAGTTAGGAATGAGGTAGCGTGTAGGACATGCGCAAAAAAAAATGAGGGAGAGTAGACCGAGGTGCAATGGACACAATGAAAAGAAGGGAGGAAGAGCTCGTTACGTTCATTTCACGAATGCAGGCAGTTGCAAGCACCCGGGGCAGGGGGAGAGCGAAGCAAACGTGGCAACAGGTTGTCCGTAAGGATATGGTAGTGTGTGGGGTGGACGGGGACCTGGTTGGAGATATACGGAAGTGGGCGGCTAGAACCTGCAGACCTTGCCACAGGCGGGATAAGGGTATGATGATGATGTTGCAGCCTTGATCGGCAACGGGCTGGGGAAAAACACCGTCCAATATAGTAACCTTGTGTCCATTCAGCGCGACAAGGTTGGTACCCGAGCCTGCCATAGGCGGAAAAAGGTTCAAAAAGAAAAAACCACGGCCTCAGAACATCGCATACCATGAACATTTTTTTGCGCTGTTAACCAACTGGACTCGTGCGCCGGTGGTTACAGATTCCATCTTGGCCGGGGCGAGTGTCTTCTTTCAAGTCGAGCCTCCAGCACGCCTTATACCGGATTGGGGGTGAAGTCGTGTCACGTTTACGTAATACGACCCGTTAAACATGGAGTATGTTATACCAACGGGTTGGGGAGTAAGCCAAGCAGCCATAATAGGCCGAACAGGAATAAACGGGACATGAGGAGTAAACGCGTGCAAACTGCGTTACTGCTCGAGTTCAGGCATGAAGAGACTAAAAGGTGTGAAATTGCGTCGGCAAACTTTGTAATACCACTGACTAACAACTCACCCTCGTCTCTCTACGCTACCCCATCTTGTTCGTCCCCGTCCAGAATCGGGTATTGCTTTGAAGTTTATTATTGGGTTCCACGATGTTACGATCAGTGGAGGAGGCACAACCATTGGGTTTTGTCTAAGTATTCTGAAGTCAAGCTTTTAACTTTCTAGAAATATGCATAAACCATCTGGCAAGCCAATTAAAAATGTACCAACTACCTTTCATCCAATGCTGTCTGGTGATGGTGAAGAGCCCCTTCATTGATCCCTTTGTAAGACAGGTTTTTTTTTAACCTCCAATTCTTGACTAGGACAAAATTCGGAAAATAAAAAACTTAACAACTAACCGCAAATTTCTGTGACACTGTAGTACCTTCTGCCAAGAGCTTCACCAAGACGCTCCACAAACAAGCTTGACTTTCACCCACGATAATTTCAACAGTCAAACCATACCCTATTGTGTATCACTTTTTCGGCAATTCACCTTTCATAAATTTTATCAAAATAAAAGAATTAATAAATCTGAAGTTTAACCAATTAATAATCATTTTAATAAGATTAACTTATTATTGATGCAAATAATAAGATCACATTCACAGGTGAAAAATTAGGACATCAATTTCTAAAATACAAAAGATCAATATTTAACGTAGATGGAATGACACTAAAAACAAGGAGTTTTATCGATTCAGATATTTGTCGATAAATCAAAAGCCGTCGGAAAATCCGAAATCCTCCTTTAATCAGTCTTACAATTGCACATTTTTGGACAATAAAAAATATGGCAGTGACGTCGAAGTTGACTAAAGTCGACAACGATTCCTTAAAGTGGATGGGATCGCTGAAAATTCTTTGGTGCTGACGATGGATCTTCAGAGATCTCAAGTTATTAAAATGTCACTCTGATTTACCATTTAACATATCATCACAAGATTTGGACAGTGATGATCTGCAAACCATAAACACGTCAGGTAAACAACTGGTACCAACTTTTCACTTAACAACACCACCACCACCACCTCCACCACCCTAGATGGTGTCACCGATATTGGCGACAGCGAATGTCAAGTTCTTGTTCCCAACGTACGTACTGCTCCAACTTACGCTTTTTTAGGTGAAGTCCGACGACCGATGTGCAAAGTAATTTGGCCTTGCTTAATATTTTTAAATACTGCTATGGCTTCCGCATGTGACAAACTTTGCATGGTAACTCCGTTTACAGCAAATATTTCATCCCCTAATTAAAAAAAGTATGGGAAATGGACATTAGTGACTTTCGGAGCACTATTTCACACATTCCTCTGTGGCCAATCATCACAAGTTTTTTTTTTTACCTTCTTTCAGGGTTCCATCCATTGCCGCCTGTCCAGAAGGAAATATAGTCTTCACAAATATACCCATTTGTCCTTTTGGCGAATCACGACCTCCAACTATACTAAATCCTAAAGTCTTTTTCCCTACTCCTTTTTCAAAGACCACTGTATGGATGGTCATCAATGACGATTTCGGTCTTCGTGGAAGAGTACAAAAGTGGCTTTCAGGACTCTATAATAATAAACAGAGAAAGTAAAGGCTATAAAATGCTAGTAAGTTGAGAACATTGTACCATTAATAACTGGTTTCTACCAACTTAACCCTGGACATAAACTACATCTTAATTAGTTCATTCCTATTTGTTTTAGAGCTTTCTGGAATTTTAAGAAATAAACTGCCTAAAAATTCCAGTGCAATTCCAGCCTTGATTGCAGTATAGGAATGCTGCACAACAACAGGTCAACGACACTGACGTCACCCTGACATCAACTGCATAATGTACAAAAAAAAACGGAAGAGGTAAATGCTCATATGCACAACCAAGGGAAGATACCTTTTCTGCCACTGGATCCAAATTCGGCGATTTTAAACTTTGACATGATAATAATCTGCTTGTTCTTTTGGGTAATTCAGATGAGTTGAGTTCCAACCTGTCATAAAGCTGCGCAACAGATGAAACAGATTCCTGTGTAGAAGATTTCGTCCACTGTAAAACAATGAACATCATCATGACGATAAACATTTATTATAAAAATTACGAGACGGAAGACGAGTAGGAAAC
Source organism: Trigoniulus corallinus (assembly GCA_013389805.1). Lineage (NCBI taxonomy): Eukaryota > Metazoa > Arthropoda > Diplopoda > Spirobolida > Trigoniulidae > Trigoniulus > Trigoniulus corallinus. Next base: position 14,256,328 of record JAAFCE010006668.1, read on the forward strand.
ATCTAGCTAGCTACCTTTCTAGAGACGATCAAAGAAACATCCTTTGGCGTGGACTGTAAAGTATTTCGGGCTTCTTCCAGAGTCAACCCTCGTAACCTCTTACCATTAACGCTCAAGAGTTCATCATCCACCCTTAGTTTGCCATCCCTGACAAATATAAATGCTTCATGAGATTACAGCAATTTTATCCAGGACTCTTGATTGTAGCGAGGCTTCCAAACTTTGCGCATTTGACCTCCTGTATGAACTCCCACATTCTAACCAAGGGCATCCTGGGGATATTCAACCCGTAACGCTTACTCTTAATACATCAACATCATTACAACTGTGGAATGCAGATTAGAGCAGTTAATGCGAATACTAGATTAAGACTTCTCTCGGCCTTTCTTGAAATAACTATATGGCCTTAATAACGTAATTCTACAAAGAAGCAATAAAAATAAATATACGGCCTACGTTACAAAGTGCAATTGACAACGACCTTTATAAAACAGGGAAGGTGTCTCCCCTCCCCCGTTTATTAGCATATTTCACTTTTTCGTCTTGGCGTGTTTAAAGAAAGCTTCCATTTTCCTTGTAGTTAACGACAAGGCAAACTTCTGCCCCCTTTAACGGTTGGTTGTAGGCAAATATGGAACTCAAAAAACGAACAGCAGAGAAAACAAGTAGGAAGTGGGTCTCTGGGTATGTAGATGTCCCCAAATCATACAAAACTGTCAACATGGCACACACGGTGGCAAATTGAATTTCTTCACAAACGTAATCAATGAATTTATATAGTCACCTGTCTGCTAATCCATCGCGTTCAATGTGCGCCACCACGTAACCTCTGGTGCCACTGTCATTATCAGTTTTACTGGTAATATATATCCCCAACTCTCCGGAACTGTCTTTCTGTAATCGAATTAAGACGAGAGGTCGATCCGCATGAACAGCGGTTAGTCCCTCTCCTGATCTGAATGGAATGTCTGTACAGGAATGTGTTCGATGTCCTCTGGGAGTCTGAATAGATGGTGACACTTCAGTAACTTGCCCAGATGATTGTTGAAAACAGGATTGGAGACTGGAATCCGGATACAGCTGTACATCAGTTAGAGCATGGTATGTTGAACTTCCATTTCGAAGTTTCTGTTTGTCCCTTCGATGTTTTCGATCTAAAGTCCACGACTGGTAGTCATTCTGCACGGGTTGACTATCAGGTTGCTGCCGAGTATCTTGTGAACGTCCGATATCCGAGACAGGGTGCCACGAGACTCTAGACCCGGCTGACAAACCAGGCCCCGAACCATGCCTTTGTGCCATACTTAACTCGCTATAGTCGGGCTCTTCAAACTTCACGTATGTGACGTTATCGTTCAACCTAAACGCATTTGGTGCTTCGTATTCATCGTAGTTCAATAAACTGCTCAATTCCGCTGATTTGCGTCCTTTCCTCGGCGTCTCGTGAGGACTTTCGGTCCCTGTCCTAGTGCTGTCGCTCTCGTATCCCGACTCGTCAGATCTAATGTAATTGACGTACGAGTAATTATCCTCGTCGGATACAATCGCCCCTTGTACCATGGTAGTATAACTAGAACTTCGGACGTGACCAGCATCTTTGGCCTTTGAACGCCAGTCCTCTCTTAATGAAGGCTGTTCTGTCTTCCTCGATGCCCCTACGCTCGAATTTATCTCTTTAGAAGCACCTCTCGCACACTGACTTTCAGGGGAGAGATTGGTACAACTATGACTGTGACTCATGGTGCCCTTGACACCTTGTGTTCCATGTGTTCCACATTCCTCAGGCACTGGTCCAAGTCGAGACCTCAGGAACGCGTAGGGAAAACTGGTTTTCCGGACATTACCATTAGAACGGCCGACGGCATTTAAGTTTTCACAACTCTTTGTGGGATATAAGTTAGAATCCATTTCAGCGAATTTGTTTGAAGGAGGAAGAGGAGGAGGAGATGATGAAGACGATGACGACGGTTGAACAGAACACTGATCAATATCAGAAATTGGAGAAACTTTAGAGTTTTCCACATATAAGTGTGAGGTAGATGCACTGCGATATATTCTTTGTGACTGTTTATTAACACTCTGGAATGTCTCTTGCTGAGTACTGGCGGTTACAGACCCCGTCAGAGAATCTGTCGTTGAGCATCCTCCATTGCAGGAGCGACCACTTGCAAGAGTCAATTTACAATCTGAAGTTTTCTTATGGCCGTTATGAATATCCACATTTTCTTTTGAATCCGTTCGTTTCAAATTCTCCAGCTTCTTCCCCATTTTCTTGCCCCACGATAAAAAAACTGTAACGAAAAAAAATAACCCCCTACAGGTTAGTATGCTGATAACGAATGGTCAGCCTCATCTGTAAAGGTTTACAAATGCATGCTCCAAGGACAACGAAGGCTAGTCAAGAAAGTAACTAAAAATGGCACTTTGAAAAACATTCAATACAAAAAAAAAAACCGTAGCTTTGTGGTTTTATGGAGAACTTAAGATTCTTAGTTAAATTTTGCAAAATGACGCTGCAATATATTGGAAGGGGAAAAAATTGAGGGCAAAAAAAACATACTGCGTATCGAATATCACTTACCCCCATCTCCTTTCATTTTGATGTAAAAATACTATGACTGGTTGAGCAACACCAATGAAAACAACAACTGATATTTTTTTTCTTAAACTACAACTTCCTCCAACTTTTGTCAAACAATTCTTACTAATTTGTCTTCAGTTATACGAGGTAAAAATAATCTCCAAAAAAATTTTATCTATCAGCGTGGTGCACAAGATGACACTACTTCAATGTTACACCCAAAACCATGCACTGCGATACGCAAATGTAGTTAACTGTCCCACAAACCATTGTCACACATGAGTCGGTTGTTGTTCGACTTTGTAAGGAAATGTCCGCAAATGTGCAAGAGTCAGGCTAATGGTTATCAGCAAGTTCCAGTCAATGAATTTCCATGTTTGCTGACCACGAAATATTGGACAATCAGTGGCGAAACAGATGCCTCCTACTCAATAACGCGGCAGCTTCACATCAACAACAACTACTACACCTATTTGGTACAAATGACTGAATTTATATGTCGACATCTCATGATAATTTTAGGGGTCGGGCTTAACAGTCCTTTAAAGGTGGCAGTGGCTCACATTTGCGTGATTTCCTATTTCCTTTTCCTGTAAGACTTGGTTAACTCCTTGGCGTCACCAAGTTCAGTGAGGAAGACGGATTTCGTCGATATGAAATCATTTGCTTTCCAACAGACACGTAGCATTACAAACCAACTTCCTTCTAGTAAAACCCCCCTTTTTAAAAATTCAAATTTATTTCAGTTATAATTAGAAAGTCGGTATTGATTTTCGGATTACGGGACAGATACGTAATGGTTCAAAAATAGTTTAGGAAGTTGGCGTTATCGTGACTTTGACGAATAGGAGGAAGGCTCTCAACTCCATCACTTCCACTTTCTGATAATTCACGCTTTCAAATTATCCTACGGACCCTACGCACGAGGAAGTTGGCCCATTTTAGTTCAATCTTCAAATATATTAGCATACAATTTTCATTCATTCATCAATGCTTCGCGGTTCAGATTATTCCCCAACTACCGCCACTCGTCCTAAATCCACCTACTTGAAATGCTAAACCGTTAATTGTTAGTCCGTCCTCATTCTTATGCAAATTTCAGCTTCACTAAAGCGAACTAACATTATCCTTTAATCTGTACTATGACCCATAACTATTTAATTCATATCCCTATCTTCAAGGTCGTTTTTTAATTAACATTCGGACATATCGTCCAGACAAGACTACAGCTGGTAGCTGCTCAATCTTCGAGGAGGAGCCAGCCAATGTCAACTAGCCTACTTTCAAAAATTCCGACGCACACCTAACCAAATAACAACAACAGCAGTTTCTTGACAAAATTCAACATGTCTCATTCCACAGTATCACTTTTCAAACTCTGATAAAAATCTCAAATTTTTAAGAGAAATTCGTTGGCCGATTTACAGCAATACATTCCTCAACAATCCATCCAAATGTGGTGCAGGAATACTTTGTTTAAAAAAAATACTTTTTAAAACGATTTTCCCCTCGAGGTATCCCCAATTACCACTCAGGATCGCCATTTAAACTTAAAAACCACCTAGACGTAATAATTCAGTGTATTTGGCAAAATCATCTTTCGCGAAGGACCCTATCACCATGGCAATTCATCCTGAATTGGCACTCGGGCATTAGTGTAGTGCAGCGGTCTTCAAACTGTGTTCCGCGGAACCCTAGGATTCCGCAATACATCTCTGGGGGTTCCGCGAGTCAAAATGAAAATTCATTAGCAGCGGCAAGATATACAGTACTTTTCTAAAGGTGGGATGGGGTTCCCCCAAAACATCTTATAGTTCTAAGGGTTCCGTAAGTCGACAAAGTTTGAAGACCACTGGTGTAGTGTCAGTGACGGATTTACCATTAGGCTAATTAGGCTGAAGCCTAGGGCCTCAACATTTATCGGGCTTCAAAATTTAAGAAAAGGGCTTGAAAAGGGCCTCACAATTGAAATAGCCTAGGGCCTCTCATATCTAAATCCGGTACGTATCCAAATATGGGACAGTACCGGTAGCTAAAATAGTACGATTTACAATTGGTCAATGTAGGTCACTTTAGGTTCAAATTGTGGGACGGAGTCTATTCCTTAACAAGCATCCAAGAAAGTTAACGAAACAACAAGGGGGTAGATGACGGTCAAAATATCAAACATACACAGGTGAGGGACCTGTTGTATAAACATTGAACTTCTAGTCTTGAAGGACAGGTTCAAAATAACAATGAGTGTTAAACACAACATCCAAGATAACAACTGAAATGTTTCTACTGATATCACCAACTTGTTGAATACCAAATTACAACCTAAAATTGAAGGTTATTTTTAGCTCCTAAATGCAGTCTGTAGTGAGTGATAAGGGAGTAGGAACCCAGAAGAAGCACTAAAGGGGAAAGGGATGAGTCCCGCGTGAATTTTTTGAGGGTTCACCCCTCCTCCCTATAAGATCATCACTGATGAGGGAAGAAAAAAGTTTTTTGGCCCCCCCCCCCCAACATGATTAATGATCAATCTCCGCCTATTCGGGGATTTAATTGGACGATAACATATCTTTAAGTGACACTGACAACAAAAAATATTTTTAAAGGAATGTAGGCCGACTCCTTAGCTGCACCACCACCAGGGACTACAGATAGGAAGTACGAGCTGTGAGGGTCAGACAGGACAAAAAAAAACAACCAATACTCAAACTTCATCTCAAAATTTATGAAAGGTCAGATAAAGGATTCAGTAACGTGTTACAGAAATTATTTCCTACCCCTGCTAGCACCAACAAAAGATTTAAATATGATCTTATTTCTTAGCTACTAAGACGACGGGCCATCCGAAATGTCACACAAATTGTTCATGCAACGACATGCGGAGTGCGCACTTGTCACTTTTATGTGATTTTATAGAGGCCATTTGAGAAACTACATTACGACCATTTAGTCACATTTTACAACCATGAATCAAAACCTTATCATCCTTCGAGTCAAAAATCATGGCCAAAAACAACCAAAAATGAATTACACTGGTTGCCAACAAGGAGAGGGAGGGGGTTCCACCAATCCCAAACTTAGAACCCCTGGGTATCTCGATATTGCTCTCAACTACACGATATTTATAAGAGAGAGAAATAAATTTATGTAAAAAGAAACGCTGAAACCTAGTAAACGAATTAAGTGGGCATCATAAAAAGTATGATTATGGTCTCTGTACAAATATCAGACAAAGAGAAATAAAAAAAGAGATACCTTTTCTGGGTTTTGGCGGTGGCGGTGACTCCTCCACAATGACAGCAGGCATAGCCTTGACTGTTTGGTACTCTTGAGGGTCATGGCCCAAGAAGGATAATTTCACCAACTGGGGAGTCTGACAAGTCTTCTTCCTGAATAATTTCATGTTTGGATCCAATCAGGACATTAGAAGATGAGAAAGTGCATCACAATTATAGGGAATGTCTGTCAAAGAAAAAAAAACCATAATTTAAACATCGTGGCTCAACAACAGTAACCTTTTTTGGTTCAAAAAAATGTAATACTGTAATAAAGATGGTGGACCATACATATATTAAACATAGTCACCACTAAAAACTTCAATCCTCTCTTTCACCTACTGCTGTTGCTGCAGCCCAACTGTCAGACCATTTCTCAATTTGAAACATTCTTCATTTACAGGGGGTTTAAAAATAATCCTATGAGAGAGAGAGAGAGAGAGAGAGAGAGAGACAATGGACCGTCCAGTGTTGTGGTCACTTGAAGGTATTACTCATGACATTTTTGTTCGGAAATAACAGGTTTTTCATTTACCAAGAAGGTTAATTTAAAAGAAGTTTCCAGTGGGACAGCAAAGAAGAAGTCCTTCAGGGCATTCTCACTTCTTTATTTTCAAAAAATGGTGAACAAATTAATCATAAGTTGCTGCTGCTGCTGCTGTTGTTTTTTCTTCCTTAGTTTTAGAAAAGAAGGCTGCTGCTGGTTTCAAGAGAAATTACCTACCAATCGTGAGAGCGGTAAAAAACGACTTTCCCCTTCTGTCATTATAAGAAATCACACTAGTGTTAGTTAAGAAAATCTAACCCTTCAAAAAAAAAGGAAGCATAATGTTTGATACGACTTCAAAACCCCCAACACCTTCATTAAGAAGTTGAATTTTCAAAACCAAAATTACGTCCCACTACTGACAGAAACCAAACCCTCTCTCTCGGCACATGTAACAAAGATGAAACGTCACATATTTTTTTAAAAAAATGCTTAATTCTTTTACCTAGAAATTTGTGCTTCTTACATAACATTATGCGACAACTTTAGCTGTTTATTTTCCTACTTAATTTACGACCAGTTTAAATTAACCCTACTTGAACTTGTGAGCAATTATTGAACATTTTTCTTCTTCTCCCTCTTCTCAAACCTTCATCAACATGGGGTAGTAATACCAACAAATAGGAAAGAGGGGGCCTTCGAGAAGGATGATGGTCAAAGTGTATATCATTTAGAATTTAGGTCTTTCATGTTATCGTCACCAAAAGTGTCAGGAATTTAGCTATCGAATAACCAAATCTTGTTTATCCTGTCTCCATACACAATTTTAAATAACTTTCTTGATAGCTTTTTACAATCTAAGAAACTCACATTTCTCAACATCTCCACCATTCCCCTTACACCACTCACTATCACTATACTCTTGCCCCAGTGCCAAAGCATTCCAATATAATCTAAAGGTGGCACTCAAAAAATAGGAGATTCAAGAGCAGGAGGAGGAGGAGCAGCAGCAGCAGCAGCAGCAGGTCTGAGGAACTCTGGTGCCCACGTCTTCAACGACCACAGAAGACCATTACCAGATCAATGACTTTCAAACACTGTTTATTTTCGATTTAAATCGTTAAAAAACCATTCTCGTGTCAACATTTTTAAAACCGCCATCCACAATTTTAACTCAAGGATAATGTCAACACGGCATGCGTCACCTTGAAAACACCATCTGGGACCAACGTTTCAAGGCAAACCACGTGACTATTATAGTCATCAGACAGTTTGACAGGCCGCACTTGATAAAACAAAAGCTCTGTTCACGTGACTCGGTCGGTGTCTGGCTGTCTATAGATAGCTTACAAACTAGCTTTAATAATTGCACGAATAGTTAGGATATACCTTGCAAGCGGAAGTATTGGCAATAGTAATCACAGCCCCGTCCACTGCGTAGCTCTGATGCAGAGTGTGCATAGATACTACGCTGTTACGACGATTTTTGGGTATTAGCAGTATCCAGTGTTCACAAGCGGTCACCTATGCTAGTACTAGTTGTGGTTGCGTTGCTTAACTTTAGTGATCAGACGGGAACTCAATCAGTGACGGATCAGGGGGGGAGCACTTAAAAAAAGTGCGCCCCAAATATTTTTAAATATTCAGAATCCCTTAGTATAAATCTAGCTAGCAATTACAATAGGTCCTCTACTGCCCCTTAGCCAATGTCCTATCTTCAGTGGTTTACTGGATTAGTTTTCATGGGTTGGGGAGTATGCCAAGCAGCCATAACAGGACGAACCCTTAGGAGGCTGCTCCCGGGAGATGAGGAAATAGGTGAAGAGGATGTAGGAGAGTGGAAATTTGTAGCACCCAACGTTCCTTACCAACCACCCATGTTGGTACTAACGTGGGATTGCGCTGCTTAACTTCAGTGATCTCATGAGAACTGGTGTGTCCAACGCAACTTTAGTCAACTATAGATTAGACTGGCAGTATAGAAATGGGGATAGCAATGCAAAAATGCCTCATCAGTTGCGCCCCATTGGGGCACTGAGGGGGGAGCAATTGTTGCATCGCTCTCCCTCTGGATCCGCTCCTGGAACTAATGTGTCTAACGCAATACAGTCGTTCAGAAGTAGTGGACTTGCAAAGTATAAGAATACGTATCCTAAACTCATTCAAAGTGACTCGCAACTAACCAACAAAGAAGTAATGATGGACCACAGCCGAAGAATCGTTGTTCTTTGGCACTTAAGAAGTTTTACAAACCGCTTCCCTACGACACATGTTCACTCTTACAATATTCTGGATATAAACCTCGATTATGCTGATTAACAACCAGCAGCTGACATTCAGCGGCTTTTACACCAAGAAAGTGCAGGAGAGGCTGTAATTCAAAACCATTCAAGGAATGAAGAAATGATGGGAAAGAAGAAAATTGATTACACATCTATTCCCAAAGTTCAGTTATTATTTTTTTGTCCTTTACAACTGGCAGACAAAAATCACTAAGCTTTGAACTCCATTATTATAAACATCTCTGTGACCTTCCCTCCACAGATTTTTTTTTATGATGTTTAGGGAACATTTTCCTTTGAAGAAACATGTAGTGAGTCACTTTAATGTAAATTATCCCTTCAATGGAGGATTCTTCATCTCCACCCACACAAGCCCTTCCTTACATACATCTGGATATGGTCTTTTGGTTCACATCACTGTGGCCAACCTTACATTAGCTATCTTCCCTCCATTTCTTATAAGTAGTTTCATTATATTCGTCAACTGCTTTTTTTTTCTTGGCCCTCCCTCTTCTTCTCATCACAGTAAACGTCTGCTCAATGACAGCTGCACAGAAAAGAGCACATTTTAGAGGAGGACGAGGAGACGGAAGAGGGAGAAATACGGTATCAAACAAATCTCTTGAACCGAACTGTAACTACCCTCTCATCTTACCTTCCTCTAATCATAAAGAAATTCAAAGATGCTACCAACTTATCAAAGAAATTGCTTGACACTTTGCTAAAGATAGAGGACAAAAAAATTTTAACACAAAAGTGCAATGCAACCAGGGGGAACAACTGGTCTCACTTTATTGCCTACTACTCCTCGACGGCCGAAATGACCGACCTGATGTTTCTAAACTCAAAAAAAAAAATCGCATAATTCAAGTATCATCCAAATCAGTTACCAGGCTGGCCACTCCTACACTTGCAGCCTTAAACTCCACAAATGCAATATTTGGAAGTACTTTGATCTTTAAAACTCACCCTGAAATGTATATTTGTAATTATTAAACTTTGAAATTTCGTATCGCAGCCTTCTAAAAGAGTTGTGCTTCAAGATCACAAGAGATTTAATTTGAGACATTCTGTAAGTGCCAAGAGCTCATTTCACTAGGATGCCAGCGATAATCCCATAGCAGGAGAGGGCAATCAGAGGAGTTAATAAGGGGAACCATTTTCGACCCATGCAATGCAAGTTTCTCTACTGCTTTCAGCAGCTAGAGGGGTCGACAAAAGTCTCAAACAATTCAAATCATATTAGCACATGTCAGAAGATAAAAGGACTAATGGCTACTTTTCAATAGTTACTTTAGGACGCTCACATAAACTGACCACCATAAGACGCCGCTGATACAATTGTCATTTTATAACGTGGCGTCGTCGGTTCTATTTAAAGACAATGACACCGATCTTATTACGTCTTACGATGAAAGACATTGAGCGACGGATGGCCTGAAACACGGAAAAGTCAATGTTTTTCAAACGCCTTTAAAAGGTTACAAGTTCAGTTCGTAATTTTAAAAACACACAGGTGGATTCTTATTGATGTTAATAACAATTAAAAATATCTCTATGACCATTATACACCGCTTAAATTATAAAAACCAGTATTTTTAGTTCATTTTTCTCTATAGTAAATGTCATTATGGTATGTTTCACAACAAGTGCTGATAATATTTCTTGATAAGCTCACTAACTGGCTTTATTTATGTAGGAAAAATGTTAAAATCGACAATACAAAACGAGTTACTAGCGGTCCATCTTTGGCTTAAAATCTGGATTAATCTATCTTTAACAACAACAAACGAGTTTTGATGACTAATGTTGATGCAAGATTTCAAATATTCACCATTTACTTGCACCACTTGCAGACAATTTCAAATTCAACCACATTATCAAATATACCTTTCACGTCAACTTCTGGTTTTAATTACCAAATATATATTTTTTATACGTACATTAAATACTACTCTTACCTGCAACTACGCCTCAATAATGACTACGAAGAGGAGTATCAAAAGCAGCAAATTAAACAAAATTTTTTTTCACACCACCAACGTTTCCCAGAGGGGTCTATCTTACATATTCCAGTTTACTTTATGTTTGAAATATCGTTTTTTTTCGTCATCTAAACATTATCTTGTTTTCCTTTCATATATATTTACTTTTGTGGGTGTATAAGGAAATATTAACTTTTAAAAAATGTCTGGGCACAAGTTCGCTATTGTTTGTATTCACAAATACAAACCTACATCTGAAAACAATACCAAAACTATGAAATATTAAGTATACAAAATGCCGAAGCAGTGAAGTACATCAAGAAATGCAATAGCTTATTAAAACAGCTGTTAAAAATCTCTTTAAAACTTCGAGGTCCTCTTACACACACACACCACGTCCAGTCCAATCAATATAGTGGTCACCGCACTCAGAACTGAGACGAAACTTATTAACCGCATTTACAAATAATCGACACAAATTTTAATAATGTCACTTACAATTTCCGAATTGAAATAAATATTAGCATCGCTCCAATGACGACATCGTCTTATTGAAACACTACTTCACTTTATGACTTTTAATTTTCCCAGCTTTAAATTATGAAATAGCTAAGGTAAAGACGTCACACCATTACTAATGCCAAAAAAATATTTGGGAAGTGATACGCTTTATTCTTCCGCCATCCTCTGCTGAAATCAATTAATTTATTAGTTCAATAAAAATTATCAAGTGTCCAAACATGCAGAGATAAGATGACTGTTGTAAATCAGTATAAATATTTAAAGAAAGGTCAAACATCCGGAGGAGGAGGACGACGACGACGAGGAGAAGGAATCTTAACGTGGGTCCGTCCCAAGATAGAATAAAATCTTCGGATGTAGTTGGAAGGGAAGGAGACTGAAAGGGTAGTGTAGCACCTCCTCTTACTCTGTTATCTTCCTAACCTGTTAACTACTTCTTCCTAATTTTACCGTCTGGATCTTTCTATCCTGCCGATTTCTTATTTCCCCTTTGTCTGCTTCCGTTTGGTCCTGCCGTACTCATGGATAGATACCCAACCCAGCCGTAGGTAGAAAATGGGTTGGTTAATTAAAGAAGGGAGTGACATCAAGAGGAAACAAGTAAATAGTTTCTATCGCAAAAAAAAAAAATGATGACAAACAAACCCAACTACGTTTTTCTTATCCTGTGGCCGAATTTATTTCCTAAAATTCAAAGTACAGTATATTACTGAAAATTTTCTTCACATAAACCGAAGTCGAAGCTAGGTAACAAAATTTCATATTCAATATCAGCTTTTTAAAGACAAAACTCACATTCCAAGCCAGGTTTTACCCCTTTCCATTCACGTAAGCTATGGAGCCACCATATTTTCATTCAGATCGTCTTCACTTTTTGTCGTCATCATCATATAATCCCAAGGGTCGCGTCTGCAGGTTCTAGCCTCCCACTCCAGCTTATCACCCATCAGGTCCACCCCACACACTACCACGTCCGTACAGACAACCTGTTCCCACGTCTGCTTTGGTCTCCCCCTGCCCCGCTTGCTTCCAACCACTTGCATTCCTGTAATGGACCTAACGAGCTCCTCCTCCTCCCTTCTCATTACGTGTCTATACCACCTCAACCTGCTCTCCCTCATTTTTTTCGCCATGTCTCTCACCTCCAGGCTACCTTTAATATACTCATTCCTAACTATCAGCTCTCGGCACGCCACTATATACCGCAGTATAGCAGGCCTAGCCACTACCCTGTAAAACTCGCCTTTCAACTTGATCGGGACTCTCCTATCACACAGGACTCCATTTGCCTGTCTCCATTTCAACCATCCCCCATTGATTCTATGGGTCACATCCTAGTCTATCTCCCCATTGCTCTGTAACGCTGATCCTAAGTATTTTACCTCTTGAACCCTTTTCACCAGTTAGCCCTTAGAAAGTATGTCAATGTTATTTTCCTGTCCTTTCCAACTGAAAGCTAAATACTCTTGTCTTCTTATGTTTATCTTTAGCCCTCCCTTTTCTATTGCACCTCTAATATCGTTTAGTCCTTTCTCTACTTGTCAGGTTTTAGCCCTTTCCATTTAAGTGAGCTATAGAGCCACCATATTTTCAATCAGGCAGTCTTCCCTTTTTGCACCTCTAAAAATTTAAACAATAATGGAAATCTATAAATCTAACATAATTTCAGATCTAATTATTAATGCTCACTAATTTTCACCATGTTCAAGTGCTTACCTGTATTAAAAATCGGTGGGATGTTAGAAGTAGGACGACATCATTTCTACTTTTAATAAAATAAACCAAAGAATAGTTAACAATTCGTATCGGAATGGTATTTGTAACACGAGGACACATTGTGGTGGTGGTGGTGGTGTTCATTTCAAATGCAAACTACACTTTCACAATCGCCCAATATTCTCAAAAATAGTTGTAACAAAAGGGTAATTTATAAACTTCCTCCTAACTACTTTTTTTGCACCAACGCACTTTAAAATTCTACCATGTTTTTCTATCCACATTTTTCTCTCAAACTTTAGCAAAATAAATTGCAATTTGCTAATTTTTGCTCGACTTAATTTCTAAAATTTCAAAACTATTTCTTCTTTTCGCTTCACTTAAAAACATACATGAAAAAATGCTAAGGTGTGACTCAAGCGTGATTATCTGAAAAGATGGAGATGAGAAATTACTTCGGTGTACATGAAATTTTGAACATTTTTTCTAAGAAAACATATTTTAAAAAATCTGTATGAATGTGAGGAGAGGGGGGAGTGAAAAAAACATGAAAGTTTTTTTTCTTTAAATCGATGAGTCAGCAACACAGAGCCTACATGGGACATTCAAAAAAATCTTCACTCGTGCAAAGTTCACTAACATGGGCACCACGTATCAAAAAAAGAGGAGGAGAATTAAATTCTTCATTCGTATCATCCCATTATCAATGATGAAAAGGATCCTAGCTAGACTTCACGAAAAAAAAAAGGGGTGCACTAGGCCTATAAAAATAAATTACTTGCTTTCAACACTAAAATCTTTTTTTCTATTCTTAACTTCGGGGTGTTTATAAAACATGTACACTGACGGATGTCGTGCATGGTCAGTGTGCAACAAAATAAAACGTCCCACAAAAGGATCTTTAGAAATAGGTTAAGTACTGAGAAATTTCAGTTACCTTTTCTCCAAAAACAAATTCACTCAGATTCGGCATTTAATCAAGAAATTTACGAAAAACCTCAACAAAAGTAAAATACTGCTATTAAAAAGGTATTATCCAGGTCAGTTTTTTGTCTATGTCTCCTTTTACTCGCCTTCTTACTTCGCATGATTGATTTGGACAAACATATTGTGAGCGTCGAACTTGATACATTTCACTCACCAAGCAGGAATGTTAAAGAAACGTACCCCCCAAAAAAAAGTAATCTTAAAATATTCACAATCAAATGCACAGCATTTTCATGCATTGATGAAAGTAACAGTTGTATCTAGGTCACTTACAAGGCCAGGGGTCAATTGAATTCATGCTTGTTTAAGAGAATAATAGTAGGACTTGGTCTGAACAGTACACCACTACCACATGATGGGGCGGACAAGTGTAATTTTCTTAACAAGCACACTTCATCCATTTGACAACATTAACCTATCAATATCACGTAGGCTTTCAAATCATTCTGGTCATGTTAATCACATCAATTTTTGTCTTGTTAGCTAACAGTGCCATGCCCAGACATACTCTATAATTAGAAAGAGATGATTCATTAAACATTAAAATTGCAGTACAACTGATTATTATATAAAACCCTGGGTCAAATCACTTAAATCGCATGGAAACTTCACAGTCTAGTTTAAATGATGTCGTGACCACAACATTAACACGTTTCCTAGAGAGAGAGAGATGGAGAGAAAAAATTAAAACCTACGCATGATCAAATAAACAACTTTGCAATCATTTCACGCTTAGACTCAGGTAGGGTAGAAGGAGGACAAGGAATGGTCAAGTTGCTCAACAGTGCTGTTCATTCAACAGAGAAGAGACTGGCCTGTGCTGGACAAGATACGAAAAAAAACCAACCATTAAAAATCTCCCTCAGAAAAACCCCAACATAAAACTCATTAAATTTAACAAAATAATGAAAATGTCTATCTTTTAAACCATTATTTTGGGAATATTTGGATACATTTATCAGTACTATAAGACTGATAACGAAATCTTAGCTCTGGCGGCGCCCCATTAATGCCAAGCACTCATTAGGCAGTAGTAATTTCAAAATATTAAAAATAGTTGGGGAAGAGAGGGAGTTTGGTGCTTGGTTCCAGTTAAATTTCAGAAGTGGAAACTTGACTAATTCTGACAGAGTTGAGTAATAATTATAATAACAAAGTTCGCCTAATATCTGTCATATAAATGACCTCTAAAAAAACCAAATGGCTGCATCTTTATTGTGTTTAATCAAGTGCACTTTTAAGGCTCTTGAAGCACTTTACTTTGATTCAATTACTCTACAAGAGTTTTCTGGCATCCGGGGGACGGAATAAAGACACATGAGACACAGTTTGCATTTCTTCTTCTACTTCATGTAAACTGATCTTATGATTATAAGGCCAAAGAGAATGACAACTCTGCAAATTTCAAGCACAAACTCTGTGCTCTAAGCACCATGAACCCCACACATACAAGAAATTAAATATGTGGTATACATGGCAAAAATAGGGGTTGGCGTAAACAGACACAACTTCTATAAATTACAAATAAACGGCTCTTAACTACAAATAAAAATTCAGTAATCTCAAAACTGGTTCAAGGGCATCAAATATTAAATATTTTCAGCACGCATTCTACGAAACAAAAATACAACAGAATACTTCCAACTCTCCTCATGAATATATTTCCAATGCATAATAAAATCCTTAACTGATTTGCATATAAATTTTGAGAGCCCAAACCGATCAGCAACGCCTTCAATCTGGTTTCTAATAAATGAATTACGTTTAAGATCTGCTTAGTATTGACATAATTTTTTTTGAAGTGCTTCCTACGATGGGGCCTGTATGTGAAAATTAACAGGCGGAAGTCAACAAGGACGACGCCAGTAATATCTGAGAGTAAATGTTTGTCACCTGAGTCGATAAACGTGAGAACATCTGCTGCTATAGTCAACCATTACATGCCAGTCATTCAATGTTATTTGAATGTTACGCTAAATCAATTTTAATACCACGTGGGCTCAAGTCAGAGTCAACTTATAGTTCCTATTTCGCTATCAGTAACCGTAGTGAAATGGTTGTCAGTAGTTTCCAGTGCCGCCTTCGCCCCATTCCAGAACTGTCCTGCCACAAGAACAGCAAAGGGACGAGCGGCAAATTGCGTTGGACTCACCAGTTCTCATCTGAACACTGAAATTAAGCAACGCAACCTCAGGTAGTACAAACATAGGTGGCCGCTTGAGAAAACTGGGTACTGCTAACACCCAAAAATCGTCGCATTAGTGTGCAGCCAAGTTGCGCTGGACACACCAGTTCCCGTGAGATCACTGAAGTTAAGCAGCACAAGCCCACGTCAATACCAACATGGGATGTTGGTAAAGAACGTTGGGTGATGCAAATTAACCCTCTCCATCCTTTGAACTACCTCCTCATCTCCCGCGGGCAGCTTCCTAAGGGTTCGTCCTGTTATGGCTGCCTGGCTTACTCCCCAACCCACAAAACTAATCCAGTAGTGAAGTCTCTGCATTACAACTACACAGTGGACGGGGCTCTAATGACCTTGTAGTTGAAGGGCCCTAAAACAACAACAAACCAACGGAACGGGGCGTTATCACAATCCTGAGATCCGACGGGATACCTAGCAAGTTGGATGACCACATAGTTATCATTTTACAAAATTAAAATTATAAATCTACTGTATTTTAATGCAGTATCATTATATATTTTTTTGGCATGATGATGAGGAGGTTAGCAGTACATTTGTTTGTTTTAATCGTGCAAGTTTTCACGGCAGATATTAAGAGCTGCACGCAAATATATTTACGGTGACTAGCAAAGTGATTACATACCAAAAAAAAACCACTCATGTATTTTTTTTGGGTGATGACCATCAGATTTTGAGCTTTATCGTTGCTCACAACACGCGCATACTCAATGGCTTCAGGGTTTTCTTGGGTTATTTGAAGACACTAAAAGTTTAGTCCAAACGTATTATAAACTAACTCCCCTTTGAATTAAATAACAAGCAACATCAACAACAACAATCACGCAAAGGATAATGACACTCAAGAGTTGAACTTAACATTCCCTTGTGGGGAGAACCACATTGCTGCAGCTTTTGTTTTCTCTCTAGCCAAAAAAACCCTCCAAGCTTACATATCTGGCTTACAAATTATAAAATGGTGTCAGCAGGGCTGTTAGAAGACCGATAGCCAGAACACAAAAGCCTTTCTTGCCAGTCAAATTTTACCAGAAGCATGATACATACGTGGAACAACCCGTAACTTCTGCTGACACTCCTAACATCTGTTGGTCCTAACGTTATTAATGGTAAGAAAAAAAAGCAGAAGTCATAATGAAGTGTCTAAGACAGTATGCATTTCAGTATTCGATATTTATAGGACAAGTATACAAATATACTCACATTTGTAATTTTTTGTGAACCTACTATCCAATGCACAACATCGACATCAAGTGCTGAAGTTTAAGAGATTCCCAAACACATGTTGAAATCATTCCCTATTTATTTTTCTTCTTTTTTAATCTTCAAAGAGGTTTTTTTGGCTTGGACGAGAGGAAAGGAGGGACCAGTAGTAGTAGTAGTAGTAGTAGTAAAAATTTTGAATGTCCTATCATTTTGGATCTAATTAGTAACAAGTAATTTATTTTTTTAAACATATCCTGCCAAATACTTTGCATTTTTGCAACCCTGTCTTACTATTCCTTACAAGTAACTCTGTAAAAGGGGTTTATTTAAAGAAGAATTTCAAACACGTTTTTTCACTCTCCTCCTCCGTCATCCAGTAATCTAAAGATTTTTAAAACACTGAGTTGCTAACTTCGTATATCGCCAAGTTAGGGGAGGGAAAAAATTCAAATAGTTATTAAAGATTATTCAAACCACATGTTTGGGAAAGGTACTTTTAAGAGAGTTTGTTCCGCAAACCAAATTAAAACGTGAAATTTGTTATGAAGAAAAATTATTTTAAATTAAGCACCAATAAAAAAGACTGGCACACAACCATTATTTCTTAATAGCTTCTACTCAATTCGGTGAGAAAACTAAGAGCTCCCTATGTGAAACTTTGGGACAAAAACGATATCTCTCATGTATGTACACAGAGTAGTAGGGTGAGTACACATCTCCGAAATGACCAAATGCACTATCTTTAAGTTGGCATCAGCCCTAAAACAACTAAGAATGCCATGAACACCCAACATACTTTATCTATCTCAAATGAAGTAATAGATTTAAATCGCACTGCATGTGAATCACGTTTAGTTTCAGGTTTAGACAAGGACAGGGGGTGGTAGGTAAATAGAAACTTCATTTTAAAGATGAAGCCAATCGTAGGTCAACATTTTTTTTTATCCTAAAGATGTAATCTGGAACAAGGGACAAGTACATTCACTTTTACGTTGCCATCAATAAAACAAAGACCTGGAACAGGCACTACCCAGGCTGAAACAAGTGTACAAGAAGACGAAAGAAAAATTCACGAATCTAAAAACATCACTTAGGATGGAGGGGGAGTTGGTGAGATCCAAACACATTTCACCATCAACTTCTCACTTTATAACTATATACAATCAAGTGAGTTCGCAATAAAAGATTAAAACGTTGAAGAACTAAATGAACTTGTAGGATGAGACGAAACAATCTCAAAACTTTCTTTCCTACAAGAGACATAGTAGCAAAGCACAAATTAACGACAAGAACTTTAAAAACCTTACTTCTTAACGACGCAGTCAAAAACGAGTTACCACCCTTCCTGTCTTGAAAATCATTTTCTCACATTTTTTTTGCCTTTTAATTTCTTACAGATGGAAGAAAAATACTGTAGACTGCTGCTATTTCTAGCGAAAGGAGATACTCATCACATATTTACCTATTTCATCATCTCCTGAATATAACAAATATAATATTATAGTCGATAGCCAGTAAATAAAGGTAAGAAGACAAACGACATGCAACTTTTTTATATAGTGCGTGTCATTGTAGCTCAATAAATAGGGAGTAATGTCGACAGTTATCTAGAGGTGACGACCATCTGGTAATAAAAAAATACCAAAAGGAAATTATGAAAACAGCTTACCAATATTTAAATGTTGTTTGGAGGGCACTGACATTTAGTACATACTTACTTGTATCCATAATACAGACTTATCAATCCCTACAGACCTCTACTATTTTTGGTAATCGACCTCTTGATCATTGTGCTTGTTTCTCTTGATATCAATGAGAAAAGCAAGTAAATCATATTTGTCTTGTCCAAAGTACTCTAGAGGAATATATCTCGTGCATGATACTATAATTACAAATAAAAATGGCACAACACATTTGCACAACACTGAAATGGTGCAAACAGAGGAATGCAAACCTCGAAACGATATTCAAAAAACGTGTTAAAGGTATTAAAAACTCACTAATAACAGCAACGTTAACTTCTCGAAAATACAGCGTTTTAATAAAAATGCGTTGAAGGTCATCTTGTCTTTAAGAGAACTCAGGAGTAGCAAAGTACAAGTTGTAATTTACTTTGTTGTACAGCATCTAAAACATACTAGAAAATGAGAAGTTATCTAGCAAATGCCACTAATTAGAGGAGGGCCTCAGGAGATCTATGATGCTATTCACAGAATCGCCATCCAAAATCATCAGTGACGACTGTCATGAAAAATCTAACATATAACTTGTTTCAGGAATATCTGTGCCAATGCCGCCACCATACAACTACCAAATGAGGCCTAGCACAATTTCTCGGGGATGTTCCTGACCACTAGACTTATAATAGGCAAGAGTGAATCTTAAACGCCTGAAGCTAGGCGTAAATATTCCATACCCAAACCACCACTACAATCAACACCATCATCATCCTCATCATCATCAAGGACGATGCTTGACCCAAACAAGGAGAGTCGTGCCAATTCTAGCCTCATTCTCCACCTGCTTTATGCACAAAACCTGCTGAGAAAACATATTTTTCATAATCATATATGTAAGACCCGCAAGTACAACAGTTGCAATTTCTCTTTTCAGAGAATTTCACGTATACCATTTTGCTTAAAGCTTACTCTGACTTTAGAAATGCGTACAACTACCTTAAAATGAGACAAATTGCCTAATGGCGAGAAGGAGAGAGAGAGAACAGAATAACCAGCGGACAGGGAAAACACTACCAAACGTCAATACTGACATTTAGGGAGAAAATCTATGAAAAGGTATCCAATATTATGGTTAACATTGAAAGAAGCCTCGTTTCTCGAATAGCGTGACATCAGGCCAATAACACGGATGCAAACCTTCAAAACAAAAATCCCCACATGAATATCCTGACAATAGCAGACAGATGATAAACTGATCAAATACCATACTTGGAAATCGATTCATCATTTCAAAGACAGCGTTCTGAGGTGACAACACAAACAATGAGCTATATGAAGACTTCATTACTATTGGGAACACGTGTGTGTAAACAGCCCCTTGTTAAAAGCATTACTTAAAACTATGAGCTCGTATGACACTTTCTAATAACAACTGTGAAATCCTAGTAAACAAAATTGCTGCCCAAGACGGAAAAGCATGACATTGGTTGAAATGCCAATCGCCTACCATCACCATACACGGCAGCAACAAAAAGGTCAACGTGAGGTTAACATAAACACCAGGGTGCCATCTATTCTATTCTAATTCGGGATAGAATTTGTCATGCAAATACGTCCTCACCATGAGGAAAGTTTCACAGTCACCGTGCTGAGCGGTCATTAGGGTGTGGTTAAAAGCCTGACTAGGGGGAGGCAGCGAGGGCCATAGGGTATTAAAAAAGATGGAAACATACAAGGTGATCAATACATTAACAGGGAAAATGACGAATCAAGTTTCCGACTTGTTTTGAACCTGAAATTACATATCGTGCGCTTTCGAGAGATTTCGGGAGTGATGAGGAGCAAAACGAAGGGATGGGGGTTTCTGAAAATCATTATCAAACGTTTTCCTATTGGTAGGGTAAAGTTCGGTTTATTTATTTAGTAATATTTAATATCTACTGGAATACAATGCACAATAGCTATCTATGTAAATTGAAAGCAAATGATGACATCAAAGCGTGTAGGTCAAAGAAACAAGATAAAATATTTAGTAAAAAAACATTCACAGAAGCTCCCCATCCAGAATTTTGTGAACATTAACTTCTTCCTTAAAACACTCATCATTGGGAAGTCGCATAAAGTTAATCACCTGCAAATTGATTTTTAAGGAAAATGTCCCATGTAAATTTGAATAGAAACTGATGCTATTGTCTCTTCCCCAAATCCAGTGTCCCAGGAAATTCTGTGGATGATCGACGGTCCTATTACATCTGGCGAGATGAAAAAACGCGTTTGTTTTATTTTGTCGTCCTTGTATTTCCTTGAATGCTATTTGATCATGATTCACACTAGTAGTAAATACCTACCTAGTGTTCACCTTGTGACGTTTGCGCATACCTGCAGGGTGGCTCTAAGATACCCGCGTATTTAATACAAACATTTCCCAACCTCCAATTACCGCCTTGACTCTCTACTACTTATTGCCTTTTCACAGTTGAAATTACAAGCGAAATAATTAAGTTGCCTGACAACTTAAAACAACTGACATTCCAATCCGCCTTAGTTTGCCTTTCTAGTGGATAAACTCATCAATGAAGACTCCTGCAACAAGACTTCATATTTCTGAATTAGTAATTTTTACAACTGCATGAAAACTATAAAATTCCACAAAGTAAAATTTCGTCGAAAACAGCTATCTGAAGTGATGTGCACGACATTTTAAAAAGTACGCAACTATTCTGTGTGAAACAAAACAAGTGAATAATTGATAGGTCACACAGGGTCACCCATATCAAAATCTATCTTTCCTAAGTATGACGCAAATTTCAGTAATTTAATAGCAGTTGCCATTCATTATGTGGAGTAAAGTATTTCAAAATCTGGATGTCTCTGTGCGAATCGGCCTTCAGATCGCACAATAAGTTTTATTACCACCACACCACCCGGCACATTTAATACACACATAAAGTGACTCAAATTTATAACCAGTACTGGTTGTTACCGTCATAAACGTGGCAAACTCATGGTGTGGTCTTCTACCAGACTTTTTTTTAATAACTGAAGAACACTAGCCTTGCCGAAAAGTCTTTTTATCGTTCCCAACTGAAAATATATACAGTATAAATATATGGAGAATAAATTTTGACCATCTCAGGACTTACAAATATGACCTTTACAATGCACACTTTGGAAACAAGATGGGTGCATTTATAATTTTATAAAAAGTCAAGGGCGACAGTGGTCTACTACGGTCATTACTCTGCTTTCTCTAGTAATTATTAAGATCAAATTCAACCAAATTGTCTACCAAAAGAAAGCGAAATACGTTTGTTTATAAAAAAAACTGCATGAAAGTTTAAAATAAGTCATTTCTAAAACAGTATACGAGTTCAATTTCCCAAACAAATGTCTATTTTTTATGTAACCTTATTCACACCCTATGGTCAAAAACATAATCATAAAAAAATGCATACAACAAACGACTCTGATAAGAGTGACTAATATGAATTAAACAAAAACATTTAAAAAATGTTTTCACAAGAATCCAACCTTTAAAAACTAATAGTCTGGATGTGAAAGGTTTGCTTGTCCCGTGTACGAAAATGTTGGGATGACGAGAGTAAAAGAGAGGGGGAAAAAAACCTGCTTTTGTCAAGAAAATCTGAACCCTCTCGCAATCCTGCAAACCATCTCCAAATAACTAAAACTTGAGTGAAAGTCAGTCCGTCATCTTCACCAAGATTTATATGTCACATATTGAAGCAAGGACTGCAATATACGGGTTGTTGTTATTATTAATAGTTGCTATTCCCGGTTGTCAAAACAAATAATGGGTGAAGGACAGTGCTCTGTGGTCCAAGGTAAAAACTAGGGCCGCCTTTCCAGCTTATAATACAAAAAATATACATGCATAATGATAATAATAATGGTGTACCGTTTGCAAATGAGATGGTGTTTAAGGTGAGTTCACTTTAACATGAAAGCCATCAACAACACAGGAACATGTGTTGCATAATTAAATTTAAAAAATAGCAAACCATTCTAGAAACACATTATAATAAATCGCAATGCCAATAGAGCGGTAGAAAACTCTTGAGTCATCACCGAGAGTAGAATTTGACATCATTGTTATCATGAACACCTGTGGGCATTTTGCAGTCATAACGTAGTAGGTTCCACATCTACACCAAGCATAAACTATGGCTGCAATCGGCTATGAAAATCAGATAAATCAGTTTTTATGCTAGTATTATTGTTTTTAACTTTAAAAAATGGGCAATGATGACAACATTCAAAATGCATCGGGATGCTCAAATTTAAAAACAAAATGGATATTTAAATTTGGGGAAATTTAGGGAATCATTTTACAGAAATACTACTGTACAAGATACCAAAGTTGTTAGAGGATATCTTTTTTCGGTATGTAGGCGCTAGAGCTATAATATAATGTGATAGTCTCTCACGTAAACCTACACTTTTCTAGCACCTATTTCGTAATTCTAGGAAGATTGCATAGTACATTTTACGTACTACATCTCCGAACCCACTAGATGCACCGGTTCGGGCCTCTACAAGGAAGTCAAACTACTAAGATGCAAAATTCGTGCGACGACAACTAGTCCACACCGCCACTTACAGTGGATGAAGAAAAATTCATTTGAAACGCTGTCGTCAGTGGCACAAATATACATATTAACGTACAAAGATTTTTGTTTCTGTATATGGCCACCCCCACGTAACACCTCTTCATCATAATAAAAGATTTTTAAACATTTACAAGGAGAGAGAGAAAGGAAGGGGGCGGATTTATACGAAGACGGGAAACCTGTTTTTTATATTCTCTTTAGTAAATTTAGTCATTAATATGTATAACTTTCCCACATACACATTTTTTGGCTTGTTAATATAAAATATTGAAATACATTCGCCAACTTCATGGCATAATATTCCTTTAAGAAAGATAAATTATATTAAAATACGTCTGTGTATCAAATAGGTGTAGAGTTGGAAAGTGTGCGAAGGGTTTATCTTCTATACTCACAATTTTAGGCGTCAAGACAGCGAATGTGTCAAGATTAAGGCATTTAAATTGGTGAAATTATGACCTCCCTCTCTGTCTCTCCTTCCACACCCGAACACACCTCATTTTTATC
Organism: Trigoniulus corallinus; assembly: GCA_013389805.1. Lineage (NCBI taxonomy): Eukaryota > Metazoa > Arthropoda > Diplopoda > Spirobolida > Trigoniulidae > Trigoniulus > Trigoniulus corallinus. The sequence goes on from JAAFCE010006668.1 coordinate 14,280,377, forward strand.
TTAATTATACTGCCCTGCCTTTTTTTGGTTTCAGAAAAAAAAACAGTAAAATAGTCATCGAGACAGAGTTCCTAAAATGAATAATAAGGAAAAAAACAAATTGACAAGTTAATGACTTGCTACTAATTCCATAGTTACCATTTTTTCCACTGACCACGACCGGTTAGATTGAAGTACTGCACTCACGAAGGAAGGTGGGGAAATTGCATCCAATTTCAACAAGCGATTTTTGTGAAATTTACATGGTTACGTTACAATGCTATTTACTACTCATAAGATGTATCATTTCTGTGCCTTGTTATAGGCCAACAACTTTCCTTCGCCTTCTGTTAGCCCTCTGAAATTTTTCTCTCCCCTTTCATCTCCATATGCCTAAAAGTAGCATATTTCATTCCTGCTCTCTCACACATACACACAACAAACAATAAAGAGTTAAAATCATACATTTAAAAAATGCTGAATAAAATCGTGAACAACATTTGAAAATATATATTTCTATGTAATACTTAGTTGGCATATAAAACAATACAACACTGTCCTAAAAACCACATTAAAAATAAAATACTTTACACTGACGACACCATTTAAAAAAGCTGGTTCTCCTAAATGTTCTTTAGGCACTTTTTCTTTACTTTTTAAGGACTTTTGTTTTTTAAAAAAAATCTCTTCACTCTCAAACGATATAAAACGGGCAAGATCCTTGTAGTGGATGATGAGGAGGCGGGTGTGAAAAAACTAGGCTAACAATGATGTTTAAAAACTTTTAACATCTGAATTATTAGGGTTGGGACGAAACATCGCGCGGCCCATTTCACATTTTCTAAGAACATGACTCCCACCTGTGACAAGAAATTTAATGGAAATCTTGATTTACGAGGTAACAAATGAACACCCTTCTTTATCATGATTTAATTCAAAAACAAAAAAAAAACATAAGAACGATGACCTGATACTTAATACAACTATTACTAAATTTAACCAAAACATAAAAGAAAAAACAACATGTTGAACCAGAGTATAGAACAAGAAAAAAAGAATCTTAGCAGACGACGACATATTGAAATAGAATTTCATTAAAAAGTATTCAACATTGTCAGTAAGTTTCGATTTTGATAGTAAATGGAAAGTGTAACTTATCAACTATATCTTACCGTTTTAAGTGATAACGATATCCATGAAAAAAAAATATTCATCACTATTACACTAAAGCAGCATGTTGAACCGAGCCAAGCAAAAAAGCCGTATCTTCAAACTACTGTTGAGGGAGTTCGTGGGCACATGGAGAAAGGACTGCTCATTACATGACCTCACAGTTGTTATATTTCAAACAATATTGTGTCAAATAATCACTGTCCGAAACGAACGAGATGTTTTTCGTCGTCAGTCCTGTCTCTCACTCTTGAAAATCTTCTCTTCCAAGTTCATTTGTTAGCTTCCATGGCGCCAACGGCAATTGACGAAACACGGAGAAGGACGCACACCAACTCGATCGTTCGCTAGCTACTAAGCAAGTGAACGAGAGGCTGCCGTCGTTGCGAGCTCGGAGCGCCCTCCCAACTATCAAATCTCCTGCTCTTCCTGGCTTCTGTTGGCGAGAACGGCACGTGTACTCCACAGAAGAACCGCTCTGCACGCGCGTTCGCCTCGCGCTCCAACCACGACACGACCCCCACGGCAAAGAAGTAGCCAATCAGGTACGGCCATCAATGGCACGAGACCATTTTAGAATTGCTTTCTTGTTCTGTAAACATTCCATATACATTTCTACGCCTACCTGTAATGGCGACTTTTTTTTCGAATCGATAGTCAACTACTTACAAGTACATAAAACCTGATGGTGAATTGATCAGGCGGGGAGGATTATATTCATAAATCATTTTTGCTTTTTTTATTCTACCAATACTATAGCTTCAATCATTTAATATTAATAATGACAACACTGGTACATTATGCAGTTCATTTTTTCCCGTTCCATCACAGAATATGACGTCAATCGAATTGTTCGTCAGACATCAAAACTGCATTTATTTATATTAAAGAAGAATATGTTAACGGAACATGACTCTGTTAACAAATCCGAGAGAATTGTTAATTTTGCAAACTTATAAGTTTGAGGTCCAGCGCTTATGAGGTAACATTTTTTAAAAAAAAGTATTTTAGCTTTAGTTCTCTCGACGCAAAAAAAAACCAAGTAGAGGCCTATAGTTGCATTATTGTTGTTGCTAGTTCTCACACAGGTGCCATTTCACAGAAGCTTTTTTTATCAACATGAAAAAAAGTTTAACGTATACTAGAGCAAAAAGAAAAATGATAGAAGAAAAAGAAATCGTAGTTCTTCTTAACACCATGTAATAAAACTTGTGTCATACAACTTTTTTTTTATTTCTAAATGCACGTAGATATACAGTAAGTTAGGAAGTGTATCAACAAGACCTTGAATACTGTAGTGAAGAATTAGCTGAGGTAAAGTTGGTCAACTAGTATTTAGAACTACTCAATTAATTGAAACTCCAATTGAAGGCATTTGTTGTGATATAATCTGACTGAATTTTTATTGACCTTGATGTTAATGATCATGTACATTTCACCTGTCTTCATTTCAGCATGTGTAATAGATATACAGTAAGGGTGAAGCGCATCTGCAATCCAGCGAGTCACAACAAGGGGAGAGGTAAATATGCACTTCATCTGTTTTCAGGTCAGCCTCAGTGCTTTCTAAAATCATAGCAATCAGTATATGCTACAACAAAGCTTTAGTAGTAAAAAAACATCAAACCATCTGTCAGCCCCTTTTCAAATCTATTTAAAACGCCGATAGTAGATAGGCAGTGTGTCAAGAGAGAGGGAGGAAACAGAGAATGACCTTTGTTAAATGGCTAGGAACTGGTTTAAGGGTTTGCAGAAAACGTCTGTCCTTTGAATACATCATTTAGGGGCTGAGAAAAAAAATCGTACTGTATTTTTAAAAATTTTAATAAAACTGTCGAAGATTGTCAGGTTATGAACATGTATTTTATCATCTGACATCTCCTATGTAGATGTGGCATTGTAATGCATGGACCATCTTCTGACCTGGAGTGGAAAAACTTCACACAGTCCACTCTTTGTGTACAGTAAACTTATTTGTTGACCACAGTGGAAGTAACGGTAGTGAGAAACAGGCATGGACAACAACAGAAAGCTTTCCTAATATGAACATTGGCTGCTAAGTAGAAGAAAAAAAATATTCTTCCTTTGGTTGAGGACTCAAAGACAAACAGTTGAATATAAGATAGTATGGGTGAATACTGTAATAACTTAATGCAATCCGGAAGTAGAGGAATTCCACCTAGTGGGCGTCATAATTGAGAAGTGTATATTGACACTGCCGAGTTTGTCACAAGTTCATTGCTGCAATGAGTTACAAGAAAAAAATATGACTTTTAAATGATGTAATCTTACGGGTTTGTTCAGGTGTTAGATAAAAACTATGTTGTTTAGGATGCCCCACTCTACTCCCTCGCAACATTCATCCCTCTGCAACTTTTGACATTAATGGAAAAAGTAACACCTGTTTAACTGTCATTTAACTGAAATTATACTACGCGTGCATTATATAGTAAATATGAAAATAAATATATTGAGAAACTGTATTAAAACTAGAATAACAACAAGGCAAAAATAATTGTGTTGAAAACAAGTGCATAATGTTGACGAGAAATGCTAGTTTCGTAAATTTTTGCATGTTTGTTGGTAACTGTCATGTTGCTTTGGTCGTTGAATGTGTCCTCATTTGCATAAAGGAGGCGATGAAGACGTGACACTGACGACCTCGTCCTGAAAAAAAATACCGAGTATTATTATCTACACATCAATGATTAGTCTTTTTCTTTCTTCTAACAGGTGAGGGAAGAGGAGAAATGAGGAGGACACCACTCTCTACATAACATCCTAGTTTAAAACTTGTTCTTGTGAAACCTTATAAAACTGAAGGAAACTTTAACTGAAAATATACCACGGAAGAGAATAACTAACGTCAAGGTTTTGGATCGATATTTGGTCGAGATGTTTAGTTAAAAAAATTTATTTTCATTATTTTTGATGTCGCGTTTGACGTGATTTCAAAGTTGAAACAGGTTTTCTCCATGTAATCTGAAGAACCGTTGTATTTCGCTTTTGCAATTAGTAGAGGCGGGGTAGTTACACTCATACAAGTTTAAATTATATTTGTCGTTAAAAAAAAAGACAGTTCAATGACTAAAAAAATATTGCAAATGATATCCTAGATTTTGATAAATATTTAAGAGGTTTATAAATGAATATTGAAAAGCTAGCCATCGTTACTAATGCTTTTGTTTTTCAGAGGAGAATGACTGCTTAACATGAACTAAAATTGATTGGTTGAAAATAGCAATTCATTGTCCAAAATATTATTAAAACAAGAAAAAAAAGGTACTCTATTATCACTATTATGAATAATGATCCTAATAAATCTCAATTTCGCGTCATATTTGCAGTAAATAATTAATGAATTTTTCTCTTAAGTAATCGGAAATATTTAATTCATTGGTAAGTCCGGCAAATGATGGATTAATAAGCATTGATGACAATCATAGAGTAGTCGTATTTTGATATTCCACTGACCCCATCATACTTCATGACCTATAAATATTTTCAGGTATGAATAATTCTTGCAAAATGTTTAATTAGACGAATTTTATAGTCAGAGATTGTAAACAATTTTTAAATGAGGTAAATGAAATGTATACTCATTTTGATAACGGAGAAGAATTTGAGGGTGAGTACTAAATGAAAGAAAATATTTATGTAGATGTGATATATAATACTCATGCCATATTAGATATGTTATCGTAAATGGGTTTTTTAAGGTCTAGGAAATAACATAGTCATCGTGAACTCCAGGTGGTTAAATCTTCAGAGGAAACAATTTGTTTAAAATGTCAACACTATTAGCAGTAGACCATGGCATGTGCTTCAGCTGATTATCAAGTTTTGATCTTAACTTCGGCGCTAGGTCACCCTAGAAAAATACAGTATGTGATATCTGGCTATCACTACTACTACTACTGAGTTGATGTTTCTTTCATAGCTATATTTTATGTTTGATAGGGTAATGTCAAGTTCATTCGTAATGAAAGTAAAACTGGGAGAAGAAGAAAAAAAATTTAACTTGTAGCGAAGATCAAAGATTAACTATGATTAGTAAGCATCCAAGCGAAATTTTGTTTCAGAATAAAAACTTGCAGAGCATAAGAATACAGACTATTGACGACATGTGTCATCATAATTTCCGCCAGAGTTATTCAAGCTGTCTATATTTTCTGCAAGTATGAACTTTAATTCATGTTGCTTTCGTATCTCAGATCAAATCCTAACCAAATTACCACTTATTTCATCAAATTTGTATACCTTTTTTTAGATAAATACTCTCTAAAGATGAAAAGATATTCACCTTTCTTCAATCGCATTTTTTTCTACTATCTTTTAAAAAGTATGCACTTATTTTTGTTTCAAACAAAGAAGAAAGATGAAAAGCAAGGTCTTTGTTGACTCCACGCAGAATTGAACCTTATGAAAGTTATTACATGCAATCGTTTGTAGGAAAAAGCTCGTCAACGAGGTGTGTTAGTGTATTGTCGGCAATACACTAAGAGAAATATGAGAGAGAAATATCTTGGTTTAATAATCTCATAAATCCCTTGTTCCAACGAAGTTCCTATCCTATCGCAGCCAAGCCTCTTTTATGCATAATTCACAGAGGCAGAAGTTTATTATTTACATTAAGCCAAGATCATAAACATGTGTTGACTTCAATTCCATATTACGCCAATGCGATACTATGGTGGCCAAAGTCTAATAATCACATTGAGGATATTACTGATAAGAAGCAAAAACACCAAATTATGGTCCTATAGACTTGCATGATAACTCTAATTATCATGACGTAGGAGTCCCCAGCAAAGGTCCATAAATAGATGCGTGATCATAAGTCACAGTTCACTGTCCAAATTACATATATGGTAACTCATTTAACTCACAGTTGACTTAGATTTCCTACATGTCTGGGGATTTCAGGAGGACACTTAAAAATTCAACAATAGTAAGCAGTGACAGATCCTCCCCCCTTTTCGACAATATTGTCCTGTTTGAGAATAATAGTTTGTTCGTGACTGGATCATCCAATGCCACTGATTAATTTCTTCCTCGAGTGTTGAGTTGCGTGTTGAGCACAAGATGGTCAAAATAATTATCCTAAATCAGTGGACACTTCAAATTTATATTATGCAAACAAACCGTGCACAGGAGGGTGCTATAACACCCATAAATAGTAAGTATACTGTTGGAACCGAAACTTTAATTTCGGTTGGTGAACTCCACAGCAGTTGTTTTTCACAGGCAAATGGTTATACTTAGTCAGTTGCTGTAATGCTCTCATTTTGAAGAACCGGTTTAAGCGTGATATATTAGACAGTCAATTTATTTTCATTCAATTAGTTTCAAAACATCCATTTCTAAAGGGCCTTGATGTCTCACAAATTAGGACTTGATCGATACTGATAATAAATTCGATTCACTTAATTTCAAGTAAATCTCTGAGGCTTACGATGAATTTATTTCTCAATTTACCTACTTGATAGTCGGATAATATGATTACTCTCTTTTCAGATGTAATTAATTTTAACTCTCGTGGAGAACTGCAGGTCATTGAAATCCTACTTCACTCTACAGTAAGTTGTAAATATCACAAATCTAATTTGACTGTGGATCGATATCTAACAAAAATTTCGTTATTATCATTTGAAGCAATTTCGTATATGAAATTTATGGCGCAAAATGTCAAAAGAAATTATGTTAACCAAGTTTCAGAAGCAGAATATGAAGTGTAAGACCCTCCGTTCAGCAAATATGGCGAGAAACAGAGGAGAAAATACAAACTCTATTAAACTCATGGAGGAATCCTAAATTCAAATATAATATCCTACATGTTATCGTTTCTTAATAATTTAGTGTAGCAATTGTATCTGATCACTGATGTGGCATCTTCAGATATTAATACTTGGAAGAAGAAGACTCATCCATTAGATTTGAAGCACTTTGTCTTCCACATCCATCTACCACCTCAAACCACTCAGGATTTTATATTAGACGGTAACCACCACCATTAAGAAAATCTTTAGGTAAAAAAAATAATGCTGTTTTTTGAAAGTAATGCAACTTACACAGAGGGAGGGGGCTTACTTGTCAGGCTCGCTTGAAATCATTAGTTTGACTGAAAAGTTGACGTTTAATCTACCTAGGCCAAAAGATTACCTAGCTGTCATAAAATTTGATTGGATTTACTTATGAAATTTGCTAGCAAATAACATCACATCGTCTGAATTCTTTGTAATTGAGATAATATTAGGTCAAAAAAATGAGAAAAAAATGTCCACTCAATTAGTAAGATGGAAAAAATCCTTTTTTTTCATTTCATGTTAGTCTGACTCAATTCAAAATGTCATATAAGAATTTATAAACAGGAGGTTGTCTCTGACTATCTTCAAGGTTTCGACAACATTTCGTAAAATATAAAAGAAAAATGTCAAAAAATGGTCGCATTAACGAAAAAAAAAGTTATTCAGCATTTGCTCGCCCTTTGGGAATAGGTTTTTCTTAAGATGTCATTCACATCAGATGAATATTATCTTAAAATAAAGAAATGTTAGTAGTGGAAGTAGTAGTAGTAATATTACTGTCGCCAGTGGCAAGTTTCAATATTCCTAACCTATCAAACTAAGTTCACAAATCTGGTTTCCAGAATGTCATGTCAAAATACTGAAACACATTTGTAATTTTTTGAACATCCTTGGAGAAATCTTAAGATCGTTTAACAACGTACAAAAATGATATGTATTTTTTTATTCGTCATATCTGAAAAACATTTGAGCAATCACCTCTCTCCTTCCTCTCGTATTATGGTTGCCACCATTACAACTGGCCTAGGGGTTTTAAAAATGTTAATTCAAACGTCCTTTTTTGCTGCTAGTCACGTGCTGTTCAATGGGCCCCGATCCAAATTCTTTGGACTATTATAATAATCGAGGTCCTTGAAAAGAGTGGCTCACTTTTGATGTATTTGGTGCCAACGGTCCTTTGAATTTCTATTTACGAGAACTCGCCTCTTTCTTTTTTCAGACAGAATAAGTACAGTTCGTGGGCATATATACCTAAGGCTGGAAACGTCTGAAGAAGATTTTCGGCCCAAGGAGGGGAGGAAGAAAACACGTTTTAAAGAAATATCCAACTCCACTCTACAATGGGTTAGTAGACTCTTTTATACTCATGTTGAAATATATTCTTAAAGTTATTTCACTATAAAGTTATTTCCCTCTCAGCTCTTTTGCACCTGGAGTTTGAAAACATTTTCCATACCTTCTCCTTTTCCTCCTTCTTGTCCTTCTCCTGTTGCTTTTTCCTTCTCATGTTTGCTGCCATCTCCTTTCAGCCTGTTGTCTAACAGACTTTTATGTAGAATTTCTACTCGAAAGCAACATGGAGAACAAGACCGTCCCCCCTTTCGAAATTAATGGCAAGGAGAAAGTTAACTCTTCTATTATTAAATTTCATTAAAGTCTAGTTGCTAATGGATTAGGATGGATAATTAAATGACTATGATGACATTGGTGGTGGTAGTGGTCAACGTCCAGGAAATTTAATTTCATACTTGATTTGGATGCATTATGAGAAGCGAGTTCACAGTCCTTTCAGTTGGGGTAGGTATTCTACTAGCACAATATTTTATGAGATCTCACCCCACCAATGGTCCCCTTTCACAATTTTATTCATTTCCCTACCATATCAAAATGTTTGCTTTTTTCTTCTTCTTCTTCCTCCTCCGCCTCCTCTGTTTATTAATATAAAATCAATGCATAGCTGTGCTGTCGTTTATTCCGCACTGATTAGCTGCAGAATGAAACCATAAAACTTCAATATGATACGATTGCTTACGGTAGGTGCAGCAATACACGGATAAACTTCATTATTTTTTATATTAACTCTCTGTCGAACCACCACCGCTCATTTTTTTTTTAGGAAAGGGGGAAACGTCTTTTCCAAACAACTCTGGAGGGAGGAGTTGAGCCAACAAGAGTTACATACTACAATATTAACAGAGGGAGATGAAAAACAGACTAAGGAAGAAAAAATCCACAGAGATCTAGGGAAAACAGAGACACGTAATTAGTTTACATGTCTTGTGTAAAAAGGTAGATTCTCGATATTTTGATAAAAATAACACTGAGTTACTTTTTCTAACATGAAAAAATGAACTTTTCGTTAGCAGGAAAACAAGAAGATGTTCTGAGGGTACATATCAGGATATTGAAATTGATGTGTAATGGTAGACACACCTTGCGAGAGGAGACAGAACACCACCGACCATTGATCGATTTTCGATGCAACCCTTCAAGAAAAAAAAGGTAAACCAAAACTGAAATACCTGAATAACATCCAAAGTGATTTTATTTCAGGCTTGCTGTGGTCATTATTAGGGTAAATTGATAAATTGCTCGACATTATTTCATCCGTCATCATTATCTTGACCATATAATGTGATGTGCGCTGTCTTTAAAGGTTATATAATATTTAAATAACAGAAATTGGAGGTTTAAGTAGGTGCGTGTCAGGTTTTATATTTTAAATTGCAGGATTGAAAAAGGATAAATTTAAATGCACCCTCCCTTCTGTATGTCTCTCTGTCTTCCCCTTTCTCTGTCTGTTGCCACCTTCATGAGTGATATAAATTATTAGAAATGGAAAAGCTAGAAAATAATAACCGGCCACCATTAAGGGTTATTATCGATCCTTTTCTGGGATATGTTGACACGGAATATAAATGATATGAAGCGGTCAATAAGAGCAGTGAGGGAACTTCGCTGTAATTGTCCAATATCGATTTATGTTTACATGAAATTGTAGCATCTCCCTAATTCACGATGGTGTCGACATAATAGAGAAATTTTGAAAAGAAAATTTTTATCTCTACCTCTCTCTCTCCTCACTCACACAGAAACACATTCACATCTATTTTGACGATTTTCACAAAATGTTGTTTGAAAAATATATGATTTTAATTCATATTTTCATGAGAATTTTACAAAGTGTAAAATCTCACCCATAAAAGATTTTTCACAAAACATTTTTTAACTATGAAAAAAGTGACTAGCAATTTAATGTTAAAAAAAAATATTTTCGTGACGATTTCTTATACCCTAATTTTCTTGAACCATGAGACACAATCTCAAGGTTGAATTTCTTTTTTTTTTTAAAAAAAAATATGATTGTTTTACATCTAAAAAATGAAATTATATGTCAGACGTCCATATATTTACTCCTAGTGAATTATGAATAGAAATTATAATTTTTTTTGGTGGAAGTAGGTTCTCACAGCCAATAAAATTAACTGTCTATTGTTATCTGTTAAAATGTGCTGTGAATAATAATAGCATTAGACGTAAATTTAATAAACACGTGATAGTTTCTCTATAACTGCTTTAAAAGTACTACAAATTATACCTGAATTAGCTTTGAGATTTTTTTTGGGGGTGGACAGACACAATAAACCAGGCTCTTCTTTTGAAAATGATTTATATCTGGAAGGCTAAGAAAAACCTGGCAGACATTCACTCTACATATATCAAAATAATTTCTGTGTTTCATAATTTAATTTTGGTCTGGTGGTTGATGTCTTTTGATAAAGAAATTAATTTTCTTTCAGGATCATTTTCCCGGAAAAAAATTTCATTGTAGTGGTAAATATGTTTTATAGTCTGAATTAATTCCTGATCAAATTAATAGATGATCTGAAAAAAGTTCTTTTATTCCGTATTATTTTTTTTCAGATAAATACCATCTATAGAAATTTTGGTGGAGTCTAATGAAGTGAAATACTTTTCCTCTCAACTCAATTGCTCTATTTTTCTCTTTAGAGGATAGAAAAAATGCAATAACTGCTTAATAGCTGGTGGGAAAATTAACGGTAGTTTGTGATAAAAGTCATTTTCATTTACTGAATGTGAGTGAATATACGTATCATGATGGGGCCTCTCTCTCTTTATTTTTCAGCTGAAATTGGCCAAACCTTGGGTTAATGAACTTAGTAGTTGCATGCCGCTATTGACTACTGCCTCTTGTAGAAAATGCAATTTCTGCCTATTATTCCTTGAGTATCCTTTGTATGATTGAGGAGTGTATTAAATAAAGGGAAATTGTGCAAGGGTAAGTAAGGCTTCTTCTTCTTCTTCTCTTTTTTGCTGTCAGACCTTTTTTTTTTTTTGGTAATTTCGTGTGTTTGTTTGTGCTGTTCAACACGAAGGGACAACAGAAGAAACTGTCCTCTTTCCCTCTCTGATCAACCATCACCACCAAGAGATGAACATAAAAGTCGAGCAAATTATTGCCTATATTTCACAGTATCAGCAGGATATCACACTGACAACTGTCTAACAAGTAAATATATTGGTCGTATTTCTTTAATCAAACAAAAGGAATATCATAATAAACATACGTCTGTTTTCCTCCCTCAGTCTTATTACAACAATTTCTCAATCAAGTTATGATAAAATATTAGATGATCCTTCGCTTAAGAAATGATATACAAACGGAAGTTCAGGTGAATTTTATTTGTGAATATTATTTATCGGTTTCTCGTTGTTTTTTTTTTAAAAAAAGGGGTGATTTAATTTTTTTCCGCTGCACCTTTCACCTTTTTTCCTTCGAAAAAAGTATACACTGTATATCAGAGTATATATTTCTGTCTGCGGTAGCTATTAAAATCACAGGTGATATTTAAGATTAATAATATATTTTCGATTTGCAGCGTATTGACCAGTGGCTCTTCTTGCTTAAAACTTTCGTGAATGGGATTCTACTGACCATTATGAATTCTACTGCACTTACTGCAATCAACTATGACAATGTGACAGGCTGCAGGATTTTCGTCTTGCATAATAACAACGGTTGGGTAATGTTTTTACATAATTTTATTTTGAAGGATTTTACACATATATAATCATTTTGGTTTATCTGTTTCTCAGAAGCAGGATATACAATAGTTTTGGATTTAAATGTATGTTTAACTTCTACTACTGCGTAGGAAGTAGCAATTTGACCCTTGACCCTCCATAACTAATCAACCAACAGGATGTTTAAATTATGGATAAGCTTTATTTGATGGCAATTTATTCTCTTTTAGCTAAGGAGATATTGGATGCAAATTTTGGATAATTTTAGTAGACATCCGCTTCTACCTCCTCATCAATACTAACAACCTGGTCCTATTAGTGATACCCTGGTTCCCTTTCTGTCTAATTTATTAACGTCGATCTGTTAGCTCTGAAGACCATTTATTTGACCAAGGGTTAGGACTTGGGGATCACGTACAGAGGTGTCATCAACACCTCTCGCATGCATGTGTAGTGTCAATATTATCAGTACTCGGTAGTATATTCAAATTGTAGAATTGTTTTAAACAAAAAATTTTAATTATCATAAATAGAGAGGAGATGTTTTCCCGAATAACTCTTTTTTTTTAATTTAGTATACACACCATAAAGAAGGTAAATAAACTGCTAACATAAAACGAGTTCATTTTTTCCCTTCAAGGTAAAAATGAGATAGTTTGGATGAGTGTTGTGGAAAGGAGAATGGAGGCAGAGGGAGAGAAAAGTGAAAATATTTCACAAGAATAATTTTCTTTTGAAGCTGCCGAAATTTCATAGTTTGATTTAAAATGGACAGGTGTTAAAATCTGTTTAAATTGGCTTCTAAATACTTTGGATTCAATGGTTGCACGAGAGCAGTAGCAGATGTCATCATAAAAAACGTATCATTATTATTAACTCCATTTCCCTTTATGGCAGGGTTGGGTACCCATTAGTCCTTGTTGATTCAGGGGTCACATAAAAGAGGTAACTGTTTGGCAGTATCTTAGGTGACCAGCTGCCCTGAGTTTGTTAACATCGGCTTACTTTCTTGCTGAGAGAGAGAGAGCAAGCCAATATCGGGGGAGAGGGATGAAGGTTCTAACCCTGGGAATTTTGGCAATCTACGTGTATATTTTCGTCTATTTAGAAACGACTCTCGTTTTACGGCAAGTCACAGTGGAGAACAACACAAATGACAATGGATTTACTTTCAACCCAACGGAAGAAGTGTTTGGGATAACCTCTGGTCCGAAAGAGGTCATCTGTCTCGGCTGGGATTGAAGTAGTGATCACGAACTCAACTGTCAACACAATTATTTAATAGAATGAGGATCTCAGATGATGATGATAGCTAAAGATACTGCATATCCAAAAAAATTTTTGTTGGTTAACATATTTTCTTTACCTCTAAATTCTGTTAACAGGAATATTTTTTAAATGTCTCACATCCTTACTTTTCAGAAGAAGAAGATGATGAAGAAGAAAATATCAAGTAATGATATAACAAGTAACCTAAATAGTAATTGCTGACTAATGAAGTCATCGCCCCACTCCACACACATACAGGTGAGCTCCAGGCATTTTTCATCAATTCTGCAAGCTACGCTACTACAATGGTTCACAGTTATTTAGGACAGGTAAAAATAAATACCTTCCTTCTCCCCGCTCTCTCTCTCTCTCTTACTGAAAAATAACGTTGTATTATTCAGAAAAATCGATTTTACGAGCGCAATACATAATTTTGGCAAGTGATTAAAACAGTCGTAATTTTCTAATCAGCTATTGAACTTTAGAAATTTCTGAACTGTGACTCATTCATTATCTGCTAATCTCAATAGCATGCTAATGTTTGCATTTCAGCTAAAAATTCACAATTTGTTGCTCAATTGATAGCGGGCGGCGGGGTTCTTGATCTCATCGTTCAGTGGTTCAATCCTGCAGATGGAGAAATAGAAACCCCAAGTGTTAGCCTTCTGTCCTGAATGGGAATTAAAACTGTGTGGTTTTACGATGTCACTTACTCTTTAAAAAACCCGCTGTAATTCTAAGATGCTCGATAACTGACTTTCAGATTTAAAAGGCCGGCGTTAAAACTAAATATCTATTTTACGGAGGTCTGCGATCACCTGCGGTCACCTGCCTATCCGCGAACTCAAAATCATTTCGAGACAGGTGAGTATGAATGCAATTGATTTATCAAAACAAAAATGTCTGTTATTCGTGAGATAAATTCAAGTGGTTTTAACCTAAGAAATATTTACATGAAAATGAAAGAAAGTTTTTCGAGAAAATGCAGCTACTAAAATTGGGGTCAAATGGGCTTGTTATTTACAGATGAGTGCATGCATAACTGATATACTATATGGGTCAGTAAATTTGGTAAGGAGGAGGAGGGAAAGAATGTGGTCAACTGAAACAGGTAGCTGAGGGGAAAAATGGTTAAAGAAGGTTATGGATCTTTACCTAAGGGCAATTTCGACAAATAGAAACTTAAATGAGATACTTTTACACCTGATATGAATCAATAAAATCGACCGGTGCAAGTCGTTTTACGGACCCCTGTTTACCTCATGCACTCAAAAAAGTATTCAGGTTCATCTCCTCTCCCTTAGGACAATGTCTTCCTAATGATATACAGCTACTTAATCTGCAACTTTTATGTTAAAGTTCATCAAGAGCATCTTTAGTAATAACTCATCTTACCCGTTTCGGTAACTAGATAGGACAATTATTGCTCATGACGTGCAGGTTCAATCCTGGGATTATAACGGCTGACAGGCTGATGTTGAATAACCAAAAACGAATCAAAAGGTGTTAACAAAACCTTGCCTGAACTTCTTTCTACTTCTCATCGTCCCAAATGGAGGAATGGATGGAGAACTCCTCTAGATGTAGGGTGACGCATCTTCTTCCACCTGGTGGGGCAAGTAAATGACCTCAGGACAGACACATCGACGTCAAATAAACTAATTTGAAAACTTTCTGATTTAGTCATGTTTGTTATAATACTAAGCATAACAATACCAATTTTATTTTCTAACCCTAGTTCTCAGTTAGAGCATATATGGGTTGTTCCTGCACTGGATTTTCTGATCGATATGATCCAATAATTACTGGAGCGCGAAATATGACCGTTCGGGAGCAACAGCCACCACCTCTTCCTGCTCTAATCTAGAAAACGCCAACAGAATGTTATTCACAGGTGATATATTTTGATATTTAATAAATTCATAAAAATACAGTGAAACTTCTCTAATCGGTCCACCCTTGGGGATATACAAAATTAGATCCATCAGAAGGATGAACCGTATTGGGGGGGGGGGGGGTTAACCAAACTACAGTACATGTACCAGAGAATTTTCTGTTCTTTAAAGAAGTGGAACTTTGTGGGAGGTGGACCGATAGAGGTTTCACTGTAATTCATATTTAATATAAAAATTATGAAAGATATACTTACTACAACAATGTAATTAAGTTTAATCATTTGACAGCCAAGACCAAGGTTGGTACTTGGTATGTCGTTTGGGATGCGAAACACTATATCATTCCAAACGAAATTTGACCGAGGGCCTATAGTTTTTGGACATTTAATTTTAACAAGCTCTTTATAAAAGTTATTAAATTCATTAGGTGTATAAATAATTTCCTGAAAAAAAAAACAGTAATCTTGAGAGTAACACCTATATGTATTCTAGGACCGATCATAAAAACTTTGTTGATACGGATTTCTCTCTTCAGTGGACACAGATTCTCTTCCCGCTGTCAAAGGTAAGCGCTCTTTCACTGTGGCATGAATGGAACCCAAATTTCATAATTGTACATTTATTAATGATATTCAAACATACAATACTCTCTGGGGGCGAGCTGGTGACAAAGATGCAAGAGGCAAGATACTTAGGATCAGTGCTCCAGAGCAATGGGGATTGTTGTTGTTTGTTGGTGTTTTAGGGCCCTTCAACTACAAGGTCATTAGAGCCCCGTCCATGGCATAGTTTGTATGCAGAGACTGCACAGACACTACACTAATGCGACGATTTTCGGATATTAGCAGTACCCAGCTTTCCCAAGCGGCCACCCATGTCAGTACTAGCTGGGGTAGCGTTTCTTAACTTCAGTGATCGGACGAGAACTGGTGTGTCCAACGCAATTTGCCGCGCCCGAGCAATGGGGAGATAGATTCGGATGTGGCCCATAAAATCCATGAGGGAAGGTTGAATTGGAAACAGGCAAGTGGTGTCTTTTGTGATAGGAGGGTTCTAATAATGTTGAAAGGAAAGTTTTACAAGGCAGTGGTTAGGCCAGCTATGCTATACGGAGCGGAGTGTTGGGCAGTGAGGAAGTAGTCGAGATGCGCATGCTGCGGTACTTGAGTGTTGCGTCGAGAGCTGATAGAATTAGGAATTAGTATATTAGAGGTAGCTAGGGGGTGGGGGACATCACGGAAAAAGTGAGGTAGAGTAGATTAAGGTGGTATGGACACGTAGGCCTAATGCGAAGAGGGGAAGAGATCGTTAGGTCCATTACAGGAATGCAGGTGGATGGACGCACCCGGGGCAGAGGGAGGCCAAAGCAGACGTGCGAGCAGGTTGTACGTAAGGATAAGGTAGTGTGAGGGGTGAACGGGGACCTGGTTGGAGATAGGAGGGGCTGGAGGGCTAGAACCCGCAGACCCGACCCTTCCACAGGCGGGATAAGGATATGATGATTCAAACATCCTTGCAACATATATTAAAAAGAGACAGGTATGTCTGTAAAAGATAATAAAGATAATAATACGTATGGACCCCCTTCGAGCTCCATGAGCCCTGGAGCAATGTATCGGTTGTACCCCCTCTCGTCAGGCCTGTGTACCGGTTTTCGTGAACTGGACACATGACATGGCACACAATAACCACAAATTTTGGGTCGCATCTTATAGAAAGTACAGGTTAATTTGTTTTCTTTTTCATGCAGAATATTATCGACCTTGGGCGGTAGGAAGTGAACCTGTGTACGAGGTTCAGGCGGCATAAGAGAATCTACAAAGTGAAGGGTACCAAGGTTTGCAAATTTTTATTTACCTGCATCAATGCAGCTTTAAGATACGTTATAGTTAAATTTGCCTCATTGAAAATTTCTGCAGTCATATAAATATCTTCGTTACGCAAATATGCACTTTTGTCTGTACGAATTGAGGCTTTAACTGTCCCAAACGAGCATAACCACCAACAACAACAACAAGGAATCTTTAAACCTTTGGTGTCGTCCACGGCCACAGGTTTCTAGAAGGAAAAAAAGAGTTCCTAAGTTGGGATAATTATTACGAGGCTCTCCACCACCTGTAATCAAATTTTTTATAAGGGATAGGGTCTAAGTAACCCGCCGCGGTGGCGTAGTGGTTAGCTCACTCGGCAACTACGCCAGTAGTTCTAGGTTCGATACTAGACCGTAGTGGGTCGGCTTTTTTCGGGCGAGAGAGAAGCCGCGAGTGCGCCTTCTTTCGGATGAGAAGTAAAACCGAGGTCCCGTGTGGGTGTACGATGGCGCTTGCACGTAAAGGAACCCTCTCTACTACGCAACGGGTAGATGAGGCAAAAATTTCCAGGTGTAGGAGCTCGCCCCCTGGCGTCGGTAGCATTCCCCAACGAACACTAGACCGACGATAAATAAACGTAGGGGTGCAGCTTTGGCCGGCAACCGGCTGCAGAAAAAACTATGTCCAATATAACACCCTGTGTCCATTCAGAGGGACAAATGGGTACCCGACCCTGCCATAGGCGGGAAAAGGGTTAGGAGTTGCTTTTTATAGGGTCTAAGTGTCAAACTGGTAAAAAAAAAAATTAGCCCAGGAGAGAAACAAAAAACAGGTTTATGGTTATTAAAAAATACCAGTACCTCTGATGGGCCAACAAACCCTGGGTAGGAAACCCTGACTAAAACAATTCTGCGACACGTCACAAACGTTTCCGGATCGGTCTTGCATAATACAGTATAACCCACAACATGTTTTCGCTAAAATGTCATTGAATTCCTTGCAGAAAGCTCGTCGCTGATAAGGGATAATACGGCAACCTCGTTTTAAAATTTATTTTATCTGCAGTTGTTGTTGTTGTTAGAGTCAATGTCCTTAGAGCCCCGTCCAATACGTAGTTCTAATGTAGAGACTGCACAGACGCTACGCTAATGCGACGATTTTTGGGTACTAGCGGTACCCAGTTTTCCCAAGCGGCCACCCATGTTCGTACTAGTTGGGGTTGCGTTGCTTAATTTCAGTGATCAGACGAGAACTGGTGTGTCCAATGCAATACTGCTGCTCCTTTTATCTGAAGCCATTAATAATTGGGTCGTAACCACCGTAATTAGACCAGGGTCACTCGTGTGTTTCGTGGAGGTGTAAATGATAACGTAATATGTTTTCTTTTCTTTGGAATTCCCTGACTGGGTGCCACGTTGATCGCTTTTGAGAAATTGCGATTACTGCGATTACCCCATAAGTCAACCTTAGTTGAGAAACTCTGAGCGACTATATTGCATTGGACACACCAGTTCTCAACTGATCACTGAAATTAAGCAACGCAACTACAACAGTACTGGTGTGGGTGATCGCTTGGAAACACTAGGTACCGCTTATGGCCAAAAATTGTCCTAACAGCTTAGTGTCTGTGCGGACTCGGCATTAGAACCACACAGTGGACGAGGCTCTAATGACGTTTGTAGTTGAAGGGCCCTAAAACTCGGACGAAACGAAAAATCCAGAAGCTTGCCAGTTAGCCTGGGGTACAATTTTCTGTTCTCAGGTTCTGCAGAATGGGATATGGCAAATAATAAGACCCACACAAGATATTAAGACACACGCAGATATTAAGGCCTTTCAACTGCAAGGTCATTAAAACCCCGTCCACTGCATGGTTCTAATACAGACACTGCAATTACACTATTTTTCCCAAGCGGCCACCTCTGTTAATACTAGCTGGGGTTGCGTTGCTTAACTCAACCCGAAACATTGGGGAAAGTCGCAGGGTCGTAAAAATGTGGGGTGCACCTCGGTACCCAGGTCCTCCAAAACTCTGGTTAAGATCTGTTCTGTTAGCGACAGTAGTTTGAAATGAAGTGAAATTGTAAAATCGCGGGAGGACCTTTGCAACGCGCGTCAAAAATGTGTGTTTGGACCAAAAGAAAGCACTTGATAGTATTAGAAAAAAAAATTTCAATGGACTTACATATGCATCGGGATGTTGACTAATATCAAACATTGAGTTTACAGAAAATGGCAACTCGGCTTTTTGTTTACTGAACATTAGAGAAACGTTTTCGTCGCACCTGACCACAACTCCAAATTTATAAGAAACTGATCCCATTTGGAACTTGAATGAATCTGGTATATTTAACGGTAGCAATACTTCAAACGGAAGTGCGCTTTCACCCCGAGAAATAATTATATTTTCGCCTATAAATAATTATACATAAGTCATTACATAAAAATAAGTGAAATTATGTTAATACTTTGTAATATACTTGCACATGATACTTCGTCCTTTTAAATATTCCTCTTTAAATATTAAGGTCATATAACGTGTTGTGTTTCCAATGTAAGTAACTTGAGTAACACGGGCAGTCCCATTTCCATCGACCTTTAGTTTAATAGCTAAAAATATGATAAAACTCATCAATTTAAACCCTATTCTTACAAATAAACATCATCCTCATACCCTTATCCCGCCTGTGGCAGCGTCGGATATGCGGGTCCACTGACATGCGGGTCCTTCTGGAGCCCGCCAGAATATTGGCTGGAATGTCTGTGGGGGGATGCCGGCCTACCCCACCCTTACAAATAAACATGTTACATAAAAATTACCTTTAACATGAATAGAATTTTCAGCTTTAAAATGTATATGGCCTCTGATTGGTTCTCCACTGTTAAAAGTTGCCGATGGGTTGTCAAATGTGATAGTCAGTGTCAAAATTCCCATTATTCCAAGTGGCGTAGCTGGATAATTTGAGGACCTCTTGGCTCAAACTGTACTTGGTTCATATAAACTCTTTTTTAAATTTTGATTTTAAAGAGATTAGAGCAGATATTAACGTGGGTCATTATCTTTAATTTTATCTGCGAAGCTGTTACCCAACTATTTGACATCATGATTGCAAAATACAGGGATGTTGGTTACAGACCTGTAAAATATTACTGATGCTCTTTAAATTAACACTCAATGATTATCATCTTTATCTGGGACCTCAGAAACCTGTTCAAGATACGACAGATGAGTAATTGTTGATTTTTTTTTTTACTAATTTCTTGGTATCACGACTAGAAGAAATTCCTTGTAATCATAACGAACCTATGGCCTGCCTTTGTTGTATCATATCGAAACATTTTGATACACCTCATTTAGGAAATTTTACTGATAGCTTTTATTCCCAAGGTGTGACGCTGGCTCGATGTACTGCTGCACGTGGCACAAGACGACGTATTAGGATGGCAATGCCATTAGTCATTTTTCGTTGCTGATTATAAGCGGTTGTCTTCCAATTTCGGGGACGATTTTTACTTCCCGTGAGGCAGATGTTTTTGTTTCGTTGATGTTTTAGGGCCATTCAACTACAAAGATCGTAGAGCCCCGTCCACTGCGTAGTTCTAATGCAGAGTCTGAACAGACACTACGCTGCTACAACGGTTTTTGGGTATTAGCAGTACCCAATGTTCCCGGGCGGTCACCCATGCTAGTACTTGCTGGGATTGCGTTGCATAACTTCAATGATCAGACGAGAACTGGTGTGTTCAACGCAATACAGCCAGTCCCAAGTCTGCGGGGGAAGGTGATGGCTCGGGAGATGTCAGTTGGTGGCTTTGAGCTCAAGAGCTAAAGGCTCTCGCTCTCGGCCGAAAGAGGGTGCACTCGGGGCCTCTCTCGCCCGAAAGACGCCAACCCACCTCGATCCGTTATCGAGTCTAGAACTACAGACTCAGTTACCGAGCGAGTTACTCACTGCGCCACTGAGGCGGACTGTGAAACGTGTACATTAGTACAAAATTCTTTGGTGTAGGAGCTCGTCCTACTCCAGGCGTCAGTGGGACAAAAGTCCCTCAATGAATCGAAATAGGTCAGCGATAAATAGGCGCTGCAGTATTAGGTTGGCAGCCGGCTGCGTATAAAACACTGTCCAACAGATGGCCCATGTGTCTGTATGAGACAAAAGTAGGTATAAGTTTCGCTCTATCACAGGACCGTCTGGCTGTCGTTTCCCAACTATGCAACGAATCATCAGCAATTTTTATAAAATTCAAGACCCGCCGCGGTGGCGTAGTGGTTAGCACGCTCAGCAAATGCGCTTCGATACTGGACCGAGGTGAGTCGGCTTCTTTCGAGCGAGAGAGAGGCCGCGAGTGTGCCTTCTTTCGGATGAGAAGTAAAACCGAGGTCCCGTGTGGGTGTACGATGGCACTTGCACGTAAAAGAACCCTCTTTACTACGCAACGGGTAGATGAGGCAAAATTTCCAGGTGTAGGAGCTCGTCCCCTGGCGTTGGTAGCATTCCTCAACGACCACTAGACCGACGATAAATAAGCGTAGGGGTGCTGCTTTGGCCGGCAACCGGCTGCAGAAAAACACTATGACCAATATATTGCCCTGTGTCCATTCAGAGGGACAAATGGCTACCCGACCCTGCCATAAGCGGGAAAAGGATTAGGAGTTGCTTGCTCAATAAGCCACATTGTTGACCCGTCTCGGTGGCGCAGGAGGTAGCGGTGTTGCGTGATCGATTGCTGCATCAGTGGTAGTGGCAAGCCTACCTTAGTAGTACAGTGTAAGCGCCTGTGGACAGTGGAAGCGCCTGTGGACAGTGGAAGCGCCTGTGGCAAGTGTCTAACTTGCCACAGATTAACATTTTGCGCCCCAAACCAAGGCCTCCTAGATAACAAGGCCTTTGCAGTGTGACGTCACTGGCTAGTGACGTCACACAAAGTAGTGCTAGCACACTATGTGAACGACCATATTGTGTGCATTTCAAGCGTCTTTTTTAAATTTATATTTGAGTTGAATTTTTAAACTCAAATCATTTTCCAATGTAAATCATCTAATATTTGGATTGTGCCATGTAATTGTGTTGTGCCTGGATGCCAGAGAAACTACAGAAGTGGACCTAAAGTTAATATTTTCAGTTTTTCAAAACCCCAAAATGGATTATAGCTAGTAACAGAAAGGCTTCCAGATTGACCAAGCATTGAATGGTAAGCAGATTTAATATTGAACCCATAGGCTTATATAAATTAGATACACTATGTTTTTACTAATGTTTTACACAAAGCACATCATTCAAACTAAGAATATGGCAGCCAAGATGTTGCATATGTATTTTAAGAAAAGAATAATCATAGGGGGTAGAAAAGTTAGGTATACATGTTATGTTAGGTATGTTAGGTTATATATGTTAGATTAGGTTAGTTATGTTAGGTGAGCTGTGTTAGGCATATATGTTAGGTTAGGTTAGTGATGTTAGGTATACATGTTAGGTTAGATATGTTCTGTATACTTGTATGCCTAACATCTATACATAAGCTCCTAACCCTTTTTCTGCCTATGGTAGAGTTGGGTACCCATCTTGTCCCTCTGAATATTCTCCCTCCATGGTGAATGTCTTTTTGAGCACCCAGGGGTGGATCCAGGGGCAGATCAAGGGGGTAGCCCTTCAAAAAATGGGTGTCCCAAATATTTTTAAATATTCAGAATCCCTTAGAATACATACCATGTCTCCATATATTATATAGGTCCTCTACTGCCCTTTAGACAATGTCCTATCTTCAGTGGTTTAGCCAACTGTAGATTGGACTGGCAGTGTAGAAATGGGAATAGGAAATTCAAAAATGTCTCATCAGTTGCAAAGTTGAATCATGCATCAATTGTAATATGTACCCCATTGAAGCACTGATGGGGGAACAATTGCAGCATTGCTCCCCCTCTGGATCCACCCCTGCTGGGCCCTAATAACCACTGATGTCAATGGGCCCTAAAACCCTAACAAGCAACAACAACAACAACAACAACAACCTCCTTTTATGAGTATTTTTCATGTGAAATTAATTTTAAAAATTTTCTAATAAGAATGCCATTGAAACACTACAATCCACACATAAGCAAATCTTCCCTATGGTTTAGACACTTGCACAGCTATTGGAAAAAATCAAAATAATAATATTGAGAGGAAGAAGTCTACAAGAGGTTAAAATTGAAAATTAAGCATTAAAGTATGTGTTTTAAATGCATGTGTTTCTTACAAAAATTTAAAAATAAATTAATATTTTCATGCTGTCTATTCAGTCAAACCAATATTTACATGTGCATTTAAAATCTATTTTATATTTTATGAATAAATATCTCATTGCTTTGTAAGGGCAAGCGTCATCATTCATCATTATTTTCAGTAGGTCTTAGCACTACTTAGGATGACGTCACGAAACAGTGAGAAGGCCTTCTGTTTAGGAGGTCTTGCCCAAACCCAGAGCCTTCTTCGCCAAGCTCTCGTTACAGCACTGATTCAGTGGTTCTAAATTCGATACCAGATCGATGGGGGGGTGACTTCTTTCGGTCGGGAGAGAGGGCCCGAGTGCGCTTTCCGTGGCCCCGTGAGGTGCACGGGAGCGGCGATTTGCGTTGGACACACCAGTTCTCGTCTGATCACTGAAGTTAAGCAGCGCAACCCCAGCTAGTAGTGACATGGGTGGCGGCTTGGGAAAACTGGGTACCGCTAGTATCCAAAAATCGTCGCATTAGTGGAAGGGGCTCTAATGACCTTGTAGTTCAAGGGCCCTAAAACACCAACAAACAACAACAACAAGTGAGGAACAATATGCCATTTGCACGTAAAAGACCCCTCTCAACTATGTAACGCGTAGATGAGGCAAAATTCCCAGGTGTAGGAGCTCGCTCTACCTCCTGGCGTCGGTGGGGCCTCCAGGAACAGTAGGCCGACGGTAAATAAGCATAGGGGTTGCAGATTTAGTCGGCAACCGGCTGCGTAGAAATACCGTCCAAGAGATCGTCCATGTGTCCTTCCACAGTAGGGTTGCCATAATTGTCGGATCACGGATCACCGACCGGGACATCTCCCCTTAAAAATATTTTTTCAACAAAATAGCACGAGTTCATATTATAAACATTCATAGCTTTATTAAAAATTTCCACAATCCTTTCACTAACTCATTGAAATACAAAATATTTTAGGGGACCCAAAAAAACGTTGAGATCAATCAGTGGCTGATCCAGGGGCGGATCAGGGTGGGGGTAGCACTTTAAAAAATGTGTGCCCCAAATATTTCCCAAATACATCTAGCTAGCAATTACAGATTGGACTGCACTGGAAGTATACAAATGGGGATAGCAATGCAAAAATGCCTCATCAGTTGTGCCCCTTTCAGGCTGTGAGGGGGGAGCAATTGCTGCGTTGCCCCTCGTCTGGATCCGCCCCTGAGATCAATGGTGGATCATTTCCAAACAGTCAGTTGCACTGGCAAAATGTGATGTGCTTTCATGGGAATTTGTTTGTTTGTTTGTTTGTTGGAGTTTAAGGTCCCGTCAACTACCAGGTCATTAGAGACCCGTCCACTGTGTAGGTCTGATGCATATACTGCACAGACACTACACTAATGCGACGATTATTGGGTATTAGCAGTACCCAGCTTTCCCGAGCGACCACCCATGTCAGTACTAACTGGGCTTGAGTTGCTTAACTTCAGTGATCAGACGAGAACTGGTGTGTCCAACGCAACTTGCCGCTCCCGCTTTCCTGGGAAAGTCTGTACCAAATCTTTAGGCATGTACTGTATATGCGCAGTACTGAATGCAATGATATCGGAAAATAATTGTTTAACATGCGAAAATTTTAAATTGACCGGGACAAATGACTGTCGGACCGGGACATTGGGACACGGACCTGTCCCGTTGTAACGGGACGTATGGCAACCCTATTCCAGAGAGACAAAGATGGTTATCCGACCCCGCCATTGTCTGGAACAGGGTTAGTAGTTGCACTTTTGCTTTTAATTAGCCACATTGTTATTGTCGACCGGTTTAAAAATGTTATAATTTATTAAATCATTATATATGAACAATGTTATTGCAGGGACAACTGGTGGGGTGTCTTCTGGTGACCAGGGTAACTCTCGATGAAGGATGCTGGAATGGAGGGAACCTCCGTCATAAACATGAATAGCATAAATACGACGGGTTACAGGGGTTTATTTTGGTGAATAGGATGCACCTCAAATTTCAAGGTACAGAAAGAAAATGCCAGAGTGTACCAATTCACAAAGGGCCGGATGGTACATCTTGCTCTTTTGGAATCCAATCTTCGATGTGTAAAACACACCCAAATTTTAAAATATACCGGAAATAGATATACCTAACCTAACCTAAGTGTAACAGAAACTGAGTTTGTCTTCTTCCGGTAAAGCAATTGGCCTTAGGGACCGAAAGCATCCAATAACGATTGGTATTTCAAACAACGCCCTTGGAGCACAACAGCCATTCCCTTTCCCAACTGAAATCTACAAACGTTACAAAGAAAGGGTTATTGGTGATGGAGGACGTTAGCTTGAATATAAATGAGATGAATTAGGTCTACTTACAGCGACTTTGTAGTTCACTTCAAAAATGTCGCATCCAAGACAGAGATTGGTGCTTGGTGTATGTTCCGGGATATTTAGCACTGCATTACTCCAAACGGAATGGGACCGAGGGCCAAAAGAGTTTGAACAATGAACTTCAGCAATCTCATTGGTTACCGTTAGGCTTGGTCCAATATTGGATTTACAGATGATGGTCTGGAAATCAAGAATATTACTAAGGAGTGGCAAGTAGATTTTAATAGGAAAAGCGGGTATCCTGCCGCCCCTACTTGCCTGCATCAGAGAAGCTCTAACATACGTTATTTTTGAAGTAGCTCGATTGAAGATTTCGGCAGTTACTAAAACTTTTTCGCCAGTCAAATATGCCCGCCTGTCAGTGTTGATTGATGCTTTAATACTTCCAAATGAGATGCAGAAACATGGTATCCTCACTGGTTGCAATCCTTCAAGTGTTGCCGACGTCTAGAACGGAAAAATGTAACAGAATTTGGACATTATAGGTCCAAATTGAAGAATAACAGGTTTTTAACGGCCTCAAAACACTGGGAGAGACTGCTATCTTCATTCAGGCCTGTGATGAAGTTTTCGGAATTGGGGCTTATCCGAAAATACCAGGCACAAGTGCAAAAGTTTGGCTTGTCCTTTTTTTTCTCCTTGCAACAGACTAGGTGCATATCCCGTTTTAAGCATAGGCCATCAGGAAGGACAGGAGCAAATAAAATTTGGAAATGCTGCTGGCATAGGACAACCAATGAGGAATTCTTGTTTTTAGTAATCTGTGTGACAAGTAATGGAATGTGTTGTGGGAAAGAGTTATCATTTCTGATAATTTTATTATCTACTTAGGCTATCAGTTCGCAAATTACGATCGGCAAGGAACATAAAGAGTTGCGGGGTTAAAAAATAACTACTACAGGGGGGAGTGCATGCGTGAGGGCCCTGACAAAATGTCGTCCTTAGTGACTAGTCCATTGTAAGAAAAGTTGTCCCTATCAATGTGTCACCTGAGGTCCTCGCCTCAATGCCCCATCCTCCTAACTGTAGCACAGGATTACATTTTTGGTAAGTGGGGACATAGTCTCAATGACTTTTTTTCTCGGTGTCCTCTTTTTGACAAATGGGGACATCGTCTTAAAGCTTTGCCCCTCCGCTCATTACAGCACGGGAGCTGCTGTATTGCGTTGGACACATCAGTTCTCGCCTGATCTCTAAAGTTTAGCAACGCAACCCCAGGTAGTACTAGCATGGTTGGCAGCTTGGGAACACTGGGTACCGCTAGTACCCAAAAATCGTTGTCAGAACACAGCGCCTATGCAGACTACATTATAACTATTCTGTGGACGGGGCTCTGATTGCCGTTGTAGTTGAAGGGCCCTAAAACACCAACAAAAAAGCCCTCAGGGCAGCACAGGACGAGTACTCCTTTTGGTTAAGTTGGGGGAGCGGTTTATTGCGTTGGACACACCAGTTCTCGTCTGATCACTGAAGGTAAGCAGCTCAACCACAATTTGTACTGACATGGGCGGTTGCTTGCGAAAACTGGGTACAGCTAATACCCAAAAATCGTCGCGTTAGTGCAGAGTCTGCGCAATCTCTGCATTACAACTACGCAGTGGACGGGGCTGTAACGACCTTGTTGTTGAAGGGCCCTAAAACATTAACAAACCAAAAATTGTTGTTGGGAAAACCTAGGTATGTCTTTATGGAGCTAGTATACAAACCATTCTCTGCTGTGACCATCTCACAACGGTGCACTGGGGAAAGTCGCAGGGTCGTAAAAATGTGGGGTGCACCTCGGTAGTCAGGTCCTCCAAAACTTTGGTTAAGATCTCTTCTGTTAGCGACAGTAGTTTGAAATGAAGTGAAATTGTAAAATCGCGGGAGGACCTTTGCAACGCGCGTCAAAAATGTCTGTTTGGACCAAAAGAACGCACTTGATAGTATTAGAAAAAAAAATTTCAATGGACTTACCATATGCATTGGGATGTTGACTAATATCAAACATTGAGTTTACAGAAAATGGCAACTCGGCTTTTTGTTTACTGAACATTAGAGAAACGGTTTCGTCGCACTTGACCACAACTCCAAATTTATAAGAAACTGATCCAATTTGGAACTTGAATGAATCTGGTATATTTAACGGTAGCAATACTTCAAACGGAAGTGCGCTTTCACCCCGAGAAATAATTATATTTTCGCCTATAATTAATTATACATAAGTCATTATATAAAAATAAGTGAAATTATGTTAATACTTTGTAATATACTTGAACATGATACATCGTCCTTTTAAATACTGCTCTTCAAGTATTAAAGTTGTATAACGTGTTGTGTTTCCAAGGTAAGTAACATGAGTAACCCGGGCACTCCGATTTCCATCGACCTCATACCCTTATCCCGCCTGTGGCAGGGTCGGGTCGGCGAGTCCACTGATCATGCTCTGACTGAGGGCACCCCAGGCAGGCGTCTGGAACCCGCCAGAATGTTGGCTGGAAAGTCTGTGGGGGGATGCCGGCCTACCCCACCCTTACAAATAAACATGTTACATAAAATTACCTTTAACATGAATAGATGTTTCAGTTTTAAAATGTATATGGCCTCTGATTGGTTCTCCACTGTTAAAAGTTGCCGATGGGTTGTCAAATGTGATAGTCAGTGTCAAAATTCCCATTATTCCAAGTGGCGTAGCTGGATATTTTGAGGACCTCTTGACTCAAACTGCACTTGGTTCATATAAACTCATTAAAATTTTGATTTTAAAGAAATTAGAGCAGATCTTCAATTTTACCTGCGAGACTGTTACCCAACTATTTGACATCGTCGTCATCATACCCTCATCCGGCCTATGGCAGGGTCGGGTCTGCGGGTCCACTGAACCTGCTCTGGCTGGGAGCAGCCCAGCCAGGCGTCTAGAACCCGCAGGAAATATTGGCTAAGCTGTCTGTGGGGGATGCCGGCCTACCCCACTGTTTCAACACCGCATTGCACGACCAAAACAGAAATTTTTGGCAGGTAAATTAATGCTTTGTTGGTTATAATATTGCATAATAATGCACCAGGAGTCAGGCTCATGCACACCCAACTATTTGACATCATGATTGCAAAATTCTGGGACGATATCGATGATGCACAGCACTCATGGGCTCTCCGTCTCCCTACTTTGGAACGACAAAATGCCGCCAGTGGTTCCAGGTTTGATGCTGGATCGAGGTGAGATGTAAGGAGAAATGTAACAGAATTTGGACAACGAGGTTGCCCGAAAGAAGCCGACCCACCTCGATCCACTATGTAACCTAGAATCACTGACGCAGTTACCAAGCACGCTACCCACTGCGCCACCGAGGCGGGATCTGCAGGAAACTGTCAGTAATTGTATAACATTCAACAACTCACATTATTATTATCACAATCATCGCTCCGAAATCTATAATTTATTAATATTAAGTGATGGCGAACAACTTTTTTCCAATGAACCACTACAGAGGTGTAAAGGTGATTAGCATTTAAATGTCCGAAAAAGAAATATCAAGCCCGAAGTCCTGTCAAAGAGATTATAAGCTGTTCCTGTACTGATCTTAATGATCGACATGATCCAATAATTATTGGAATGGAAAACTGCGCTCTTGGATGACAGAACCCATCGCTCCTCCCTACTGAAATCTGGAAAACACCGGTGTCATTTTAATTTTGCCGAAATTTTATAAGATCCTAATTTGATTTTGAAAGATATACTCACTACAATTGTATAGTTAATTCCAATGAGTTTACATCCAAGTCCAAGATTCGTACTTGGGATGTCACTTGGGATGTGTAACACTGCCTTATCCCAAACGAAATTTGAACGAGGATTTATGGTACATGAGGAATCGATTTTGGCAATTTCCTTAAAATAGTTAGGCATTGGCGCAGGTGCATAAACAATTTCCTGAAAAAACAAAAGCAATTGTGGTAAGTAACCGTCATACCTATTTGCACACTTGCACCTCTGTTGATACTCAACACTCCTTTTTTGTGATGTACACAGGCTCTCTTCCCTGCTCCGACCGAGGTCGATGACGCCTTGATTCGGTCCGAACGAGACCGACCTCTGTAGCGCAGAGATAACATGCTCAACTACTGCGTCGGTGGTTCCAGGGTCGATACTACATTGAGGTGGGATAGCTTCTGTCGGGCGAGAGAGAGAGGGGGGTAGAGGTCCTGAGTATGCCTTCCGACGGGTTGAGCGATAGGCAGCGATTGGAAACGCAATTTTCATTTGTTAGTGTCAATGTCGACCCAAAATTTAGGGAAGGGGGGGGGGGGCTGCAACCCCAAAAAAACCGACGCGGGCTATTGCGGGGCCGGGTTCCGGCGAACGTACTGAGCCCTCCTCGCGCCGGCCCTGGAAACACCAGCTGAAGAGTAGAATTTTCGAAACAGGGGCATGTGTCTACCACACGCATTCTACAACATGACGTTTGGGTTGCATCTGATATAAAGTACGCTTTAATATTCTTCCTCTTCATTCAGAAAAGTGTCGACCTCGGATGGTACCCTGCATACCAGGCTCAAGAGGCACAAGAGATCTGCAAAGTGAATAATATGGAAGTCGGAAGGTCTTTACTTACCTGCATTAATGTGGCTTTAAGATAAGTTATTTTTGAATCTGTGGTATTGGAAATGTCTGCTGTCATTAAAATATCTTCGTCCCGCAGATATGCACCTCCTTTGTCTGTGCGGATCGAAGCTGTAACTGTCCCAAATGAGAGGCAAACGCAGAGCCAGCATGACATCTGAGCATCTCGTGAGTAATCCACTGTCACTATCGACTACGTAGAAAAACAGGTCATAAGGTCGCATAGTTGTGATATGGCTTCAATATCATTAATTATTTATGAGGGGTATTATCAGTGTACCCCCCTCCATGGTGCAGGAGGCAGTGTGTGATTACTGCGACAGCGGTTCCAGGGTTAAAGTGAGTTGGCGTCTTTCGGGTGAAAGACCGGCCGCCAGTGCGCCTCCCGTCCCATGGGAAGTAAAGCCATGTTCCCGCTTGACAGACCCGCCGGTGATGCAGAGGTACCGTGCTCAACTACTACATCAGTGGTTCCAGGTCTGATACTGGATCGAGGTAGTTGGCTTCTTTCGGGCGAAAGGGAGAGAGACTTAAAAGGTCAGAACAGCTTTATTTGCCATCCACCTTCCCTCGGATGGCAAGTAAAGCTGGTGCCTTACGGGGTGGTGTCCGATGTCACCACTGCAAGAAAAAGGCACTTCCCAGTTGTAAGAGCTCCCCTCCACCTTGGCGCCGGTACAGTGTCACAACGAACAGCAGGACGACGATAAATAAGTAAATGGGTTGTGACTTAGGTCGGCAGCCAGCTGCGCAACAATGCCTTCCAACAGATCGTCCATGTGTCCATCTAGAGGGTTTTTGTTTTGTTTCGTTGGTGCTTAAGGGCCCTTCAACTTCAAGGTCATTAGAGCCCCGTCCCCATCCACAGTGTAGTGTCTGTGCAGTCTCTGCACAGACACTACACTAATGCAACCTATTACTGAGTATTAGCAGTAACCAGTTTTCCCAAGCGGCCACCCATGTTAGTACTAGCTGGGGGTCATCCAGAGGGGCAAAAATGAAAACACGCCCCTGCCAAAGGCGGGAAAAAGAGTTAGTAGTCCCTTGTAAGTTCTTTTTAGGGCAAGTGACCGGTGAGAGAGAAATGAGCAGGAAAATAGATGTCCTA
The DNA here is from genome assembly GCA_013389805.1 of Trigoniulus corallinus. NCBI lineage: Eukaryota > Metazoa > Arthropoda > Diplopoda > Spirobolida > Trigoniulidae > Trigoniulus > Trigoniulus corallinus. The sequence goes on from JAAFCE010006668.1 coordinate 14,311,666, forward strand.
CCTGGCTTTCTTATTCGGAAACTGCAGTTTGTGACCTTACCGATAGTAAGGGCCACACACGCCTTGCAGACCAACAACTTCAAACATAAGACAAAGTAACAAGGTAAGGCGAATTTGGAGTGTGCCCTGATAATCAGGACATCCTTGTTAAACATTTTTCAATTCCATTTTTGATAGCTCAGGGGTGCATGCCATATCTACGTCTGGTGCACCTCCGGTGATCTTGTCTTGAGGAGCAGTTTTATTGCGTTGGACACACAAGTTCTCGTCTGATCATTGAAGTTCAGCAACGCAACCCAACCTAGTTTGGAACACTGGGTACTGCTAATACCCAAAAATCGTCTAACAGCCTAGTGTCTGTGCAGATTCTGCATTAGAACTACGCAGTGGACGGGGCTCAAATGACCAATTACAGTTTAAGGATCCTAAAACACCAAGGCACACATAGGAGTGTTCCCACCGTCCGTAAACATAGAGCTATCCCTGACACAAACCCACAAAAGTGGGATCTCTTGATGATATAATAAAGAAGGACTTACATTTGCAGCAGGAATTCGGGTAACGTCAAAAGATGACCTTATCCGAAATGGCAGCTCTGCTTTTAGTTTAGTTGACACCAGCGTAACTTTTTCTTCACACTCCGCCACAATTGCAATTTTATAAGAAACTTCTCCACTCCCGCATTTAAATGAATCTGGTATATTTATCGGAAGTAATATCTCAAACGGGATGTCGCTTTTTCCTTGAGGAACAGTTGTATTTTCACCTATTCAAATGCTTTGAATTAATAACCAGCTTTGAATAAAACCCAGTCCCCCTCGCCTAATATACTTGCATATGATTTTTATTCCATCCATATACTGTTCTTTGTGAGTATGTATTGTAGTACGACGGCCTGTCTTTTCACTATAACGGACTACTCCACTTCCGGTGAGCTTCAGCTTAATTTCTAAATTTCATAAAAAAAAACCACAAATTTTTAACTCTTTCCTTAAAAATGGACATGTTGCACATGACGGTTGCACAATAAATTACCTTTAACATGAATAAGTTTTTCAGCTTTCAAATGTATAAGGCCTTTCATTATTGTTCCACTGTCGAAAATTGCTGATTGGTTCTCATAACTGATGGTCAGTGTCAAAATTCCCATTGTATCCAAAAGTAGAATTATTGCTGTTGACCAAGTGGTGTAGCAAGATCTTTTTCTGGACCTCTTCACTCAAACTTAGACAGTTCCAAATCTGAATGGAGGTTTACAAGATTAACGCTTTTAAATTGTAATTTTACAGAAAGTTAAAGCTGCAGCACGCAGGTGCGTTGGCTATCATACCTGCAAAATATCCCTGATGCTCTTTAAATTAACACTCAATGATTATCATCTTTATCTGGGACCTCAGAAACCTGTTCAAGGTACGACAGGTGAGTAATTGTTGATTTTTTTTTACTAATTTGTTGGTATCACGACTAGAAATTCCTTGTAATCATAACGAACCTATGGCCTGCCTATGGTGTATCATATCGAATCATTTTAATACACCTAATTTAGGATATTTTACTGATTGCTTTTATTCCGGGGTGGGACGCTGGCTCAATGTACTGCTGCACGTGGCACAAGACGACGTATTAGGATGGCAATGCAATTAGTCATTTTTCGTTGCTGATTATAACCGGATGTCTTCCAATTTCGGGGATGATTTTTACTTCCCGTGAGGCAGACGTTTTTGTTTCGTTGGTGTTTGAGGGCCCTTCAACTACGAAGGTCATTAGAGGCCCGTCCACTGCGTAGTTCTAATGCAGAGTCTGAACAGACACTACGCTGCTACAACGATTTTTGGGTATTAGCAGTACCCAGTGTTCCCGGGCGGTCACCCATGCTAGTACTTGCTGGGGTTGCGTTGCATCACTTCAATGATCAGACGAGAACTGGTGTGTTCAACGCAATACAGTCAGTCCCAAGTCTGCGGGGGGGAGAGGATGGCTCGGGCGATGTCAGTTGGTGGCTTTGAGCTCAAGAGCTAAAGGCTCTCGCTCTCGGCCGAAAGAGGGTGCACTCGGGGCCTGTCTCACCCGAAAGACGCCAACCCACCTCGATCCGTTATCGAGTCTAGAACTACTGACTCAGTTAACGAGCGAGGTACTCACTGCGCCACTAAGGCGGGCAGTGAAACGTGTACTTCAGTACAAAATTCTTTGGTGTAGGAGCTCGCCCTACCCCAGGCGTCAGTGGGGCAAAAGTCCCCAAATGAATCGAAATAGGTAGGCGATAAATAAGAAAGACGTTGCAGCATTAGGTTGACAGCCGGCTGCGTATAAAACACTGTCCAACAGATGGCCCATGTGTCTGTATGAGACAAAAGTAGGTGTATCACAGGACGGTCTGGCTGTCGTTTCTCAACGTGCACCAAATCGTCAGGAATTTTTATAAAATTCAATAAGCCACATTATTGACCGGTCTCGGTGGCGCAGGAGGTAGCGGTGTTGCGTGTTCCATTGCAACATTAGTGGCAGTGCCGTAACGGGGGTATGAAGCGCCTGTGGCAAATGTCTAACTTGCGCCTCCCCGTAACCCAATAATGACAAAAAAAAAACTTAAAACATTTTGCGCCGCAAACCCAGTTGCGCCCGTGGCAGGCGCCTTCTTTGCCACGCCCTCGTTACGGCACTGATTCAGTGATTCTAGGTTTGATACCAGATCGATGTGGGGCGACTTCTTTCGGTCGAGAGAGAGGTCCCGAGTGCGCTTTCCGTGGCCCCGTGAGTGCACGCTGCCATTTGCACGTAAGGCGTAGATGAGGCAGTAGTAGGAGCTCGCTCTACCTCCTGGCGTAGGAGGAGTGCCCCAACGAACAGTAGGCCGACGATAAATAAGCATAGGGGTTGCAGTTTTAGTCGGCAGACGGCAGCCTGGAAATACCGTCCAAGCAGAGGCGTCGCTAGGGTTGGCGTCACCCGGTGCGGTAACGCCATGGTGTCATCCCTCTCTCCCGAAAAAAAAGCTGCTTCTTCTGCTTTGGTGTCACCCCATTTGTCAGTGGTGCGAGTGGTGTCACGCGGTGCAGCCCGCACCGTCCGCACCCCCTAGTGACGCCACTGCGTCCAAGAGATCGTCCATGTATCCTTCCAGAGAGACAAAGATGGTTACCCGAACCCTGCCATTGTCTGGAAAAGGGTCAGTAGTTGCACTTTGGCCTTCAATTAGCCACATTGTTATTGTCGACCGGTTTAAAAATGTTATAATTTATTAAATCATTATATATGAACAATGTTATTGCAGGGACAACTGGTGGGGTGCCTTCTGGTGACCAGGGTAACTCTCGATGAAGGATGCTGGAATGGAGGGAACCTCCGTCATAAACATGAATAGCATAAATACGAGGGGTTGCAAGGGTTTATTTTGGTGAATAAGATGCACCTCAAATTTCAAGGTACAGAAAGAAAATGCCAGTCTACCAATTCACAAAGGGCCAGATGGTACATCTTGCTCCTTTGGAAGGGTACAGGTACAGGATGAGTACAGGTAGTACTCATCGTCCAACCTTCGATGTGTAAAACACACCCAAATTTTAAAATATACCGGAAATACATATACACGTACAGTAATCATAATCTAATTGTAACGGAAACTGAGTTTGTGTCTTCTTCCGGTAAAGCAATTGGCGTTAAGGACCGAAAGCACCCAATAACGATTGGTATTTCAAACAATGCCCTTGGAGCACAACAGCCATCCTCCTTCCCAACAGAAATCTAAAATCGTTACAAAGAAAAGGTTATTGGTGATGGAGGACATTAGCTTGAATATAAATGAGATGAATTAGGTCTACTTACAGCGACTTTGTAGTTCACTTCAAAAATTTTGCATCCAAGACCGAGATTGGTGCTTGGTGTATGTTCCGGGATATTTAGCACTGCATTACTCCAAACGGAATGGGACCGAGGGCCAAAAGAGTTTGAACAATGAACTTCAGCAATCTCATTGGTTACCGTTAAGCTTGGTCCAATACTGGATTTGCAGATGATGGTCTGGAAATCAAGTACAGTATATTACTAAGGAGTGGAAAGTAAATTTTAACAGGAAAAGGGGGTGTCCTGCCACCCCTACTTGCCTGCATCAGAGAAGCTCTAAGATACGTTATTTTTGAAGTGGTTCGATTGAAAATTTCGGCAGTTACGAAAACTTTTTCGCCAGTCAAATATGCCCGCCTGTCAGTGTTGATTGATGCTTTAATACTTCCAAATGAGATGCAGAAACATGGTATCCTCACTGGTTGCGATCCTTCAAGTGTTGCCGACCTCTAGAAAGGAGAAATGTAACAGAATTTGGACATTATAGGTCCAAAATGAGAATAACAGGTTTTTAACGGCCTCAAAACACTGGGACAGACTGCTATCTTCATTCAGGCGTGTGATGAAGTTTTCGGAATTGGGGCTTATCCGAAAATACCAGACACAAGTGGAAACACTTTGGCTTGTCCTTTTCCTCCCTTGCAATAGACTAGGTGCAATTCCCTGTTTAAGTATAGGCCATCAGGAAGGACAGGAGCAAATAAAATTTGGAAATGCTGCTGGCATAGGACAACCAATGAGGAATTTTTTATGTTTTTAGCAATCTGTGTGACAAGCAGTGGAATGTGTTGTGGGAAAGAGTTATCATTTCTGATAATTTTATTATCTACTTATGCTATCAGTTCGTAATTTATGATCGGCAAGGAACATAAAGAGTTGCGGGGTTAAAAATAATTACCCCAGGGAGAGTGCATGTGTGAGGTCCCTGACAAAATGCCGTCCTTTGTGACTAGTCCATTGTAAGAAATGTTGTCCCTATCAATGTGCCACCTGAGGTCATCGCCTCAATGTCCCGCCCTCTCCTAACTGTTGCACAGGATTACTTGTTTGGTAAGTGGGGACATATTCTCAATACCTCTTTCTTTTCAGTGCCCTCTTTTTGACAAATGGGGACATCGTCCTAATGTCTCGCCCTCCCCTCATTGCAGCACGGTAGTAGCTGTATTGCGTTGGACACATCAGTTCTCGCCTGATCACAGGTAGTACTAGCAGGGGTGGGAGCTTAGGAACACTGGGTACCGCTAATCAGTGGCGTAGCGTGGGTTTCTAGCGCCCGGGGCAAGGCCAAAATTGGCGCCCCCTAACTTATGGACAGACCAGTGGTCTTCTAGACTAGTGGTCAGCAAACTCATCAGTCAAAAGCGCCAAATATCAACAATAAATGATTGGCATTTCTTTTGAGAGCCAAGTAGTAACACCGTTTTTAAACTTAATAATGATCTTATTTATTGATAAAAATTAAATTTTTGGAAATGGCTGGTTAGGGCCAGTGGAATGAGGACGTAGAAGCAGCCATCAAGCAAAAGAAGGCTGCTTTCCACAGGTGGCGGGAGTTAGGAGACCAGGAGTCTAAGATACATTATAGGCAGGTGAAGACCACCATTAGGAGGATCATTGTCCTGGCCAAGCACCAGAATTGTGAGGCCCTCTATGAGCAGTTAGAGACACAGGAAGGAGAGAGAGAAGTCTTCAAGCTTGCCAAGGCTAGAAACAGCAGCTACAGACAAACCTCGAGCCATAACAGTGAACCATAGCGAAAGTAGGGTCCTGTTTTCCCCGGGGAAGAGTACTTCGAAAACCTCTTCAATACTGAAGGGGAGAGGAGGACTTTGCCCCCTATCCTGCATCGACAGGGATGGCGGACTGTGTAACAGAGGAAGAAGTAGCCAGGGCATTTAGGAAGACGAAAGGCTGAAAAGCTGTAGGCCCTGATAGAATCCCCATCAAAGTGTGGCATAGTCTAGGAAGGACAGGCACCAGGTGGTTAGGGAAACTTTTCTGTAGTATAGCTGTTGGAGACAGAATGCCATCTGCATGGCATGAGTTGGATAGTATCACGCTTCAAGGGCAAAGGGTTTGTCCAAGGTTTTGGTAACTATAGGGGTGTAAAGCTAATGAGCCACTCCAAGAAGCTCTTGGAGAGAGTAATGGAACGCCACCTCCAGGACAGAACTTGTGTCCTAGGAAATCAATCAGCTTTATGCCAGGTAGGACCACAATTGAGCCAATCATCATTCTGAGGGAGATGATATAAAAGTATAGGGCAGTGAGTAAAGATCTCCATGCCATCTTTATCGACCAAGAGAAGGAGTCCAGGATATGATGGTTCCACAGCCAGGGTAAGGACACCTTGGGGAATACCAGGGGCTTTCCAGTGAAAATTGGGTGCACCGAGTTAGGCACTTAGTCCATATCTTTTCATCCTGGTTTTGGACAAACTGCTTACGGGGTTAGGAGATTGCGCCCCTCAGTGCTTGGCGTTTGCCGACGATATTGGGAAAGTTAGCGACAGCAGAGAACAGATAGAGAAGGGCATAAACGTTATAAGAGGAGTGATAGAGTTGGAAGGGCTCAAGATGAACATGAGGAAGACAGAGCATTTAGCTTTCAATTGGGAAGGACAGGAAAGGATGTGACCCATAGAATCAATGCGGGGTGGCTGAAGTGGAGACAGGCAAGTGGAGTCCTGTGTGATAGAAGGGTCCCAGTCAAGCTGAAAGGGAAGTTCTACAGGGCAGTGGTTAGGCCAGCGATGCTGTATGGATAGGAGTGTTGGGCAGTAAGGAAGAGTCACGTCAATAGAATGCAAGTGGCCGAGATGCAAATATTGTGGTACATGATTGGGCGTGTCGAGAGCTGATAGAATTAGGAATGCCTATATCAGAGGTAGCTTGGGGGTGGTGGACAATGCATAAAAAAATGAAGGAGAATAGGCTGAGGTGGTATTGCCACGTCATGAGAAGAGGGGAGGAGGAGCTCGTTAGGTCCTTGCCAGGAATACAGGTGGTCAGTAGCACCCGGGGCAGCAGGAGACTGAAGCAGGCGTGGGAACAGGTGGTTCGTAAGGACATGGCTGTGTGGGGTGGACGGGGACCTGGTGGGAGACAGACGGGAGTGGAGGGCTAGAACCCGCAGACCCGACGTGAAGTGTGGTCCTTCTATAAATTGGTTCATTAATCTGAATGTGCAGGGTCCTGTGCTGTCATTCAGTTCGCACACCCATCACGCCGGCCCTGTCCAGGCTGGTTAGAAAAATACAGGTAACTTTGTGCTTTAAGAAGATATTTTGTCACCTATGTGTGATTTGTGGACGCAACCAAGCATTGACCACTTTTCACAATGAGACTGGGAATAGGAATAGGAAATAGCAAAGTGTGAAAGCTATGGCGCACTAATTTTATATTTATTTTTTCGTTTGAAAATTTTTGCAACCCTTGAAATTTTGCGCCCCTTGAAATTTTGCGCCCCCTCAAATTTTGCGCCCGGGGCGGCCGCCCCCTTGGCCCCCCACGCTACGCCACTGCCACTAATACCCAAAAATCGTCTTAACAACACAGTGCCTGTGCAGACTCTACATTATAACTATGGCCCTAAAACACCAACAAAAGAAACAAAACGCCCTCAGGGCAGCACAGGAGGAGTATTCCTTTTGGTTAAGTTGGGGGAGTGGTTTATTGGGTGGGACACACCAGTTCTCGTCTGAGTTAAGCAGCTCAACCCCAGTTAGTACTGACGTGGGTGGTTGCTTGGGAAGACTGGGTACAGCTAATACCCCAAAATCGTCGCATTAGTGTAGTGTCTGCGCAATCTCTGCATTAGAACTTCACGTGGACGGGGCTGTAACGACCTTGTAGTTGAAGGGCCCTAAAACATCAACAAGCCAAAAATTGTTAAGATGGGAAAACCTAGGTATGACTTTATGGCGCTAGTAAACAGACCTTTCTCTGCTGTGACCATCTGACAACGGTGCACTTTCATTTGTGAGACAGGTCATAGATCAGTAGGCTACAGGCCCATATCTGTTATTTTGATGGAACTGAAAGGACTTACTTCAGCTCCGGGACATTGGTTAATATCAAATGCAGATCTGACTCTAAACGGCAATGTTTTAGAAACTTTGCTCGACAGCCGTGACACTTTTTCGGTGCAGTTCAAGAAGATCCGGCAATCGTAAGAAACTGAGCCATAACAGCAACAGAAGGAGTCGGGTATGTTTGCTGGCAACGAGACTTTAAAAGGGATATTGTTGGATCCTTGTAACACAATCATGTTTTCATCTTTTAAAATGATAAATACAAATTACTATTAATTAAACACTGAAATGTATTTATTATCCTTAAAAATATACTTGCATAGAGTAGATTTTTGTTGTAAATACTGCTCGTGATTTATGGTGTCATCCGGAGGAGATAAAGCTTGGTGTGGTTTGCCGCCATTATCACGGGGCACCACGATGCCACTTCCAAAAACTTTAACTTTAATAGCTACATATTTAACAGTAATCATAACAAACAACTGAAACTCTTATAACCCATTGTTTACAGCATCTCTGCTGTCACACAGTGGCGTAACAACACAGTGTGAGGCTCTTGGCAAATTTTTGGACTGGGGCCCTTCAACTTCAAGGTCATTAGAGCCCCGTCCACGACGTAGCTCTAATGCAGAGACTGCACAGACACTACACTAATGAGACGATTTTTGGGTATTAGCTGTACCCACTTTTCCCAAGCGGCCACCTATGTTAGAACTAGCTGGGTTGTTGTTTATTGTTGGTGCTTTAGGGCCCTTAAACTACAAAGGTAATTAGAGCCCCATCCACAGCATAGTTCTTATGCAGAGACTGCACAGACACTACACTAATGCGACGAATTTTGGGTATTAGCAGTACCCAGTTTTCTAAAGTGGCCACCCATGTTAGTACTAGCTAGTGGTTGCGTTGCTTAACTTCAGTGATCAAACGAGAACTGGTGTGTCCAGCGCAATGAGCCCTTCCCCTGGGGCCCTGAAAAAATTCAGCTCAACCTGTGGCTTTGGACTGAAATGCTTTAGAAACTATATCTTTCTGTATTCAAAATGATACATTTTTGGACCTAGCTATACAGTACACCACGTGGATGGAACACTCGGGGGGCCCCCCTCGCACTTTGCCAGTCCTACCACTCTATTGTTACGCCACTGTGATGTCACAATCGATTTAATGGATTTACCTTTGACATGGATAACTTTTTCAACTTCTAGATGGATGGTACCAGTGATTTGTCCTCCACTTTTAAAGACTGCCAATGGATCATCATAGGTAAAGGACATTGCGAAACCTCCCATGATATCTCTTCTTTTTTAAAAAAAATAATGAACATTCGTTCATGGTAACTCGATAGGCGGTTTGACCCACTTTTGAGGTACTCTGACACTCAAAATTTGGTCATTCTTCATAGCTAGGGCAACACAGTGTCTGGAAACATTTACTAAATGCACAATAAAAACAATACTCACTTTTTAACAGAAATTAATTTTCCCGAATTTAGAGTTGCATTCTGTTATCACAGGTTATTACATTCTGTGATCTAGTTGAAATAAGGTTTAATAGTTATCATCAAAAACCTGAGAGTTGTTATCATCCCCGCGTTATCCGTGACGCCAGAGAGACAAGCCCAACAAGTTCCCAATTTTCTAATCGTTTACCCAATACTGCTAGTTAATAAATTACATTGACAAGTCATTATATTTTTAAGCAACCACTGATACTAACCCGTTTTCCGTCTATGGCGGAGTCAGGTACCCATCTTTATCCTTTTGGATGGACACATGACCAATCTGTTGAACGGTATTTTTACGCAGCCGGACTAACACTGCAATTCCTTTACCTACTTATCGTTGGCGGCCAACTGCTCGTTGGGGCGTAGTAGGCCCCAATGTAGAGAGGGTTCTCCTACGTGCAGTTGACATCTTACACCCCACGGGGCACCGCCTTTACTTCCCATCCAACGGAAAGCGCCCTCGTGACCTCTCTCTCGCATGAAAGAAGCCAACCGACCTAGATCCAGTGTCGCCACCACGGCGGGCTCCAAGGATTTTGTAATTTTGTCATAAGAGGTCAAGGGAACGTATCGGCATTGTGCCACACGAATTTACCAGTGTTACAACTATCAATATGCTAACAGTTCAAGATTCAAAGCACACCGGTAATTTAAGACAACGTTCATCCCCTTTTTTGGTGGCTAGTCTTCTCTCTTTCGGAATTCCCACCTGATAGCGTGTTAGTCAGCCCACAAACAACCTCTGATGAGAAATTACATGCTCAATAAACAATTGCAAATAAAATGCTGTACTTGTAAACAAGTGCAAACTGATAAATTCCGTTAACTTGATGCATGTTCTAGATAATTCGACGGAAGACTGCGTCATTCACCTGAGTTTCACTGAAGTGAAAAAAGGGTGGAGTACTCGATTCCATCGTGCCATTTGACGCGTGCTGTGGGTACAATTCATCACTTACCAGTCCAAATCAAGCTTAAGGACACCAGCAACCAACTGGACAACTGGGATATAACAGTAATCAGTTCAACTGGGGTATTAACAGGAATCAGTCCACTGTACAACTGGGTTTTAACATGTACCAGCTCAACTGGACAACTGGGTTGTAACATGTTATCAGTCCTGACATGAGTTTCTCCATCAATGAGGAATTGAACCTGGGTTATCTGCAGGCCAGGAGAAAATCCGAACCTGTCGCCCATCGGCCAACCGGCAACATTAAACTAATAAACTACCTTCGTCAATTTCGGAATCATCAATATGCCCAATTTCGCACCCTCAAGATTCCCGAAAAGGGACGGAATGAAGATGAGGTACTTAATAATTATAATTGGAGGATAGCATTAATGAAATGTAATTTTATACTAGATGCAATCGACTAACGTCCTTCAAGGTTCCAATGAAGAGGGAAAAGAGGACTTACCAGCGGCGGTTCTAGGGGCATCAATCAGTGCCTCAATGGGGCTCACAAATCGACTTTGCAACTGATGAGGCATTTCTGCAATGCTATCCCCATTTCTATACTGCCAGTCCAATCTGCAGTTGGCTAAACCACTGAAGATGGGACATTGCCTGAGGGGGTAGTAGAGGACCTATGGTAATTGCTATATGGATTTATACTACTAAGGAATTTTGAGTATTTGGGGTGCACTTTTTCGAAGTGCTCTCCCCCCCCCTTATCCGCCCCTGGGACATTTCGATAAATCCAATCAAATGTGAAGTTGGCTAAATCACTAAAGATGTGACATTGTGTGAGGGGCAGTAGAGGACCTATGGTAATTGCTAGCTAATTTCTACTAAGGCATTTTGAATATTTAAAAATATTTGGGGCGCACTTTTTGAAGTGCACCGCCACTGGGACCTACGGAGGTGGAACCATCATGGTTATTTGCTTCACTCGCAGAGTTCATCTTCATTTAGAGACACTGATGCACTTCAAAACATTGTAAACTGTTTTTTTTATTTAATTTGAGAATTAACATTTTAAACAAAAGCCACGACGATTACCGTGATATGAAGACTGGTATAAATGTCAATTTTACTTGAATCAATGGAGAGACTGAACACGCCATCAAGAATACAAATTTGTTGCAAAACAACAAACTTTCATTGCCGGCTGATCGACTTCGTATTTCACTCTTACTGCTACGCATACACACAATCATATTTAGACGGTTTTTAATATAATTACCAATAATTTCAAATTTTAAAGCAACGGTAATTTAGTTTCTTAAGTCCGCAAAAGGGGCAAGAGAGGGTTTTCATTGGCACAAAATTTTTTTTAAACTTTGAAATTGAAAAATTAATTTTTTTTTTGATCACATACGATTAAGTAGTCAATTTATCAGTAACTTATATTAACTAAAATTTCAATAGTATACACTATAATTTTTAAATTCTCATTAACACATATTAGAAATTAAATTAAGCACTGGTTCCAAAGGGGCTGGTAGGGGATGGTACTGTTGTTAATTTTCTTTATATTTTTAGCATCTAGAAAATGCAATATATATATAATATATATATCCCCTCTTAAGAAAAACTTTTTCAGAAAAAGGAAAAAAACAAATTTAGGGAACAAAAATGAAGCTAAATTTTACCCCCTTAGCCAATCAAGGGCAAGGACTTTAAATCAAAATTTTAAAACCACGTAACCATTGGAGTGAATCATCATCACATTTATCACATTCCACCAAATATGATTAATATAAAATATTTTACAACCTATGTAGTCAATATAACTATAAAAAAAAATGATGGGAACACGGAACCTGATTCGGTGTGAATGCCTTTTACTTGAACCAAACTTTGCTTATATTCAAAGGGGTAAATATCACAGGATGTGTGTGTGTATACATACATATCTATATATAAATCATTTCTCTTTCAAACATCACTTTCTAAAGGCACTTATTGTTTTACAGGCCTCACAACCACAGTCACTTCGCCATCCGGCAGTTTACGCATCCAATTCCAAGCTTCAATCCTTGCCATTTTTGTCACATCAGTACCATTAAGAGACAACACTTCATCTCCAACATGAAGTGACCCATTTTTATGTGCTGCACCACCTACACCAGACACAAAAATACATTTTTCAAGCATCCAGCTGAAGCTACGACACACTCCAGAACCATTTTCGGGTATCAATAACCTACCAACAAAAATTTTCTTTATGGTTAACGGTTTATCTCCTTCCAGAGAATCTTTGCCACCATCCAGACTAAATCCTAAGCCACTCGCATCCTTGACAAGGTGTACAGTTGTACACGACGGCGACGACGACACATGTTCTGGCGCAACACTACCATCAACAACTGCAAGAAAAAAGTCAAATTTCAAACTGCTTTGTGTCGTTGCCCCTTCAACTACAAAGGTCATTAGAGTCCCGTCCACTGCGTAGTTCTAATGCAGAGTCTGCACAGACACTACGTTGTTAAGACGATTTTTGGGTGTCAGCAGTACCCAGTGTTCCCAAGCGGTCACCCCGGCTAGTACTAGCTGGGGGTTGCGTTGTTTCACTTCAGTGACCACACGAGAACTGGTGTGTCCAACGCAATACAGCCGCCTCTTAAAAATTTCGAGGAGAAGAAGAAAAAACAAAACAACCCAAATTCACAAATAACTCTTGCCTCTTACTCGTACCAGTATTAGCTGTAGACGGAGATATAGAAGAGTTAATCAGAGGTGCCGTTTTCGTTACTTGACTCTTAGGAACATTATTTCCATTTCTAATGACAAGTGTCCCATTATCTCTATTATTCTGAGGAGATGAGGACCTGCTCCTTGACAAAACCAGGACGCATTCATTCCGAGGAGCCTGAAATCAGTTGGGACGCCATGAAATGTGTGGCATCAAAATATTATCCAGCAAAAAGACGTTGTTCAAAGACTACCTTGAGGATGCTCAACGCTTCCCGATGAGTTACTCCTTTCAAATTCCTTCCATTAATTGAAAGAACTCTGTCGCCTTTCTGTATTCTGCCATCTTTGTCTGCAAGACCTCCAGAGATTACTCGATTAATCTGTCAGGATAAACAATCTGAATTATTAAGTGAATCCGACACCCAATGAAGCCCATTTGAGAGAGAGAGAGAGAGAGAGAGAGAGAGAGAGAGAGAACTCTTACAGTAATTTCTTTGGAGTCATAATCAGAACCACCAGCTAACGTCACACCAATGCTTCCGCCTGGAATTTCTCGATGAAATACAACCACATTAATTTCGTGTAAAGGAGTGCCAGATTCCTCCAGAGACTGATTGGCCTCGTCGATTAACTGCTGAAGTTCCTGCCAATAAGTAAATCATACGTCAAGTCAATCAAGAAAAAAAAAACAGAGAGGAAGGTTGCTGATCTGACAGGTGACCTGGGAAGTACAATACCTGAGCAGAAATTAGGCTAGTAGATGATGTCAAGGACGAAATGGATCCATAATGATCAACTGCAGTTGACCCTAAGGACGTTGATGACCCGTAATGGCCTGGGGTTCCTGTATCAGACTCGCTGCACGTAGAGTCCAAAGAGGACATCCGAATGTGATTTGACAACGGTTTAGACCCCATTGAATTACCATTCATAACTACTACTTTGGTTTTACGACTTGGCAGTGACATCTCTTGGTTTTCAAAGATTTGCCTGAGATCGTTAACACTCGTCGACCTCCGGGACTTGGTACTATGTGCATCGTAATGAAGCAGAGGGCGAGGCTTCGAGCCGAGTACGGTGTTGCCTGAAGTCTTGTTTAGTGACCCAAAATTAGACAAGGATCTGTCAGAGTCTTGAAGCTTGCTCATTCTTGCATCACAATCCGTGTAGTAACCTTCTGGCTTTGTACTGATACTTCTACCATACTTTTCTCGTGGATATGGAGTGGTCAGTGCATTCTGTTGACTACCAGTTGTAAGAGGAAGTTTCTTTTCCACATTGAAATCCTGTGCCTTGACTCTACCATTTTTGCGAGCAGCATCCACAGAGTCATTGGCGACAGATGCCTTCGAGGATCCATTCTGCGCGATGGAGGGCATACTCTTGGAAAGTGGACTCGATAACTTATTGTTATTCATTGCAACACCGACAGTGGGTTCCACCGCAATTTGCTGCCATTTTTCTGTAAGAGCCTTGAAGTTCTTGGGATTGGGAGTACTTTTATCAGTCGGTGACAACTTATTAGATAACGACACCGATGCCGCTTTCTCCACCATGCCCAAGACATTGTCTTCCGACCTGCGGAACTGTTGTCCTTTATCACACGTGGAACTGTCTTTAGTAGAACCGTATTTCCTCGAGAGTTCTAGCCACCGTTCATCTGAAACAGTCTTGACCCCTTCACTGCATACTGGCGGTTTGGTAGACTCTCTGCAGTTATCATTGGAATTCTTCACTTCCGCGTGAAGAAGCGAAGTCACTTTCTTAGCAAGTCTTTCCTGGGCCTTTTCTTGTTGTCTTACTACTTTATCCTCCAAAGACTGCTGCCTCTTGAAACAATTCTCTTTAAATTCTAAAGACGTTGGAGGCGACATATTATAGAAAGACGTTCGGGACGTCATATTATAGAAAGGGTCAACGGGTGGCTGTTCAGGCACGCTACTAGTAGGCAGACGAGGATATTCGTCATCAAACCCTCCACTACTATGTCTGGAAGACTGCAGGACATTCTTTCGATTTATGGCTTCCACACTGTTTGGTTTAAGGATTCGAGGATCCATGGCCGAGTCACTATCGCTCGACGGCGAATGTGGCTTCCACGAATTGTCAACAGACGATTGAGTTTTTAGCTGATTCATAAGACGTAGTCCCACGTCCACCCCGTCGGCCATGGCTCCTGCATCCAGAGACCTGATCTTCTGTTTGGAATGATGCATTTCTTTAGGAGATCCCGGAGGAGTGTTGTGAATTGAAACGTTCGGGGATTCGATAGAACTGATGCCCGATTCCTGATCCTCGGTGTCTTGCAAGTCATCTAGATCAGACGTTGTCTCCAGATCGTCGACATACGAGGAATCATCATGCCGTCGAGAATTCAAAGATGCTTTGGGTGGTGGAGATTTCGGCAAAGGTGGAGGGACTGAACCAAGCCAATCTGGATTTGTCGATAGTAGTTGATCGTTCTTCAAGTCTGAAGTCTCAAGGTGCTCTTGTCCACCTACAAGATGGTCACTAGTCAATGAGAACTCAGTCTCATCTACCCTGTCAACTGTAAGAGTGTCCACTTCCGAATTGATCAAAGAAAAGGGCTTTCGCTTAAATGCTGGGGAATATTTCTGCATGTCTAAAGTATTTGTTGTAAGGGCAGCAGGCAACTGGAGTGAGTTGATGTGGCCATTCTGTGACCGTGTGTCAGTCGTGCTTGCCATGTTCTTCAGGGGCTCCACTTTGGGCAAACGAATAGAATCTACACTGTAGATTAGAGGAAGGTCTGGGGTGGCAGGTACAGTAACCTTTTCACTTTCTGGTACACTAGGTATTACTAATCCTCTCAGTTTTGAGACATTCTGTTTCTTGGATTCCATCATGGAATACATGGATTTGTTTGCTAAACGATTCAAGTGAATTTCCGAATCCGTACTACTGGTGCTCCAATTACTCTTGTAATTGTCCGAACACTGATTACCACCATTATTGGGATGTTTTCGGCGCAAATCCGAAATTGTGTGTCGCGTTTGAGGAGGGTATAAAAGGTCCGAAGAAGGTAAGGCACGAACCGTGCTTTCATCAACGTCACTACTATCCACGTCCTGACCCAACAGGTCATCGGATGATTTAGAAAAACTGGATGCTGTAGAAAGAGAACTTCCGGAACGATCATGGTAAAAGTCACCCGTGTGATAGGGAACTGGAGAACGAGTCGGAGACTCTGTCCGCTGTTTGGTTCGCAGCTCAACGACCGAATCTAAATTCTCATCCGACAATGGTGGTGGAACCGGAGGTGGGATGACGTCTTCAACTGGAACCGCATCCGTTTTGACCATGGAATTATCAAACTGGAAGAAGGCATCTTTAGCAATTTCCTCTTCAGGATGGAGCTCGACGGTCAGTGAAGATCTTTTGGCAGCTCGAGGCTTGACAGGTGAGGGAGGGTTGGGTGAAGGCTCAGTTTTTGCACTAAACATGGCGATTTTGTCCTTGACACTCAAGAGGTGCTCCTCTGTCTTTACAGTCCGCTCCAAAGGCAACGAAGATTTGCCAGTCAGAGTTCGTTTGGGCGGTATGGGGGGACCAGACTTCGGTAAAGGCGGAGGTTTGTCGCTCGTGATGACGTTTGTGGTATCCTTTACGTAATTACTATGATAAAATCCTGTGTCTAACCCATCGTCAGTAGACGAGGCCTCTCCATCGGACAGTGACGATTCCGACAGTGGTTCCATAATCGGAAGTGGTGGAGGAAGTTCTTCATACACTACGGTGTCACCAGCTTCACTGGATTTGCTAGACGTGGTGGACGCGTCATCCAGGATATCCTGCAGATTATCACTCATAGTCGATCGGAACAAAGACTGTTGGTCATCCTGACAAGTTTCATTTTGTGTCGCACCATGAATTGCTCCTGTATCTTGAAAAGCTACAGGCGGTTCAATCAAAGGCTTGTCATAACGACGGAATTTTTCAGGGCTGATAAATCCAATAGTATCCGGTGGTACGATGTCGTTTTCCAAATAATTGGGTGGAAATTCGTGTCCATCGGGTGGCAATCGAGAAAACGTTGGTAGAAAATGGTCGTCACTATCCATTAAAGTGTACGAGTTTGCTTCATCGCCCATGGTTGTTAACTTTCCTGTAAAAAAAAAAAAAAGGATGACAACAGTTGAGTAGTCATATCTTTCGCCTTGTGGTTATCAGGTTTTATCAATTTTCTGACGAAATTTAATCATTGTTTGGTTATTATAATTTTTAGTTTCTGATATTAAACACTTCACTTTGGGTTACTGCAAATGACAGGTTTTCTCATACGAAATTAAATGTTATCAAACGCCTTCACAACCTCGTGTTCAAAATACGACTCAATCCAACCACTAACAAGGCTAACATCAAGAGCTCAACACCAGCAATGTGTCGTTGAAGAACAACGTGTCCAGGCACACTACTCTCAACAAGTAGGGCTTTGTCCCATGTGGGAATAGGAGGAGTAGGAGAAAGAGGAACAAGTGCCAAAACTTGAAACTGAAACCTCAAATAAAACCCTTAATCTTAGCGAGTTTTGAAAGTCAATATTTGTGAAGGACAAACTTAAGAATCAGTTGTTACGCCAGCTGCGATAAACGACAAAGGAGATAGAGGTACAGAGTGGAGAAGAGGGGAGGTGTGGACCCTAGGACTTACAATTTTGGACAGCAAATTCACAACCACACTGCTAATTATGTGATAATTTGGATGGAACGGTGGACTACCTACAAAATAATGATGTTTAGGGTACCAATAAGAAAAGTGACACCCAACCTGCATCGTGACAAAACAACATCTTAACGAGCACACGATTCGTGCAGTTTAGGGGTGTATGTGTGTGTGGAGAATCTTTTGTCTTGCTTTAGGACGAGAGGGGGTCAACACCTTGAGAGTAATATTCTGAGAAGAAAGGATACGCAGCATCCCCTTTGGTGAACACTTCCAAAAATTAAGAGGCAACACTCGCATCAGTAGCAAATACACTCAAATATTCAGGTGGCAACCTATATATCAAGTTAACACACCCACAGCGCACTAATCAAACTGGAAAGGAACCGAGTTCACCAAAAAAATGAAAGGGGGTAGAAAATAGGTGAAATAAAATTGTCACAATGAGGGCGGCAAGGTAACTGAAAAAATGACTAGAAAGTAGGATTACCGAAAAAGCCAGGCTCGGCAACCCAGTTAAAACGAAAGATTGATAAACACGTAGGAAGAAGTACATTTATAATAATAATACTAGCGTCAAAATACAAGGTGACTTCCATCCCACATCCACGTGTGGGACGAAGAATGCCGTGGGGAGAAAATTAGGGTTGATTGTATCCAGAATATGGGGGACTGACTATCTTCGGTCTAGGTACGAGAACTTGTTAAGAGACTTTACAAGCCTAACCTTAAATGATATCATTACAGTGCTATATGCCAAAATATAGACTTAACCGTCGACGCTCCTACTTCTGGAACCAACTTATCGAAGAAGGGGAAGAAGCTTTCCACCTCTGCCAGACTCGAACCTTCAACCAACAAATCGAGCACTGAGTCACTCACTGAGGCGGGGGAAGTCAACTAAGGAACAACGTTGCCGGATCTGAATTATGGTAGAGGCAGAAAAGTACTGACGAACCAAAGAACTCCACCTTAAATTCAAATATTAACACCGGTTATACGACATTACTTAAAATTTTGAGGGAAGGGGTAGAGGGAAGCACCATATAGTGGGGCGAGTAGTACATGTAGCCACAACTATAGCCAGATTTGAATTTGGGGGGACGATAACACACTCGTAAAACAGGAGGCCAGGGAGATAGGGTAGGAATTCGCACAGACATTTTCGTTCAAAAAAGCGCTGGGAGGGGGAGACCACTAACCTCCTAGCTACACCTCTATATAATGGGATGGGTGGGTCAGTGAATGAAATTGGGGAGGGGACGGGGAATGACCAGTCTGAAGTCGTAAAAGGCCAAAGAAGCGTTCCTGAAAAAAAAAGCAATGATGTACCTCAGGATAGTCAGCAAAAGTCTGGAAATGTGTATGACCACGAATTACATGAAAGCGTTTGACAGAGTGGCTAGCTATCAGCAAAGCAACTCCTAACCCTTCTCCCATCTATGACAGAGTCGGGTACCCATCTCGTCCGTCTGAATGGACACAAGGGTTATATATTGGACAGTTTTTCCACAGCCGGTTGCCGACCAAAACTGCAACACTCACGCTTGGTTATCGCCGGTCTACGTCGGGAATTCCACCGACGCCAAAGGGGACAAGCTCCTACACCTGGAAATTTTACCTCGTCTACCCGTTGCATAGTAGAGAAGGTTCTTTGACGTGCAAATGCCATCGTACACCACACGGGACCTCTAATTGGAAAGAAGGCGCACTCGGGGCCTCTCGATCGATAGCCTGAAAGAAGCCAATCTACCTCGATCCAGTATCGCACCTAGAACTACTGACATACAGTATGTAGTTACCGAGCGTGCTACCCACTGCGCCACCGAGGCGGATGGCCACTATGAGGAAAGACCAAAAAAACCTATCCTGATTCCCAAAATGATTACAGAGTACAACAGAATATGCTTCATAAGCACTGCAGGTAGGAAATTGCCTGGCTTCTTACTAGGAGTAACAACCCCCAAGTTCAAAATACTAGCGTATCCCTGAACCTGTAAAAGAAAATAGTCCCCACTACCTCTTATGAGTTGTTAGATTTCAAGCCGGTTATCCTGTTCCGAGTTCAAACTCGGCCATATACTAATCGGTTAAGAAAACAACAAGAAATTATACACTTCACTTACCTGTACAAGATTTTAACCTGCTGATTACATTCTTACAATGAGGTGAAAGTTTTTCAATGACTGCCACAACTTCGCAAGATGTGTTCAGATTTTCTTCTTGTACGTTCACACTAAGACATCCAACAACGTCTCTTTTGGATTCTTCTTCTTCGTCGTCGTCTTCCCCGTCTTTTTCTTGAGACTCTTGTAGTCTTGCAACTTCTTTAAGGTTCGACCACTGAACTTGTTCTGAACCTGAAAACGTCAGCACAAATACAAAACAGCTGAGCAATTTGATTCCGGTTATTGTTTGTCCTCTGGGCTATTTCAAAGCACATCCTTCTCTTGCTGGAACACAACTTCTGACCGGTGGTGGTGGTGGTGGTGGTGGTGGTGGCGGTGGTGATGGTCGGGGTAGGGGTGGCAGTAGTAGTAGTAATAATAATAATAATATTAATAATGTCAGAAGGAGTAATACTAAGTGGGGGTGTTTACGATGATAACAAATGCAAAATCTTTAGACCAAAAAAGCAACTTAAGATGGTTGATTTGTTGCTAGCGGAGTAGTGGGGGATAGGAATGTGCGCTGTCAGAGCTGTTGCTACCTTCCCATACTCTTCTAGTCCAACCAACCAACAGAGTGGCAATACGTCGTTTCCGATTATCTTAAAAGTCTGACTAACTTCCATCAATGCCAAGAGGCTTTTGGGCAACTCAAGAGAGGAGTTGGGAGGAGTTTTTTTTTTTTTTTTTGCTGCGACACAAGTGAGTTGCAATGACCTCATCTTCTCCACCTTCTTTGCAGTCTCTTGCATCCTTAACTAACAATAATCATTACACTTTACCTCTTCTGGTAGAACGCATATCAGTGGAAGAACCCTTTAATCAAAAATTCAATTTAACGATAATTTTTTTATTATTTTACATTTTAAATTTCAAAATCTACTATAAAACTTTCATGCCATACATTCCCCCTCCTCTCTGTCCTAAGTATACAGTTTTCGCAAGAATTAAACATAAAAAAAAAATTATCTTTGAATTATTTCAAAGCCTTTGATACTGAGTAACAGCTGCTGCATTTTCTACATTATTACTAATCCCCCAATTACTAGAATTATGATTGAGATATCAAGTCAAAGAGTTCAACCCCTTCTTAACCTTAAATATCATTTTCAAATTTTTTGACTAGTCGCCCACTTCTGTTTACTTTTTAAACTTTCCATCCCCCTGAAGACTTCAATGACCTCCGCGTCACTTCTTACGTAAATTTTCAAAAGAGAGAAAAAAAAACTTTGATACCAGTCTCGGGAGTCTTCAATCCACTAGCTACAACTTACTCTATGCCTTGCAGGTACTGAATGATTTCAAAACAACTGCATTCTAATATTTGACCTTTAACCCCACTACTCTTTCATCTCCCTTCTCTCCAAATATCAATTAATAATTCATCTACTAACAGAGGTTACGCTTTGCAGCACACTGTCGATAACTGATCTTTTAAGGACCACCACAGAGAGAGTGGGTGGCCATGTTTAAGAGGATGTAAAACCACATCATCCTTTAGGATGAGGCCAAAAATAGAGAATGACACACCTATTTTTTGAGTTATCATCCTCCACCACGAATTTCTTTTTTTTTTTATTGGGTGCATAGTATTACACCATTCTTAGCACGTCAAGCGAGTCATAAATTACCTAATATCAAACATTATCAAATAAATTTTTTCCCCCCAACTTAGCAACTTATTTTATTACCTGTCCCGTTTCTGACACCACACAAATTCCAAAGTACATTACTAATTTACGGATCTTTCAATATCATAAAATGATCATAGAGTCCAACCTCAATTTAGCCCAATAAAACGTTGATCACATTTCTATAGAAACCAACAGAATAAAACCAGATGCTACGCTGAATCTCTCTTTCAAACGCTTTCTTTTTCTCCAAATTTCATTAGTCACATGTGCCATTCAGTCACATACCCCTTTCTTACCCCATATCTGTAGCAAAAGCAACTCCTAACCCATTTCCTGCCTGTCAGAGTCGGGTACCCATCTTGTCCCTCTGAATGGACACGAGGGTGATCTATTGGACAGTGTTTTTCCACAGCCGGCTGCCGACCAAAGCTGCAACTCCTATGCCTATTTATGGCCGGCCCGTTCGTTGGGACACTCCACCGAGCTCCTACACCTGAAAATTTTGCCTCCTCTACCCGTCGTATTATAGAGAGGGTTCTTTGACGTACCAATGCCATCGTACACCACACGGGACATCGGTTTTACTTCTGACCTGAAGGAAGGTGCACTCTTAGCCTCTATTTCTCTCACGCCCGAAAGAAGCCAACCCATCTCGATCTTGGGTGTTGTTATTCGTTGGTGTTTTAGGGCCCTTCAACTACAGCGTCATTAGAGCCCCGTCCACCGCGTAGTTCTAATGCAGAGACTGCACCGACACTACAGTAATGCGATGATTTTTGGGTATTAGCGGTACCCAGTTTTCCCAAACGGCCACCCATGTCAGTACTAGCTGGGGTTGCGCTGCTGAACTTCAATGATCAGACGAGAACTGGTGTGTCCAACGCAATTTGCCGCTCCCTGGAACCACTGACACAGTAAATCGAGCACACTACCTATTGCTCCACTGAGGCACGTCTTTTTCCCATATCTGTAGGTGCTGGACACGAGACTGGACTCCCACATGATTAAAATTGGAACTAACCTCTCATATCTGTACCTGGTTCCCTCAGTAACCAAATTCCAGTTTTATACATAGTTAAAAAAATTGGGCAGATAGCAACAATTACTAGGTGCAGTTATAAACTTTAGCATGTTGAGAAAGCTTGATGACGCACCTTTTAATGGTTTAAACAAAATCATTTTATCACCATAGTAAATAGCGAACCGAAAATAACACACTTTTAACATTACCGCCGCTACCACATCTCTGTTGCCATTTTCTGATAACAACAACAATTTGGAATGGCCCACATTGATCGACCCAAGAGGGTTTCAACACCGCTTTCATAATAATTTTTAAAGTTTAAATTTTGTTGGATCCAACGATAAACTTTATCCTAGTTAAGTGTGTAAGCGACACACTCACAGAGACATTATCACATCAAACAGCACATAACACAGTCCTGACATGTAAACTGACAAGTAACCTCTGTATGTGAGTGTTCGTCTGGTGCCTAGGTACACATACACCAACAACAACAACAACCCTGACAAATGTGCTACAAATATAGGTTACTGGACTTTTCAGAATATTAGGTTAAAAAACAAAGTATTGACGACATGGTTATCAACTTCAACTATAAGGCCATGTCGACATTCTTGCAAAGTGAGATAACGATCACATTTTGGCACATGACGAATCACTCTTTTGGGGCCCACACACTCTTTTAAACAGATCCGTGTAAAAAAAAAAACATTACCTTTCTAATAAACCCCTTTAACAACTATATTAAAATATACAGCCACCTTTGAGGTGGCATGGCGGTGGTGGTGGGGGGACCACATCAAATCCTACACAATTTCAATGAGAAAACAACTGCTATTGTCACCACTGAGTGCTGATGACGTCAACAAATTTGCATAATTCAGTAATAATTATCAGTTGAACAATAGACAACACCAATTATGCAATCACCCACCTGAACACATTAATTATAAATAAACAATCCAGGTAATACATTCATTAATATACAGAAATGCTAATCTGACAACAAAGAGTTAAACGAACCTTACTTTGCTCAGAATTGAAACATTAGCCCGGCCGTCTTGTGCACACCACAATTTCGCTGCAACTTGATGCAGAAAGTAAACACATCACATGCAACTGCTCTACAGGCCCTTGTAAGAAAAACTACAAGCCAAAAACCTCTCAGCACTCCGATGTGGTTTAGTCACGTGGGGGGCTTTTTTCAAATGATAGTCAGCACCTAATCTCATAAAGATAGCGCCTATGAAAGGCCATCAAACTTCCCTCCCTCCCTCCAAAAAAAAAAAAAAATTCAAAAGCGAAAGCGCAATATTTACAGATATGAGCAACCAATTTTTTTCCCTCTTTTCTTGTATTTTAAGCAAATAACTAAACTGCCAAACTTTTCTGAAAAATATCACTTTTTCACAAAAAAATAGAAAAAAAAGATCCACTTTCTTATTACTGCACTAGTAACTATGTGCATAACAACACCAGCTACAAGTGGTGAATGCACTATGGTGTATGCTCTTGACCCACCTTTTAACTCGGTACATTCTGGGCTATTACAATCCTACCTTTTTTTCCAAAAAAAGCGCTTTTTATGCTAAAATACCAGTATCTAATAGCATTCTCCTTCAATAGCACAGTCAAAGCAACTCCTAACCCCTTTCCCCGCCTATCGCAGAGTCGGATACCCATCTTGTCCCTCTAAATGGATTTTGTTGTGTTGGTGTTTTACGGCCCTTCAACTCCGAGAGCGGCGAATGGCGTTGGACACCCCAGTTCCCGTCTGATCACTAAAGTTAAGCAACGCAACCCCAGCTAGTACTGACATGGGTGGCCGCTTGGCAAAACTGGGTACCGCTAATATCCAAAAATCGTCGCATTAGTGTAGCGTCTGTGCAGTCTCCGCATCACAACTACACTGTGGACGGGGCTCTAATGACCATGTAGTTGAAGGGCCCTAAATAAAAACAACACTCCCCCGCCCTTCAACTACAAGTTCTTTAGAGCTCCGTCCACCGCATAGTTCTAGTGCAGAGACTGCACAGCCACTGCACAAATGTGACGATCATTGGGTATTAGCGGTACCCAGTTTTCCAAAGCGTTCACTTCAGTGATCACGCGAGAACTGGTGTGTCCAAACCAATAAGCCGCTCCCTCTTTCAATGGACACAACGGCGATCTATTGGACAGTGTTTTTTTAACAGCCGGCTGCCGACCAAAGCAGCAACTGCAATGCTTATTTATCTAAGCCCTAAAGTTGGATGGGGCACTCCACCGAGTTCCTACACCTGGAAATTTTGCCTCATCTACTCATTGCCTAGTAGAGAGGGTTCATTGACGTGCAAATGCCATTGTACACCACACGGGACCTCGGTTTTACTTCTCCTCCGAAAGAAGGCGTACTCGGGGCCTCTCTCTCTCTCGTTCGAAAGAAGCCGAGCGGCGAGTTGCGTTGGACACACCAGTTCTTGTCTGATCACTGAAGTTAAGCAACGCAAGCCCAGTTAGTACTGACATGGGTGGTCGCTCGGGAAAGCTGGGTACTGCTAATACCCAATAATCGTCGCATTAGTGTAGTGTCTGTGCAGACTATGCACTAGAACTATGCAGTGGACGGGTCTCTAATGACCTTGTAGTTGACGGGACCTTAAACACCAACAAACCAACCAATCGAAAGAAGCCAACCCACCTCAGTCCAGGGTCGAACCTAGAACTCCTGACGCAATTACCTAGCGTGGTATCCATTGCGCCACCAAGGCAGGGTGTTTAATACCACAGTCCACGAACAAAAAAAAGCTGGGAGGGGTACTTTTTATATGTGCAACATAGAGGAAGGGGTACAGTAGGCCCAATTTGGATACTCAGGGAAAGAAACTCAACAACAATTTTGTGATTCACTACAACAGTGAACTACAAGTTACTGCATATATATTTTTAAAACGCCACTTGTTACAGAAACATAAAATGCAGACTTTTAAATGGAGAAACGAAATTTTTTTGGCAATTTAAATATTTTTCCTCTCAACATTTCATTCTTTATATGGAAAAGAGGAAAAGAAAAAAACCATGGCGAGAATTTTAAATATTTTTACCATACTCATATACAGTTGCATATTCACGAAAGAATAAATGTTACCAGTCTTAAACCCTTTTATGATGTTCCCAGTTATGTATATTTCCAGATAACGTAACCCACAAAAAATATACACGAGGGTGTAGGGGGGGGAAGTATTATGCATTTTTTCTGAAAATGTGCAACATTTACATAAAGCCACCATGACGATTCATATTTTTGTCCAAGTTATGCTTCTTACTAACACAGTTATTTTCCTATACTAAACTTACAGTTGATTTATAATCGCATTTTAATATCAAATAAATCATTCTAAGGGCGAAAAGTTATTTGAATGGTTTCTGAAATAAAAGTCAGGAATTTGACACTAAATCAGATAAAGTACAATCTCTGACAACCTCGCAGGCGAACTAGAGCTCTCTTTCATAGACACATGTCATTTGATAGTTCAGTTTGCAAGAATTCAACATCTGGTATGACAAGAGCGAATAACGTCTATCACACTGCTTCTTAAAATTTTCACCCCAAAAGGATCACACCCATGCCCGCAACAAGCAGTTTGAAATAACAGACTAATTTCCAGGAACTTTAATCAACATATTCCCAAAGTTCTTTCAGGTTTACAAGTAACAAGATCGTTTTGACACACCAAGAAAACAAGTAACACCAGTTGATTTCATTGGTTTGTTGGTGTTTTAGGGCCCTTCAACTACAATGATCATTAAGGCCCCGTCCACACCTTAGTTCTAATGCAGAGCCCGCACAGACGACTTTTGGGTATTAGCAGTACTCAGTGTTCCTAAGCGGACACCAATGTTAGTACTAACTTCAGTGATCAGACGAGAACCTAACACCCCAGTTTTGGAAGCATTTCAAAGCGTTTTACCAAGTGCTTCATGAGGCAGGTAGTCACCAAGAATTAATCACAAAAAATTGCAATAAAACATTGCAAACCACTGTTACGCTTAAATTAATTTTTTTCAAAGGGTTAAATAATTCAATATTATAACAGTGACGTAACTCATTGCTTTCATTAGTCAACACCCTTGAAATACCCAAGTGCAAGAGCAAGCAAAGTTACAAATTACTTTCAAGTTTTGCAAGCATCTTCACACAAAAACAATCCACGGTTAAACTCTCATTAACTTGATTTCTCACCATTCTTCTGATGGTCGATGGTCAATGACCTAAAATGAATGTTTATCTGTCTTTTTTTTTGGAGAGAAAAAAGGATGATTGGAGAACCAGGAGTGCGAGCGAGAGGAAAAAAAAAGGAAGATGAAAAAGGATGGAGGGGAGAGGTGTATATTCAAACCTTTTTGTTCCTCATCTCTGAAAACATTATGATCGTTATTGTTATTGGTACCAATTGCACACTGACATGGAATCAGAAAAATAAATTTTAAGGTCTTTTCAAGGACGGCTTGGTGCTGTGTGACAAAGTTTCACCAAAAAGCCATTGAACTTTATACAATGTTCTGCCATTTTGAATTGTTCAAAAACTTGAACAATATATTTCTGAAAAACGAAGAAAGTTGACCTAAACTACACTTTGTCGGTCAATGAATATCTAAGGCTTTGCAAAGAAGGCGTATACTCTCAACAACAGGAGATCTCTGGGTAAAAAAAAAACTTATGGAGTCAGAGTATATACACCAAGACAAAAAAGAATTCAATTTGGTACTGCAACTTCAAGACAGTTGCACTCATGCGCATACATACAGTATATACTTTCCAGGACTTTATAAACTCTCCTCCCCCTTTCATCTCTAAAATAAATTTTTCAGTAGGAAAAAAATGTGAAAGTCATCAACAAAAATTTGCCTTGTGCAAAGAAACAAAAGGATTTAAAGTCAGTCCGATTTGCAAATCCTTGCAGGTGGGCCCCAGTAGACTGGGCCAACCTCTGCCATCCTGCTACTTCACTGTTACTCTTAAACAATTATTAAAAAATAATATTCCTCCCACAGTCCTTATACAATTCTTCTCAGTCCTCTTGTCCTTTCATCAATTGAAAGAGTTAACTACACTGTCTCACCTCCTAATACAAAAAAAAAGAGAGAAAGGGAAAAGACGACCACACCTGGTTCCTCTTAGTGGTCAACAGAGACATTGTTGCAAATTTTGAAGTTTGCAAACTGAAGTCGATGGTCCTAGAGAGGTGTTGTTCACTCAGGCAACAACCAACAATTGTTCCAAGTAGTCTTTTCAAAGAACTCGTCGTGTAATAAAATGAATGCACTTGACAGAAATAACTACCCAGCTCTAAACAACTCCTTTAGCAGCTACAAGAAATTTTATAATATTTTGTCAACCAATGCGAACCGGGAAAGGAGAAAAGACAAATGAAGTAATCACGGCGTTAAACTTTAGAAATGAATTCATGGGTTCTAGACCCATTGTTATTCACCGATTAGTTCAGCAAAATGAAATCTAAGAAAGGGGGGGTCGGACAACAATAACACAAAATATTCCACAACATGAAATTAAGATGCATTTTAAGATACGCAAATCTGTGGCCAAATTGAATAGAGTGAGAGCGGAGCCTTGATGATCAGAAAAATCTAAATATATATATAATCCTATATAAAGATAATGGAAACCATCCCGTTACAGACAAAATAAAATGCTTTGTAAAATGCCGCTCAATGTTACCAAAAACGAGACCCTCTAGGATCCCTCCTGCCTCCACAAAAAGTACAATTCTAAAGGAAAGAGAGAGAGAGAGAGAGAGAGAGAGAGAGAAAGAGAAAGGGCTATTCTAGATATACAAAAATCACTGCCATTGTCTTTTTCTTCCATCAGGTCTTTGCACCTTTCCCTTTTGACACCTGTCCACTGACGAAGGGTCTCTGGCAAAAACTTACTGAATACCGATTAACAAAAAATGAACAGAAAACATTGAAATTAACTGACATACAACAAACAACCAAATCCGTGTATTACAAAAGGTGTGTGTAAGACTGCTGTTGCTGAAATGGAATATGAGAAAGAGAGAGGGGGGAGAGAGTACAGAGGGGCCTTACTTTACTTCTGAAAGGCTCTGGTACCTTTCCAATTAAAAAGTAAAACCTGAAGGATTTATCCTACGAATCTGAAGATGAATTACTTTTTTGTTGTCTGCACTTAAATGCGATCACGGTGATGTCTTAATGAAAATTTCTTGTTAGAAATGGCAGAGTTTGGCAACCTTAAAGAGAAAGAGAGGGCGAGGGATCAAGACCAGCCCAAATTCATCATCATAAAATAAACAATTCTCGAGTAGATCATTTCAGAAACACAATTTCTTTCTTACAATCCATTGTTACCCAAACTCCAGATGTGTTTTTTTTTTCTCTTTTTTTCACGAGAAGAAATATGCCGCTGAAATAATACCAATAATCATCAAACCATAATACAATTCATTACAGCACTAATCAACCCAAATAAAATTCCAGGTACATTTTAAGGAGGAGGAGGAAACACAATTACAGTTCCCTCCCCACATTAAAATATTTCCCATCATTCATCAACATATTCAACTATCAATTCATAAAAAAAAGACGATTTTAAATTTAAAGAGAAAAAAAAATAATCAGAGCGTTGGTGTAATCTTTATAGAAATCAAGCTAAACCTCTTTACAATGAAAGGGTTCATTTCAAATTTTGGATAAGAAAAAATTTATATATATGTGTGTGCCATTTTAAAATATGTATATATCAATATTTTAACTTTTAAAAATTGCCATAAACTTGTTTACTTTTTAACTGTGCTGAAGCAGCCTAATTTTTCTTTTTAAAATGACAACATAAATTTTTGAAGAAAATAAAATTAAGAAAAAACTTCTTCCTTTGGGGATTTGAACCACTTTCAACTAGGTATTAGACTAAACCTTAATTCAGGATATTCCCAAAAAAAAAAAGAAGTGCCACTTAAAACATGAGACCGGGGGAGAGGGGGAGGGTCAACTGACATCTTTCTTTACTAGCCTAATAAGGAAAAAGTCACGACGATGACCATTGATTTGAATAAAAGATTACCTTCTTCAGTTTAAAATGAGATACGATCTCTGATCTCAAAAAAATTTCTCCTACTGTATTAAATAGATATCCAACTCAAAAAAAAAGACTGTTATTAGCAATAGCGGGTTAAATTTTTTGAAACAAAAATAATAATCAGAATGATGCCTCCCTCTCTCAATTTTTTTTGGTAGATATCCTAGATGTAGGTCTTTCATCTTTTAAAAAGAAATGGAGGGTCCTCCTGCTGTGTGATCTACTCAAAAAATTATAAATTGCCATAATTATTATTACTGTTATTTAAATCAGGACTGGTCTCCCCATCCCCCTTCACATCTTAAAAAAATTAATTCTCCACTTTTTACACCTTATTTTTCAACACAATTCAACAAACAAACTCTGAAAAGTGATCGTGCATCGTTAAGGGGGTGAAAAAAAAAGCAACTTCAATTTTAAGCTCATTGTTACAAAAATTAAAATTTACAAAAAAAAAATGCCAACAACCTCACATCTTCTCCCAAAAATGAAAAAGAAGCTGATTAAACGGATTTCGATAAAGTAGGTGCCATGCTGCTTTTAGATAATATAATAGCTGAGAAATTCGTATATAAATTTCAAGATAAATATGTATCAGGAAATTTGAAATTAAATTTAAAAATAAAAAAACAACCCCCCAAAAAATTTTTAAACTTATACTTCCAACAACTTAATGCTAAGATGCATAAAAAGTCGATATATCAAAGCGAGACAATGAAAACTATTCATACCTAAAGGGCTCGAAAAAAGGGTTATACTATTGTACTCCCCGAAAAAAAAACATACCCATTAAATCATATAATAATAATTATAACTTTATTTTTTAACTATTTTATTAATTTTTTTATTCTATACTAGGAAGTTAACTAATAATTAAATTTGCTGACTAAACATTTTAATTAATTATAATACCTTTCCCACATTAAAAAAAAAACATACCAACAGAAACACACAAGGGAAATATCTTGGTGCAAAGCGAAAGCCCCATCTTTGTCCCCTCTAAATGGACACATGGGCTATCTGTTGGACGGTATTTTCCCGCAGCTGACTGCCGACCAAAGCTACAACTCCTCTACTTATTTATCGTCCGTCTACTGATGGTTGGAGCACTCCACCGACCTGCTACGTCTGGGAATGTTGGCTCATTTACTCAATGCTTAATAACAGACAGGGGTTTTTATGTGCATACCGAGGAGCACTGGTTTCTTTGCTTTCCATTGGACGGATGGCAAAGGGAGCGGCGAGTTGCGTTGGACACACCAGTTCTCGTCTGATCACTGAAGCTAAGCAACGCAAGCCCAGTTAGTACTGACATGGGTGGTCGCTCAGGAAAGCTGGGTACTGCTAATACCCAATAATCGTCGCATTAGTGTAGTGTCTGTGCAGTATATGCATTAGAACTATACAGTGGACGGGTCTCTAATGACCTTGTAGTTGACGGGACCTTAAACTTCAACAAACAAACAAACAAACGGATGGCAAACTCGGGACACCTCTCCCTCTCTCTCCATCTCTCCCTCCCTCTCTCTCTCTCTCTCTCCCTCCCTCTCTTCCTTCCTCTCGTTCTCCCTGGGAGCGGCAAATTGCGTTAACACACTGAAGTTAAGCAACGCAACCCCAGTTAATACTGAAATGGGTGGCCGCTTGGGAAAACTGAGTACCCCTAGTATCCAAAAATCGTCGCATTAGTGTAGTGTCTGTGCAGTCTCTGCATCCGAACTACACTGGACGGAGCTCTAATGACCTTGTAGTTGAACGGCCCTAAAACACCAACAAACAATCTTTCTCCCTCTCTCTCCATCTCTCTTCCCTCCCTCTCTCCCTACCCCTCTCTCTTCCTCTCACTTTCTCCCACTTCTTCCTCGCTCGAAAGAAGCCAACCCACCTCGATCCAGAATGTGGACCGTGGAACCACTGATGCAGGGGGTCAATATCTTTTTGTTAACCACGTGGGGAGAGCAGGATGAAGAGAAGGCAAAAGAAAATGCCGAACGCCGATCTAATTAACACCACATCATCATCATCATCATTATCATATCCTTATCCCGCCTGTGGCAGGGTCGGGTCTGCGGGTCCAATGAATACAGTCTGACTGGGGTAACCCTACCCAGGCGTCGGGAACCCGCATGAATATTGGCAAATACCTAATTAATACCACAACTCTTATGAATTTGCCTTGAACGAAATGCAGGGGGGAGGGATGGTACAGCAGGTCCATCCATATTCTCCCTCGGAAGTCGCATCCCACGAGAGGAGAGAGACCGCTAAATATAAACTAGGGTAAGTTGATAGTGGTTACAGTTGAATGAAACCCAGCAAAAAATAGACAGAAAAGGGTCTTGAAAAACAATAAAAAAAAAAAGGTTACCATTTCTGACATGTTTCCACTAGCATCAAAGGATTACAATATACAAAAGAGACCAGTGATATGTCTGTGCATGTTAACGTTAAACAATTCTGACAAAATTTTTATCCCCTGTTATTAATCCTTTGTCCTGACATGGGAACAAGTAACATATTTCGCTAGTGTCATTATAATAGCGATATTAAATCTTGTCATGGTACCTGCGTGCTTGCACATTAAATTACCCAAATTTTTTTTCTTATCAAATACTTAAAATTCACCTTCAAGACGACGACAATGAACAATATGAAAATTCGGAGCAACAGATAGGACAAACATTAAGTAGAGGGGAGGGGGAAGGACACTTCACCTGTTATCTTTTTTTAAATGCATCCAATGAGTACTACATCACGAGATAACGGTCTACAAGGTCATCAGAATTCAATTTTTAACTAAAGCAGGGGAAAAACAGTAATTTTATTCATCTGCATATCAAAAAATCAAAATGGACAAATGGGAGAAAGAATTACTACTAAATATGACCTAAATTTATTAATTGGTTTCTTCATTGTTAAAATAACCCGTTCACACAAGTACGTATACGACGAGTGACCCTTGGAGTGCAGTAGATCACCCCATACATGCTATGTGATTAAATTAGACCTAGAACAGCTACCACCAAACCCTTTTAACCCTGTGACGAGTGTTACCTCACACATTAGGTCAAGACTCAACGGTTTTGCAACTTGTAAAGCCACTTTTTTAACATCTGTCTGTAGAGAGACAGAAAAACATTTTAATTAATAATTACATTACTTCAACTAAGTCAGTGACATTGGTCACTTGAAGTCCTTCAAAAACATCATCAAAGGAACAGAGAGAGGGGCGAGGGAGACACAGAGGGGGGAAAGAAAAGACCGAAACAAGAGAGAGGCTGAGAGAGGGAGAGAAATGGAGAGAAAAGAGAGGGAGAAATAGGGAGAGAGAAATGGAGAGAAGAGAGGGAGAAATAGGGAGAGAAAGAGAGAGAGAAAGGGGACGAGAGGAAAAAGGAGCGAGAGGAAAAGGGAGAGACAGAGGAAGAGAGAGAGAGATGGAGACAGAGAGGAGAGGGAGACAGAGAGGCGGAGAGGGAGACAGAGAGGAGAGGGAGAGAGAGGCGGAGAGGGAGACAGAGAGGTGGGGAGAGGGAGACAGAGAGGCGGGGAGAGGGAGACAGAGAGGCGGGGAGAGAGGAAGAGGGCGCGAAGGAGAGAGGCGAAGAGAGAGGGAGAGAGACACAGAGAGAGGGCTAAAGAGACACAGAGAGCGGGAGAGAGAGACTTGACATCATTTCAGTCGAGGAGTAGGAGTAGGACAAGAAGGAGAACGAGGAGGACAAGAGGAGACACGTCTTTTTAACTACTTCCTTCATTAATTCATTGAAATACTTTTCGCTTCACCAATTTCGCAAATAAAATTATTTCATTTGCAATCTTTCTCTTTCTCTCCACTGACTTACAAGTCGCCAACGTGGTTATCGCCGATAAACCTTGTCTCACTGTCGTTTAACTAGCTTCAAATACAATTATTAAAAGTATTACAATAATATTTAACCTGATTAAACTTTTATCAAAACCAGACATCACCCCCCTCTCTCTCTTATTTCCGGTAATCATTTTTTGTTTGCCATGTCCTAGTATTTAATGTCACAACAACATAAATATAATCATAGCGGGCTGCTTAACTACAACTATGGAAATGAACGGTTTTGTATAGCCTATATCTCCAATTATTTATTTTTCAAAGGCTTTGCAATAATTAACTATCAGATTCAACAAACATTAAATTTGAATTGAGTAGATTGCAAATCAATGTAATAAATATCTGAAAATAAGTGCCTTTTTAAAAAAAACATTGTGCGGAAATCCGGCACAAATCTCTGATTAAGAGATAATACGGCCCAGTCGAAGAATCCAGGATTTCCAATAGTAGTTACAATGTCTACTACTTTTCATCCCGTTAATCCTTTAGGACTACAGAATAGTCCCTCCATTTACAGATCGATTCTGTTAGGTTAGAGGTGAGAGGGGGGATGACAAACCTCTTTAAAAACATTTGGCACAGCCACTGCACTCATTATTACCACAGCCTGGTGATTTAAAGTAATGGCAAACGTCTGGTAACAGACGTCAACTAATCCTTAAAACGATTAAGAAATTCCTAAGATTAAGAAGACAAAACCCCTTTAGAGCCAAAGCTCTCAGACTGGAATGCATCACTGAATGGTGCATAACAACACCAACCAGGCAGGCGCTACTAAACCCACACGAATTATCAGTTTGTTTACTAAGGCCTTTAGCAATATCATGATATCAACTAAAAATAAACCTTAAACACATTAAGAAGATAAAATGTTAGGTTGGCACTGGTAAGGGATCAGTTAGTAGACAACAACACCCCTTTCTCCATCCCAGAAAAAAACATATCTGGTATATAAACCAGGCACCAGATGGCACAAATTAATATTAACTAAAATCATCTCATCAACAATAAACAAACCGGCCCATATCATTTTTATGATATTAAAATGCATTACAGCGGGGTGGCAACAGTTAAAGACACTGACTGCAGAAGCAGAAAGCGCCTCGATGAGAGAGGAGGAAGGGAACCAGAAATGTTGAAAATTAAGAAACCGTCAAGGAATAATTTGTATTAATCCCCTCCCCAACAGCCCTTCAGATGTTAATAAACCACCCAGTTAAGTCCTACCAATGTACAGAATGAGATTATAGCGTTGACAACGAAGGTCACCCATCAATATAAAAACTGAATTTTGAATTGGATGATAGTGATAAGCGCGAGAGACAGACAGAAGGAATGGCGGGGGGCAGGACAAAGGGACGGAGGCAGAGGAGGGTGAGGGATAGTCAGTTAGCTAGAGGGATAAAAGGTGCAAGGTTTCATGTCGATATCATGGCCGGAAAAACAAATATGCTACCTATCATATCATAAAAGTAATAATCCATACAAATCATTGAACTTACTGCAGGTCCCGAGCCCGACTAACCACTGAAGGTGATCTTGAAAATACAGTATTTCAAAATATTCAAATTCAAGAACAAATTAGCTGTGATCCTTAAACATCCGGCCAAAATTCCAACTTAATTCTCATATTTATCAAAACTTCAACTAACTGTTGATTGTAAACTTATTATTTACGCTTTTTTCGTAATACTTCCTTGAAAAAAATGAGACGAAATTAACAACAATTCAGCAAATAAATTTCAACAGTTCCTATATAGTTATTTGTCACATCCTTTAGTGAAAATAAGCGGGGAAAGAGTTTAGGAGTTTTCTTTTTCCTTTAGTGAACAATAAAGCAAGCAAGCCACTCCTAACTTTTCCCGCCTATGGCAAGGAAAGATTATGGAGTGTTTTTCCGCAAGCCAGTTGCCGACCAAAACTGCAACCCCTATGCTTATTTATCGTCGGTCTACAGTTCGTTTGGGCACTCCACCGAGCTCCTACACCTTGTAAACAGGCCGCTGCACAGTAGAGAGGGTTCTTTTACGTGCAAATGCCATCGTACACCACTCAGGACCACGGTTTTACTTCTCATCCGAAGGAAGACGCACTCGTGATCACTGTCTCTCTCGCCCTCTCTGTCGACCGAAAAAAGTCGGCCCACTTCGGTCTAGTGTCATACCTACAACCACTAACGCAGTTACCTTTTGGTTCATTAGGGAGATTGAGCATACAGTTACCGATAACCATTTGTCCCATAAGCAGACGAAATTTAAGGTGCGCATGCTCCACAAATAAAATTAATTGTTCGGAGCATGCGTAACTTAAGTGTCGTCTGCTTATGGGACAAATGGTTATCGGTAACTGTACGCTCAATCTCCCTATTGGCGTTTTAGAGCCCTTCAACTACAAGGTCATGAGAGCCCCGTCCACTGCCTAGTTTAATGCATAGACTGTACAGACACTACACTATGCGACGATTTTTGGACATTAGCAGTACCCAGTTTTCCCAAGCGGCCACCCATGTCAGTACTAGCTGGAGTTGCGTTACTTAATTTTAGTTATCAGACGAGAACTGGAGTGTCCAACGCAATAAGCCGCTCCCGACGTAGTTACAGAGCGAGCACTCTACCTACTGCGCCACCGAGGCGGGATTCCTTTAGTGAAAAAAAGTATTTAAAAATAAAGAAACGCCTAGCAATATCAACTTAACCACATTTTCCCTCAAAACAAACACATTGCAGTGTCCCACCACGGAAATTTAAAATAAAAATAAAAAAAAATATTGAGTTTAAACCGGAAGGTTGGTTTTAGGCATCCTGTTAGTTCATTAACATATTACTTAAAAATAATGTTATACCTATTTATTTCAGCAGGTGCTTGTTCACCAAAAGTTTCTCAAACGCTTTCTGAAAATTCAATGAATGCGGACAAAAAATAGCTCCCGTCTCACCGAGGAACACCTGGATGACATCTAGAATATTAGAGAAATGTCACAAAACTATTTAATGGACAAATAATAATAATCGTGAACTGCTGTCATATTTTGGACAAGCTCAAAACTAGTTTTTCCTTCATTCTTTCCAACGGGTTAAAAGAGAGATAGGTAGAGAGATATGTAAAGATACTCAAAGTAAGTCCCTTTTTGAGAAATGAACCAACAGCAACAACAAAAAGTTGCAAATTTAAAAGTGATACAAGGTCGCGCCTTGCTCCAGTGTGATATTTGGCGAATATGCAGAAAAAAAATTTTTTTTTTGCGTATTTCAGTAAAAATTTAAGAAATGGCGGCAACTTAAACTGCATATTTCAGTAATAACGACTGCATTATAAAAGTTCATGCAAGTTACACCTTAACTATGCCACCACAACCAAGGAGAAAACAAGTGCTTGGTTCCCATTAACAGGTTTTTCATGAGACTCATTACGATTTTGATGGTAAAAAAACCCTTTAAGTGCAATAACTAAAGACAATTAAACTATGTACATATATCATTCAGGTAAATTCCAGTTTTAGTCTCTTTTTATTTTTATTTTTTCTGAAAAAAAAAATGCTCAAGATGAATTTGAATCTTGAAAAATTAAAGATGGTATTTAAAAGAAAAAAAAAACAGATACCAACTGTTGCATGAGATAACTAGTTCATAATAATAATTATAAAAACAAATCTCAGAATTAAGATGAAATAAAAATCAAAAATGTATTTTACTTCTCATTAAATTCATATTCACAACACGCCATTTCCCAAGAAAGTTTAAAACTCAAAATAATTTAATTTTTTCCCCTCTCTACAACTAAGAAAGAAAGAAAGAAAAAAGAAATTGAGATAAAATTTTAATTGCTACATTTAAATATTTAACAAAATAAGAAATAATTTTAAACCTGCACATAAAAAAATTAGAAACGACAGAAAAAAAAAAATCCCCTTCCTCAGGGCCGGATTAAGATATTAAGAGGCCCTAGGCTATTTCAATTTTGAGGCCCTTTTCTTAAGTTTTGTAACCCGCTAAATGTTGAGGCCCTAGGCTTCAGCCTACTTAGCCTAGTGGTAAATCCGGCACTGCCCTTCCCCTTTACGTCCCGTATATAAAGCAACTTCTAACCCTTTTACCGTCTATGGCAGGGTTGGATACCCATCCTGTCCCTCTGAAATGAAGGGTAGCGAATTGAGTAGGACACACCAGTTCTCGTCTGATCACCGAAGTTAAGCAGCGCAACCCCAGCTAGTACTGACATGGATGGCCGCTTTGGAAAACTGGGTACTGCTAGTATCCAAAAATCGTCGCATTAGTATAGTGTCCGTGCAGTTTCTGCGTCAGAACTACGCAGTGGACGGGGCTCTAATGACCTTGTAGTTGAAAGGCTCTAC
Organism: Trigoniulus corallinus; assembly: GCA_013389805.1. Lineage (NCBI taxonomy): Eukaryota > Metazoa > Arthropoda > Diplopoda > Spirobolida > Trigoniulidae > Trigoniulus > Trigoniulus corallinus. The sequence goes on from JAAFCE010006668.1 coordinate 14,349,516, forward strand.
AACACCAACAAAACAAAAACAACCCCTCGGAAATGGACACAAGGATGATCTATTGGTCAGGGATTTTCCGCAGCCGGTTGCCGAACAAAGGCATCCTATTAAAAGAAGGGTCCTTCTTAAACGCTTTACTACCATTACATAACCCTTCAGATACGTATGATCTGATTCTACTATTGGTATACAGGTGACAATAATGAATTTTATTCCACAGAACGAAACAGAGCAAGCAACAAACACGCAACTCCTAACCTTTTTCCCGCCTATGGCAGGGTCAGGTACCCATCTTGTCCCTCTGAATGGACAAAAGGATGACTACTGGGTAGTGTTTTACCGCAGCCGGGTGCCGAACAAAGTTGAAACACTTATGCTTATTAATAGTCGGGCTACTGTTCGATGAGGTACTCTTTCCTACACCGACACCAGAGGGAGCGGCGAGTTGCGTTGGACACACAAGTTCTCGTCTGATCACTGAAGTTAAGCAGCGCAAGCCCAGTTAGTACTGACATGGGTGGTCGCTAGGAAAATCTGGGTACTGCTAATACCCAATAATCGTCGCATTAGTGTAGTGTCTGTGCAGTATATGCATTAGAACTATGCAGTGGACGGGTCTCTAATGACCTTGTAGTTGATGGGACCAACAAACCAACTACACGTTACATAGTAGAGAGGGTTCTTTGACGTATAAACGTCATAGTACACCACACGGTACCTCGGTTTTACTCCTCAATCGAAGGAAGGCACACTCAGGACCTCGGTTTTACTCCTCAATCGAAGGTAGGCACACTCAGGATCTCGGTTTTACTCCTCAATCGAAGGTAGGCACACTCAGAACTTTTCTCTCTCGCTCGCCCGAAAGAAGCCAGCCCACCTCGATTCAGGATCGAACCAGGAACCTCTGGCGCATTTGCCGAGCGCGTCACTGAGGCGGGTCACAGAAAGAGATAGAGAGAAAATAAATTTAAATGATTTGATGGTCAGAGTTCATGAACGACAAATGTGGTCATCGCCTTATTTAATAACTAAAGAATAGTAGTAGCTATAAACACAGGTAAGTAAAAAAGGTGAGAGAGAGGAAAGGATATAACTTAGATATAACCTATTAAAATTATCGTATTTTTGATTTCGCGCAATAAGTGTAATTATTCCGTATATTTATTCTGCAATAAATAACTTTAATTGTAATAAAACTCTATAGTGGTCTGTAGTTTAGTGCACATTTTTACAACATAAATTGCTACTATTACAGCCATTATTTCTTTAAGAAAATTTTCTTCTTCTTTTCATCTCCTTCAGCAACTTTAAGTGCCATGATACCACTCCACCAAATACTATCATATTCAGATTAATAAGTAAGGAAGTTCAATTAAAATCCATTTCAAGACCGAAAAAAAAATAAAATATTTGTTACCAGCTTTAATATGTGCACACTGAAATCTTAAGAGCACCAATTTGTTTGCAGGACGTGCCAAATTTATTCCAAGGTAATAATTATAAATTAACCCCCTTCTGCATATAAAAACAGTAAAAGTAACACCTGATGAAACTTTTTTTTCAAAATCCCACTAAAAATATTCTTCATATAAACGATGATAGCTCAAAGTATTCAGCACCCCTGTCAAAATTATTGAGTTGCCCTGTATTTCTACTCCTCTTTTCTTTTCACCATAGGTTCAGGTCAAACTTATTTCTTGGCCCTGCATTTCTACTCCTCAGACAATTATATTTCTTAGAAACCATTCTTTTGTTCAGCATGTGGGCTCTAGCCCTCCACTCTCACCTAGCTCCCACCAGGTCCCCGTCGACCCGACACACCATCATATCCTTATGGAAAAACCATATCGTTTGGTCTCCCCCTGCCGCGGGGGTTTTCGACCATCTGCATTCCTGATATGGACCTAACGAGCTCCTCCTCCCCTCTTCTCATTGGTTTGATGAAAACAGCATTCATCTTATAGAAAGGCCCGCATAATTCCCAGATCTTAACCCAATAGAGCACCTGTGGGCTATTCCTAATCGTGAGGTAAGGGATCATTCAAGTTCCTCTAAAGAAAACCTAAAACGCATGCTTGATGGAAAGTGGAACAAGATTTCACTTGAAGACACAATTAGTTAGCACCATGACAAGAAATATTGCTGCCATGATTAATGTCAAGGGTGGAACCAACAAATACCGTTTATATTGCTAATATCTGATCATTTCTTGTTCATACCCGGTATGTTTAATTTGAAGTCAGTTTGCGGTAGTTTTCTTTAAAATATCCAAAGTTTTCTAGGGCGCTGTATACTTTTGGTCAAGGCAAGGCTTTTTTTGTGGTAAAACACGATTTTTTGATGCAATAGTCTTATGTAATCCATCTTTGAAGTAAGTCATTACTATATTAGGTCGTTATCCAGTTCCAGTATTTCATAATTATGACTAGGGTGACATAGTAATAAAAACTGGATATCCTTGCAGGTCGTACTAGACAAAAAAAGTCGTAATGTTAGGTCGATAGTCAGCCAAATAAACCCGCATAAACACAGTGCTAATACATGTGGCAGAAAAAATATGAAATTTGAGGGAGTGCAAGACATCAGTTTTAAGAGAATGCAGCCATTTCCAGTGCATAATGGAGAGGGAGAGACCTTGCAAAGCTCCTGTTTGGTTACAGGAGAGTGAACGAGCGAGAGTGAGAGAGAGAGAGAGAAGGGGCAGACACAGAGACGACGAGAGACAAAGCCAGTGAGACATAGGGCCACAGCGACTACAGATCGAGAGAACGACAGACAAACCGAGAGACAGAGCGAGAGAGAGACTGAGAGGCAGACAAATGGGCCAAGAGAGAGAGAAAGGCAGAGGCAGGCCAACAGAGAAAGAGAAGCAGACAAAGACCGAGAAAGACTGGGAGACAGACCGAGAGAGGCTGACAGAGGAAGTGAGATGGAGACAAAAATAGAGAAAGAGAGAGAGATTGTTCAAAGGCGGTGGCAAAATTCCGCTAGAAAGCTTGGTGACTGATAAACAGAGGGAAGAAGAGAAGAAAAACTAAGGTGATCCATATCTTGGTTCGTTGGTGTTTTCGGGCTCTTCAACTACAAGGTCGTTAGAGCCCCGTCCACTGAGCAATACTAATGCAGAGACAGCACAGACACTACACTAATGCGACGACTTTTGGGTATTAGCGGTACGCAGTTTTCCCAAACGGCCACCTATGTCAGTACTAGCTGGGGTTGCGTTGCTGAACTTCAGTGATCAGACAAGAACTGGTCTGAGGTGATCCAGTTAATAGTTGGTTCAACCAGGTATTACGCTACAACACCCCAACCAGATAACAATCACGACCTGAACATGAATGAATGAACTTAAAAAATGTAATTTTGAAATCAATCGAGCATGTATGATATTCAAAATCATATAATGACTGGGGTCGGTGAAGACATTATCTCTATTATTAATATAATTAAGTCCCGTTTATATATTTTAAAGATAGCCAACGACAATTATGTTAAATAGCATGACAAGGGAGGGAAGGGAAAAAACGGGGAAGAGATCAATTGCAAAGAAACCTGATTCCGTCATAAATTTTATTATCAACCTCAGTCCATTAGGCCATTATCTTTAGTGGATGGCGATGGTCCCTGTCGAGATGTGAGCAAGAGCAGTTAAGAAATGTTCAATCAGCATAAAAACTATATTTTAAAACACATTTTAAACATTTAATGGGCAGTTTGAAAGCAAATCTAATAAATACATGACATGGTGCGCTCAACTTGTGAATAATAATCTTGTATATCAACGTCATCGCCTTTTTAGGACCAGAAAAAAATCTCTCTCTCCCCATTAATGTCATCATCCTGTCTCACCACATGCCAGAGATATATCTGAGACAGCGTCCACATGGCGACTACTGGTCGCCACCAACCTTTTTTCTCTTTAAATTAGGTACATTTTTAAAAGTCCCATATCGTGACTTTAAACAATACAAAACGATTTATTTGTTGTATTGTGTGACACCACCACACGAAACTATGAATTGCAATTAATGATAATAGCGTCTCTTTCTTGTAATAAGACTAATAATAATAATACCTTGTTTTCAGTAAAGAGTTAAAAATTCAACAATTATAAGACGGCTGCCTCAAAAAATACAACATATTCATAAATTACAAACGTAGTGGGGAAGTATTTCGTGTTACCTGGTCAATATCCTAACAAGAAAATAATAACTACGTGCTTTTAAGAAAAAAACAAATTTTGGCGACACTGTCTTTAGTCCCCATACCAAGAATTCTTACAAAGCGTTTGAACTCGGCGGAAAACAAAAGTCTTTCAAAAGGTTAATGTGCAAGATGAGAACCTGTACAACGTAAAATCCTGGGAAAAAACCTTTATTTTTTTCGCTTGCAGAACAACATATGGTAGATGCATCACCTGCGTCATACATTCCTATCTTGGAAGATATCATTGCCCGAAAAGCAGGCAAACAAAGGTCTTATCCTAATGGAAAATCAACATACTGGTAGATAGGAAATATACTTATCATCATTATTATCATACTTAGTGCTATTATTGTAACGCAATTGTGCTACATTATGACTACAAAAAAAAAACACCAATTATCACCTATACAGTAGTCTTTCTGAGATAATTAAGGGTTCCGGATGTCCAGTTTTTACATACCAGAAAAAGGAAAAAAAAAGAGGGTCACTGCTAAGAACAATACCGGAAGTGTAGTCGTTCAGACAAGTAATAAAACTAGATTAGTTAATGAATGACAAAGAAAGAGTTTACGGGACACAATGTATTTGTTTGATACGAATGAAAAAAAGACCCTTGACCGAAACGGAAAAACACAAAGTACGTGCCTATCAAACCAAATGACAAGGACAACACTATATGGATTTACGACAGACATAAAGAAGTTGAAAAATCAGGAAGGGCTAACACCAAATTCCTCCTATTTATCCTCAGCTTCACAACGTAGTTATTTTGGAGAAAAAAAAACCATAATCATGGTTACAAGACAGAATACAGTACAAACACAACAAAAATGCTTGAAGACCTAAGAATTGGTCATAAAATCAAGCCTTGAATGGTGATTTCACAGTCATGAGTGGGGTGAAATTTAAAAGATGAGGTAAAAAAAAACAACATAACAGAAGAGGTTCAGGAAGGAAGCAAATAAAAGCATTAGATTTGTTGTAAAGTCGTTCAGTAAGCCATGGTCACACTGCCCCAGCCCCTTCCCAACCAGGAACTCATTTGCAGGACTTTTTCTTTGAACTGCATTCTTTAAATTCTAGAGTGTTATCACTGTTGAACCTCTACAAGAAAAAAGAAAGAGAGATGAACGACCCACCTGGAATGTCAATAAATGTCACACAATGCACACACACTAGTCAATTTCGAGTCATTTAGCCGCCTTGGTCATGTTAACAGGCATAACAGGGCGTATGATGGAGGACCTTGAAGAGATCCTTCATCAATGCTCCACTAGCAGCAGAGGAAGATAGAGATAAAGAGGAGTGATTTTGCAGCTCGATGCCAAGACACCGCATTAAACAATGGCAGTTTCAAGCCGGAAAATAGTAACATGATATGGACAAGCATGCCCAATTTGACAGTACACGATCCGTTCTGGTAATGTCGAAATCGTAAATCTTTTAATTTCCTTGAAAGGTCGAATAGGTACAAGTATTCACTGTTTGTTATGACGCACTCAGCAAAATGTTTTATGTGGGGTAATCACTTCTTTCCTTCTCCTCCAAAACCATCTTTTCCAATGATTCAAATAGATAGGAGTGACCTTGCAAGTCATTTTGCTTCTACCTTGCCAATTTCACACCTAGGAATCTTGCTAATCGAAAAATATAAGGAAAGCCTTCTGTGGTTAAGGCACAAGGCTGGATGTTAGTTAAACCATTTCCAGTAGGAAGTCACTCCGGATAATATCCTCCTGTTTCCAACTCTGAAATACTAGTCAACACCTTAACATTCTCTCTTGATAAACGAATGATATATCGGACAGTGTTCTTCCGCAGCCGACTGGCGACCAAAGGTTCGTCAGGGCACTCTTTCCTGAACCGACACCAGGGAGGCGAGCTCCTACACCTGGGGATATAGTAGAGAGGGTTCTTTTACGTGCAAATGCCATTGTACACCACACGGCACCTCGCTTTTACTTCTCATCCGATGGAAATCGAACTCGGGGCCTCTCTCGCCCGATTGAAGTCAACCCACCTCGAACCAGTATCGAGCCTGGAACCACTGACGCAGTTAATCGAGTACGCCACCTATTGCGCCCCACCGAGGCGGGTCCAATTTTCTACAAACAAAACCTAACAGATATTGCTGCATATCCCACATAACTTCATTAAAATTCAGGATGGCTGGCTCACCATTGTTAAGGGGAGAAAAACTATTAAAATAGCGACCTAATTACAGAAATACCTGATCGATTACGAAACATTCTGGATTCAATTTTTATACATTCAAAAACTGTTATGCCCCTTTTCTTTAAATAACTAAGCTATAAAAATTAAAAAAGTGAAGATGATGATGCTTTCTCAAAAATGATTTCCATAACAATACACTGAAGTCCTTGATTGCCAGCTATTTTACCTTCATTAAAACTAATTTGCATCCATCAAATCTTTAAAAAAAAAAACCGCAACAACACCTGCCAAGAGAAAGACCACTTATTGGATCGCCAGTCTTACACATTTGGGCTAAAAATGTGACCCCAATTACTAACCTCATATATCCAACAACTCGAATTCCACACTTCCACTAAGTACCAGAATCTTGTGATACTAAAATTATTTGGGAGGGGCGTAGTGCGTTGGACACACCAGTTGTCGTCTGATCACTGAAGTTAAGCAACGCAACCCCAGCTAGTACTAACATGGGTGGCCACTTGGGAAATACCCAATACCCAAAAAACGTCGAATTAGTGTAGTATCTGTGCAGTCTCTGCATCAGAACTACGCAGTGGACGGAGCTCTAATGACCTTGTAGTGGAAGGGTCCTAAAACACCAACGAACGAAACAAACTAAAATTATTAAAAAAAAATACATTAATATAAATAGTATTATCAATATTTCCGTTCAGCAGCAAGCAAACATTAAGATATAGTAATTTTATCATTAAATTTAAAGCAAAAAAAAAATTATTTCCAAATTATCAAAATCTGTTTACGGGACAGACAAAAACTGAAACCTATTTCAACACATAATTACCTTTTCACAAAAGAATTATATTTTAGGATAAAAACAAATTTTAGTAACTACCCTTTCATATATCAAAAAACTACAATGGCCAATCTTATCATTAAACAGAGGTGTAGGTGAAAGTTGAATTCGTAGGTGGGCACAGAGGGAAATGTTATTTCTTTTTTGAAAATTTTAATTGAAAATGTCTAAAACAAAAATAACTGTTGCTGATTAGTAACACATAATTTAACCAACACATGATCGCTGTCACTCACAACAATGCAAAACAAGCGATAAGTATAATGGAGGACATCAGTTATCGCTAAAATAATGTGATGGGTCATCATGTTGGGGGCTAACGAGCCGGAAACCATAATCTTCAACACCCAATTTACAACTACGTTCAACAAACAGGATCATTAAAACAAAATATCATCGACTTCATCACTTAATTTAGTGACTATTATTCTCTCAGAGCAGCATTTGAGAGGGGGGGGGGGGGAAATGTCATTTTTACCAAATAATAAATCGTGAACTATAAAAATACTTTCATTGATAAGTACAAATTGATAAAGGTAAGCTAAGGAATGTTACAAGCAAGTGATAACCCTTCCTTCCTAGTCTTGTCTCCCTGACAAGCAACTATGGAAATGGTGATTAAATAAAGCAGGTCAATTAAAAATCTTATCGTTAAAAACTATTAATACTCCTCTATCAAAATTCCTCGTCATAATTATATATAATTTAAATACTCCCGCCATGGTGGCGCAGTGGGCAGCGTGCTCGGTAACTGCGTCAGTGCTTGGGTTGTTGGACACACCAGTTCTCGTCTGATCACTGAAGTTAAGCAACACAACCCCAGCTAGTACTGACATGGGTGGCCGCTTGGGAAAACTGGGTACTGCTAATACCCAAAAAATCGTCGCACCTGTGTAGTGTCTGTGCAGTCTCTGCATCACAATTACACTGTGGACGGGGCTCTAATGACCTTGTAGTTGAAGGGCCCTAAAACACCAACAAACAAACAACAAACATGCGGCAGTGCTTCTATGTTCGATACTGGACCGAGGTGGGTTGGCATCTTCAGGGCAACGGAGAGAGAGAGAGGCCCCGAGTGCGCCTTCCTTCAGATGAGAAGTAAAACCGAGGTCAGGGTGTGGTGTACGATTGCATTTGCACGTCAAGGAACCCTCTCTACTATGCAACGGGTAGATAAGGCTAAATTTCCAGGTGTAAGATCTCGGTGGAGTGCCCCAACGAACAGCAGACCGACGATAAATAAGCATAGGGGTTGCAGCTTTGGTTGGCAACCGGTTGCGGAAAACCACTGTTCAATAGATCACCCTTGGGTCAATTCAGAGGGACAAGATGGGTACCCGACTCTGTCATAGGCGGGAAAAGGGTTAGGAGCTGCTAATTGCACATAATTTAAATTCCCACAGGTGAGGAGGAGGAAGAAGAAGAAAAAAATTAGTCAACACAATACTAAGATCAGTAAATGAAACCACCAACTATAAATTTAAAAGTTAACAGATTATCTTTCTTCTCCATTAATGCGTATACAACGCATATTTTAAGAGGCATCTATCTGCCAAGGTCTCCATTAACTACACGAAAACCACCCCCGCATAACGTCCCATTAAAGAACATGATACTTGTGAAAAATATCCTTCATTCACTCGGACTACACTTAGCCAAAACCCATTCATCCTTTTAAGCCACAAATCCCCGATAACCTCTACTTCTCCCTCAACTATCGTCCCACAATTCTTGGAAAATGTCACATTTCTGCCCGCGTCCTGACACCCCTCTACTAGTCTACATCCCCCTGACTTCTTTGATCACGGCTCAAAGAAAAATATCTATAGCAACATATTGCCACGTCTTGACAATGCAAAGACACCGGTTAGCGAGTTGAAAATTAATTTAAGTTCCAACACCCCCTCCCCAACTTCCTACAATAAATTTAAAATATAATTTCATTCTCGCAACATGAAACCTTAAATATATAGGACATGTGCTCCATTATCAAATATCTCACGGAATGTACACCGTCCCATACTAGTTATTCGGAGAGGTATTTTTTTGCTCCCCCCCCGTACAAAAAACGAGCCAATACTTATAATAAAGAAAAATTAAAGTTCTCACAACGTGATTAAATGAGAATCCAGATTATGACAGGTACAAATATGCGAGCAGTAAAAAAAGAGAGAGGGTGATTAAGATTGGAGTGAGAGAGATGGGGGGGGGGCAAGAGGTTGAGAAAGGGAATGAGATTAGCGCGATATAAACCAACAAAAAAATTCTCTCTCTCTCTCGGGATGCCGACATTTATTTCCGTAATCCCCTATGAGGTATCCATATACTGAAAATTCAATTAAACCGCCGATCATTCCTCAATGGGACAATGAATGCAGCAGCAGCCACATCTAACCAAATCCTTCATTCACAAGCAGCAGCAGCAAAAACACCCAAAATAATAACACCACCACTCCGGGATTAACTTCTTACATTAAAAAAATGTTAACAGATGGAAACTATCATTTAAATTAATGCTGTCTTAATGTCAGTAATTTAACATTGGCAGAAAAATATAACAAGGAACCATGGTGGCTCCAAGAAAAAGGGCAGAATGATGAAGGGGGGTGAGAAAAGTGACCTGAATTTTGGACGTAAACAGTCCAACACAAATCAACAACTGTTCAATTTATTTATATAAAGACGCTACTCAATCAAATTATGACGTAAAATAAATATAAACCGTACAGGACATAAAATAAACAAGACAGAAAGTCAAAGTCGTCTCTATGTGCATCTAGCCATAAAGAAACCGTCATTAATAGTAGCAGTCATCCACAACCGTCCCATTTGGGAATCTCACTCATTCACGTCGTTAAATACACAAAAATATGAGTCTGACCACCGTAGAAAGGTTCCAGTCAAATTACGAGACGTGACTTTAATTAAATTCAGTGACCATGAAATGTACAGTAAACTACCTACAACAATAACTACTACTACTACTATTACTAAATCTCGTCAGAAACTCACGTACCTTATTAAAATTCAGAGAATTTCAATTAAAAATTAAATGGTTATTCACATAAAATTGTATGAAGATAGAGGCGGGCTGTGAGGGAAGGGGCAGCACATAAAAAATTTAAGTTTGCAATTTCTACATCTACTTCTTTCCCTCCTCCTGAGATACTTTTATTGTGGAGGCCAAAACAATCGAGGCGTTTAGTTATGTGGATCGCACATTACCCTACAGCAGAGGTGGTTTTATTTCGCCTAAACAGTCTATAACACAGGTTGGAGCCATTTTTTTTCTCCAGGTATTCAAATTTAATTAACGCTGGCAACATACAAAGCCGCCCAAACACCAGTGAATTTTATCAGCATGACCTTTCTTTTCACGTTGGCCAAAACTGGACTTCATGCTAACAACCAACATTTTTTTTCACATGGTGGTCAGCATGGTGGACAAGTAGCAATCTTTGAATAAGGACAGGAGACTGTAAAATCAGCGAGGACGTGAGGAAATACAAAACGCAGGATAAACACACAACCCGTTATTCTGCCGTCCCATAAACGATCACCGTCAATGGGACAGTCAACCCTTCCCCTTTGCCATCTTGAAACGCCCCGGCAGCGGCGAATTGCGTTAGACACACCAGTTCTCGTCTGATCACTGAAGTTAAGCAGCGCAACCCCAGCTAGTACTGACATGGGTGGCCGCTTGGGAAAACTGGGTACTGCTAATACCCAAAAATCGTCGCATTAGTGTAGTGTCTGTGTAGTCTCTGCATCAGAACTATGCTGTGGACGGGGCTCTAATGACCTTCGTAGTTGAAGGGCCCTAAAACACCAACAAGCAAGTTGAAACGCCCAACTTCCCAATATTTTGAATTTCGCAATCAATTAATACTTGATGAGACAAATTCGAGCCTGTGGCAGACGACATTCCAGTCAAAACCTATCTATGTTAATGGCACACGAGCATTCAGGTGCCAGCTAGACAACAGCCACCAAAATCATGGTAGCAACATTTCCTGGTAATTCAGGTACTGCCTCTTATTCAGTCCAGAAAACGCTCACAAATATTTGATCTGACGGCCTAATTACAATAATGAAAAACAAAAGTCAATTGATCCTACAGATTTTTCAGACTATGAAGCAATTGAGATTTATTTGAGCATACCTGTCAAAATTATCTCTTGCGAGCAAATTCCAACAGTATTCAGGTGAGAGCTTTATGTGCTAACCTAAATCTACAACCAGGTACAAACTACATTCAATTACACCTGGTGCAAGTCAACAAGCACGAATACCTTCAATTTAAATGTTAATTGGATAGATGACTTTAAAAAAAATCTTCCTCATCTTCAACCAATAATACATTTCTGTCATTTGTCAACGTCAAATAAGAAATAAAGTGCAAGAAAAAGGGTTATGATAAATTGTTTTCTATTATTCGAATGCCTTTATCAAGTCCGGTAAAGAAAAAAAAAATAAATTAATATTAAAATAATAATTATAATCAGCCTCATGCGCATGCAAATCAAAAAATTTTCAACATTCACGTATATCAAAACCACTGATAAGATGTCTAAAACGTATCAAGGCTGTCAGACGCATTTAAAATATCAACGTTACAAAAACCTAAATACTTCAGCAAGGAAAGGGTTGACTGGTTGAAAATCTAAGAAGGACAACGACTAATAATATTTGATCAAAATCAATAAATTATAATGGTTCACATTCCAGAGGTATTAAAATCCAACTCACCGATTTCGCTAAGATCGATTAAATCTTCCATTATGAAAAAAAAAAATAAAACAAAAACGATACGGACTAAATTCAGAGTTTGTTTCAATACCAGACAAAATTATTATCAGAATATTTCAAAAGTTCAGTTTTAGCGGAAACATCAGTCTCACTTCAGCGTCAGGGAAGAACAAAAAACACCTACGCAACTCCTCAACAAAACCACATCTGGGTTCAGTGCTCAACTTGTCCAAATTTCCAACGTGCAAAACAACCGCGACAACAACCTCTTTGCCGAAATTCCACTTAAAAACATCGAATCCTAGAGAGAAAGCAGACGTTTATCAGACTTGTGACACTTCAAATTAAGAGACTGAAACCTCTTGAAAGAAGGGGTTGAAGGGACAACGAAAAAAAAACACTACAGCGGAATTACACCATTGAAAGGGATCGACAGTCTCTAGAGATGATATCGACATGAAGACACCGATGAATGAAAAAAAACACACAACAATAATAACAACGTGGAAAGAATAAAAGAAAAGCATTAGATCGCTCGCACATAATCACAGAATGCAGTACCTCGCCCACAAACAACACAGGCCAGAAATTATTCTAGTTGATTGCTGTTAAATAACCGGCTCCGAGTGTTTTTTAAATGTTAAAATCATCTTTTGCCCAAAACAACTCTTTCAAACCGACACGATGTGGTGATCAAAGTGTAAATTATGTTAAGCATATAACTGCATCTCGTCAAAGACGAAAGGCATCAGCACCACTGAAGCAGTCTGACAAGACAGTGCCATACACGCAATGTCTGAACCACATCTGACCGTGTTCAAGGAGGCGAACCAGTTGAGCGAAATAAGACGAGAAAGAGAGAGAGAGCAAAAAATCGTGAATGGCCAGGATATGACCCACTTCAAGAGAGAGGGATGATTTGCCAACTGGATGTTCACTTGCTTGATCCTATACCATTTTTATGAACTCACTTTTGACAACAAAAGAAATATAACAATAATAATCTGTCCATATTGATTATAAAAAAAATAACGATTTAAACAATTCTCTGCCATATTGACAGGTAATGCATAACAAATCCACACCTTCTTACCTGTCATCAAGAAATAGACTTTCAACAACTCCATACAAGTTACAATATGACAAACGAGGTATGAGAAGAGTTTTGTCGTGCACTTAACGAGTCAATACCATTTATGGTAATAATAATAATAAAACTATTAAGCCCTAACACAATATTTTCTCTAATAAATTTTATGACATCCACAAAAACCAAATCAGGACGTTCCCCTAAATAAAAATACCCTTTAGCCTTAGTCAAATGAATCCTAAGCATTATGATGATGTCAAGCCAGCGTTGATGACAGGTAAAAGACTTTGGTTCACAAAACAATAAAGTTCACCACAGTTCAGGAAGTTACTATCCTCCCCCCATTTCTTTCTACTCCTATACAAGGTAGGTCACATTCCAGTAAGTGGACTCCTTTTCGTCCTCACGTAAGGGCGGGCAGGAAAGTAGAGCACTGCCATCAACTGCCGCTCTAAAGACGCTTTTTTTTCAAACCAAATGAAAGCTTTCGATCGAATCCTTAATACCAATTTCAAAGAAAAACGTGTTGTGCTAAAATCGTCATTCTTTTCAAATGACACCTAAAATATAGTTTTCACCCTGCCACAAACGACATAAAAGGGATACTCCAGGGAAGGGTTACTTAGGTACCGAATTACTTATTAATGAAAAACAAAGTGTGCCACATGTAACAGGTACACCTCGTAGCCTTAACATTACGCCATAAGGATCAAAAACGTGATTATTAATTCCTTCAAGTCACACTTAACACATTTTTAAACTGTATTTTATAGCTTGGAAATTCGGCCTCGCCGTTTCGTTTTCTTAAGGGTTCCCTCGTCACCTCTTCTTTTTCTTGTGTAATTACTTCGCTCTAAAATAAGAAATCGTAGTTTTTTTTTTGTTATCACATCTGAGGGTCACTATAACGTGCATATAATTAACTACCAACAGACACCTGTAGTTAAAAAAGCCATTAATATTGAAATACAAAGTAGTGACGTACCCGGCACTACAAGCAACAACAACTAGTAATCCTTTTCTGCCCCAGTGAGATACATGGACGATCTGGAAAGCATTTTATACAGCCGGCTGTCAACCCAAGCTGCAGCCCCTATGCTATTTCTTCTTTGAGGTACTTTTCCTCCGCCGACACCAGGGTATGCTAGCTCCAAGGCGAGCTTGTACCGATCTAAATGCTGCATGCAGACGCAGCGGTGACACCATAAACACCACAACAGAACACAACTTTACGTCCCACGAAGGTGCACTCGGGAACCACTCTCTTTCTCTCTCGCCCGAAAGAAGTCACACCACCTCGAACCAAATTCTGCAACCCCTATGTTTCTTTATCATCGGCCTATTTCGAATCATTGGGGCACTTTTCTACCTCCACCGACACCACGGGTATGCGAGCTTGTACCAATCTAACTATTGTATGCAGACGTATAACATCGTACACACCACACGGTAGGAGACCGGCTTTACTTCCCATCTGGGACGGAAGGCACACTAGGGGACCCCCCCCTCTCTCTCTGTCGTTCTAAAGAAGCAGCACCACCTCGACCAGAATCGAAATTCGAACTCTGAATCTGGAACGGACACTACAAACAAAATTCTGCACTCCAAAGTTGGGCCCCTTGCAAAGAGGAAAGGGGTGTGGAGCGGCTGTAGTTATCGTCCGATCACTGAAGTTAAGCAACGCGACCCCAGCTAGTAAGCCCTGCTAGCAGGGATGACCACTTGGGAACACTGGGTACTGCCAATACCCAAAAAAATCGTCGTAACAGCGCAGTTTCTGTGCAGACTCTGAATTAGAACTACGCCATTGTAGTTGAAGGGTCTTAAAACACCAACAAAAAAGGAAAGCAGTGAAACATCTCAGGACGATGTCCTCGATTCAATTTCACCCCCTTTTGCAGACATAATTCTCCTCCAATAATACAAAATATGAAGCCATAATTCAATTCCTAATTTCATCCTCTCTCTGGAGGCTCTGCAATGGCCTTCGCGCAAAACAATATATTGTGTGCAATACCGAGAATTTTATCAGAGAGGTTTATACACGAAATTTCGTTGCTCACAACCATAATTACGTATTATGAGACAATGCAAGCGATATTACGGAAATACCTCATTTTTCTTTCACGTCCTCTCTTGCTTTTTCCACCCCAACAACTTCGCAACACAACACGAGACATTTTTTCTTTCAAGAAAGTATGTAAGTGTCCCTGAAATTCCCAAAACCGCACACACACTAGCAAAACCACCTCCTTCCAATACAGGTTTCCGGCCTTGGCTAGATACTTAATACAAATTACGAAGGTAGTTAACCTTTTTTTATGTCTCAAAATCGTTTTCATAACGTATTTTGACTCCAAATCTCTACAAACACACTCTCTACCTTTCTACTGCTAACTTCATCATCACGTTACCTTCAGTTAATTCAGTAGTCAATATAACAATACAATTAGACCTCGACAAACTCTTAAAGAAAATTTAAACGAATTTAAAATACAGTATACAAAATTATTTTCTGCTAAGAAACTACATGACGCTCTTTATCCAAAATTGTCGCAGCATGACATTTTCGGTTCAAAAAAAAAACAACAGACATACTTATCAGCAATTCAGTCATTCAATTACTTAGCCAAATTGTCAAGAAGTACCAAAGCAAAAAACCAACTACTAACCCTTTTCCCACCTATGGCAGGATCGGGTACCCATCTCTGTCCGTTTGGAGGGTCACCCAGGAGGGTTACCTCTGGTTGGAAGTGTGTCCCTAGCTGAGTATAAGAGGAGAAAGGATCATTCATAAAAATTGAAGGAGATTAGGGCACAGACAGAATCATACTACTGGTCTTTCTTACCTAGGACCATTCGGCAATGGAATAGCCTTCCAGAGGATAAAGTGGAGGGCTTCCTCAAAGGAAAGCCCACCACTGCTAGTATTGTAGGGGGCACTAGTATTATAGCTTAGGGTTTTAGGAGTTTTATGGTATTATATGTAGGAATGAGAGTTGGTCTCTCCACTGGCATATTGGCCAAATAAGGCTGCTTGCAGGGTAGTGAATTAGAATACCGGCGATCTATTGGATGGCATTTTTCCGCAGCCGGCTGCCAACCAAAGTTGCAACTCCTATGCTTATTTATCGTCGACCTACATTTCGGTGGGACACTCCACCGACGCCAGGAAGGGGTGAGCTCCTACACTTGGAAACTTTGCCTCACCTACTTGTTGATCGTTTTGTTAGTGTTTTAGGACCCTTTAATTACAAATGTCATCAGAGTCCCATCCACTACGTACAGTAGCTCTGATGCAGAGTCTGCACTGACACTACACTGTTACAACAATTTTTGGGTATTAGCGGTACCCAGTTCTCCCAAGCGGCCACCTATGTTAGTACTATGTGGGGTTGTGTTGCTTAACTCCAATGATCACACGAAAACTGGGGTGTCCAAAGCAATACAGCCGCTCAAACACCTACTCACTGCATAGTAGAGAAGGTTCTTCTACGTGCAGTGGTGACATCGGACACCACACGGAAGGACACAGGCTTTACTTGCCATCCGAAAGAAAGCGTACGCGGGATCTCGCTCTCCTTTTCACGCCCGAAAGAAGCCAACCCACCTCGATACAGTATCAAACCTGGAACCACTGACGCAGTAGTCTAGCATGCTACCTCTGCGCCATCGAGGCGGGTCTGTCAAGTGCCTAGGAAAGCAGAAACATTATTTATAACGAAGCCACATTTTTGGGTATATATTTTGAAGAAAAGTATCCTGCACATATATTGTGCGTACCCTTTCGAATCGAAACGTGGATACCTTGCAAAATGCACACAAAAAAAATTCTCTTTTAAATTACAATTGCTATGTAGGAAGTGCGGTTCAGCGATGTCTGGTTCCGTAGCTTGAGAATTTAGTCAACAAAATCTGAGTTCAAATGACCAAAAGAAATGTATCAAGAATCCTTTTAGGATGGTGTCACTGTCCAACAACTACCAAAAAAAAAAAAAAAAAAGAAAAACAAATTATTTTTCACATGATTATTTACCAACCATATCTGTAACTCAAGGCTTAGAGCAACACAGGCCAACCTTGAGAGTACTAAGAAACAAAAGCACCACCATGATGACAACGAACCCCAAAAGGATGTCCATAAATCGTATATTTTATGAACAGCTTTTTTATAAAACTGCTAGACACACCTCAGACACGTAGAAGGGGGGGGGGGGGTTGAATTCTTGAAAAAGAGAAATAAGAGTTAATCACTTCATAAATTTTAAGCAGCAATATATTCAACTTCTGAACTGAAATTTGGTTCTTCAAAGAATTCTAACTTACTGTTATACCGCTGCTGATAATAATAATAATAATCATAATAATTTGATGATAAAAGAGTTTAAAAAAATCATCTATTCTTCAATCTCTTAGCCATTAATGATATTCATGGATACCAAACTACTATTGTTTCAAAAAACCAAAAGTTATTTGGCACATAAACCTGTAAGAAACTGTGTCGCAACCTATTTGATATATGAACTTAACCCTTTCAACTCCAACCTTTAGTAAAAGTCGATTTAAAAAGGGGGTTTCTTTTTTTTTAATGCGTTTCGCATTTCTGACAGAAGAAGGAGGGGGAAGGAACTCATCATTTTTCACTCAAATTGATGGCTATGTACCATCTTAAGATAAAAGCATCTTATTTATCCAAGGTAAAACTTTAATGAGAGAAGAACAGGTATTCAGCTAATCAACTACTAATTAAACTATTGCATAACACCTCCCCAAAGATTAATCTACGTACATCTTATTTCAACTACTGGCAGTTAACTTATTGGATATTAAAATATGGCGCGTCACTAATGTGACTGAGCCACCGGAATAACTTCTAACCCTTTTCCCGCCTACCACAGGGTCGGTTGTCCCTCTGAATGGACACAAGGGTGATCTATCGAAAGGGTATTTTTCCCACCGCCGGCTACCGACCAAAGCTGTAACCTCAACGCTTATATATCGTCGGTCAACTGTTCGTTGGGGCACTCCACCGAACTCCTACACCGGAGAATTTGGCCTCCTCTACCCGTTGCATAGTAGAGAGGATTCTTATACGTCGAAATGCCGTCGGACACCACACGGGACCTCGGTTTTACTTCTCATCTTAAAAGGAAGGCGCACTCGGGGCTTCTCTCTCCGTTTCTCTCGTCCGAAAGAAGCCAACCCTAATTCTAGTTAACTGCAAGCAGTCTCTATGGCCAATTTGGCAGTGGAGAGAGTAACCCTCATTGCTGCATAGGAACCCAGAAAACTTCTAAGACCCTGAGCTATAGCTGCCGGGTCCCTCTACAATACTTGCAAAGATGGTCTTCCCTTTCAGTAAGCCCTCCACTCTATTTTCCCCAAGGATATTCCATTGTCGAATGGTCCTTGGCAAGAAAGACCAGAAGTATGAGTCTGTCTTTGCCCTTAGTTCCTTTAATCTATATGAATGATCCTTTCTTCCCTTATACCCAGCCAGGGACACACTTCCTGCCAGAGGTCCATTGCACCCCATCAGCAACAACGGCACGCTACCTATTGCGCCACCGCGGCAGATGATGCACAATTCTGAACAAAAATTAAAAAAAAATGAGAATGAAAGGTAACAGACAACACCTGGTGACGGTCAAATCTCTCGCTATCTCTATCGCCTTTCTCTCTCTCTCTCTCTCTCTAAAAAGAAAGCTCACAAAAAGTACAGTTGACCATCACTGGACACATGAACAACAAAAAAAATTAACATTCAATTGGTCCACCAACGATAAAAATACATTCTTGACATAATACGAATTCCTAGACTAGTTTCCTGACGATTTTACTCCGTAATTGGGACTTTCTTTTATTAACCTTGACCAACCTACGCATAACAAGACTTTCAACAAATAAAAAATACGTCGTTCAACTTACACTGTAATTTGAAATTCAAAAACAGCAAAAAGCATAATATATATTCAGAAAACTATTTCATTGAATGAAACAACAATCTCGATTTTTCACGAAAAAAACTGAGTATTTAAATTACAGAAGACTGATTATTTTTCATTTGTTACGTGTCTGCAATTTGTTGTCCTCTTATTTCAAGCGACTTGTCATATGACAACAATTTTACTTTTAAAATAGCATCCACCAAACAGGTACAAGTTCAATTATTTTAAATGTCCTAAATTTTAAACAAAGTGCTCTAAACTCTACGCCTCAGTGACGTAGAGGAACCGTGTTCGACCACTGCGCCCAATGGTTCCCCAGAATCCTTTCTGGATCGAGGTGGGTAAGCTTCTCCCAACTCTCTCTCTCTCCCTCCCTCTTTCCCCTCTCCTTTCCTCCCCGCCTCTCTCTCTCTCTCGTGGCCCTAGGTGGTGTGTACGATGTCACCACTTCACGGAAAAGAACCCTTACTACATGAAACGTTCAAGTGGGCTATATGTGTGGCGCGGTTTATTGCAACCCCAGATAGTACTAACATGGGTGGCCGCTTGGAAAAACTGGGAATTGTTAATACAGCAGCGTAATGTCTGTGCAGCCTCTGCATTAGAACTATGCAGTGGACGGGGCTCTAATGACCTTTACAGTTGAAGGGCCCTAAAACACCACGAAACCGAAAACCAAACAGGTGTAGGAGCTCATCCTACTCCTTGAGTCATCAGTAAAGGTAGAAAAGTGTCTCAACGAATCAAAAGGGCTGCAGCATTAGGTCGGCAGCCTGCTGCGTAGAGAGTACGCCCAACAGACCGAACCATGCCATAGGCTAGAAAACCGGTTATTAGTAGCTGTTCTTCGAGTCTATACTCAAGAAAAGGACAAATCTGAAGTATTATAATCACTACGCCAGAAGTGTTACACTAAATTCATCACATCAAGAATGCGGCAGTCCTCTTTTTTTTTTAGATCACCTCCACCACACATCTCGTAATTTTTGACTGTCCGATACTTTATATTAACTCATTAAAGATCTTTCTACATAACTTTTATCGAGATTCATTAAATGAGATATTAGACATCGAGAGCCGCATACCAACAAGAAATGAAATTAGATGCATAGAGATAGAGAGGGAGGGAGAAATCTCATATCTCATCTCCTGAGGAAGAGATTAAAAGATGCTGCACTCACAATTACGAAAGGCTGAAGAGTCCCACCTGAAATAACCGTCATATAAATTCATAAATTTGGGCGGTACAACACTATCAAAATTAATGAACGGAAGAGGGTGGGTGAGGTAAGGACGAGATGTTATTTAATATAACTAAGTCACATTCCTATCTCAGTAACAACAACAAAATCTCTACAAACTAAAATAACGATGCTACTTGTAACTTTTAACCTGTAGAATTTCACACAGGTATGGCTACTTTTTTCGTTGGAGGAAGAGGAGGACATTGTTACAACGACAACATTTGAATCAGATATGACTAGAAATTAGCATACCATAAAACCAGGAAATAGCCTGAAAAACTTTTCAACATCCCATCAACTGCATTTTACCTACATGTACATTTAATTTCTACCTGAGAGAGAGATAAAAACATGACACCAATGGGCATTAAGGACACAATTTAGTCAAAGAAGATGAAAACCAAATCAACTCAGGTTTGCCACCCCCTCAAAAAAAAAAATAACACACAACAAGGGGTGTTACCTTCCAGTACTAGTTTGTGACAGGCCACACAAAATTTCAAATATTTTTACTTCTCGCACAATATATTTTAATCGCCCATTGTTCGCTACAGATATTTTTTCATCATCATCATCACCTCTTCCTCCTCCTCCTTCATGTTGACAATCATGTCACATTTATTTTTCATATTCGACATCTCAAGAGGCGCCAACATTTTTTACTTCTTTGGGTAGACAAATTTTTTGTTTCAAATTTAAACACATCTATCATTCCATCAATTGAGGGCAAAAACCACTTTAAAACACGCAGGTGAAAAAAAAAATGAAATTGTGTGCGATTTGAACCTGTAGAAAAAGGAGAGAGATTCACTTAAACTCGATGACTTCGTGAACCTAGAGCAGAAAGGAGTTTTTTTTCTAGATGGGACACAACGAGAGTGGGGCGGAAACGAGAGGGTAGAGGGGAGAGGGCGAGGAAGCAAGGGGGGAGGGAGGGAAAGAAGGAAACGTCATTGTTAAGTCGTTAAAACTTTCGACATGTCACAAATTTTCTTGTGCACCTTCCATGAGCACAATTTTTGGACTTATCAAGACTTTCAACTTGACAACGTGTCCTGTTTCATTCAAGGCACACGAGGAATGTCAACTATTTAACCATAATAACACGCGACTACCTTAACATTTTAACATGCTCATGACGTTACAAATTTCAAGTTTGATGCTCTTTACGTGACTGAGCCGGTAGATTAAGATTTTCTTCAACTTATGAATACTTTTCCTATCAAATTCAAACATGAATGAATCCTTACAAAAATTTCCTAGTCGCTACACATATCAAACAAAAAAAACTACCCTTGAAGGGAGAGAAAAAAAATTTAAAAGATCTGTCGGGGGACTTAGTGACATTTCTAAAAATAATAAACTGCATCGGTCAACAAAGTTCATTCCTATTTTATATATATATATATATATATATATATATATATATATATATATACTCCTCGGCTATGATTTATTATTTAGCTATGAAAATATGCATTTTACTCGCTACTTGCACCATATTATGCACTCAGATTATATGACAATACCACGGAGGATTACTACCACAACAACTAAGTGACAGGACCAACTGGTTTCTGTCAAATTATACCCGAAGCCTCCAAAGTTCATGAACTCACACAATTTAGTTGAGCAGCATAATAGCATTTCGTATATGTCAATAAATGTCACACTCATGTGAAAACAACTTCGACACAGAAAAAAAATCCATCTACTATACTGCATACCATAAAAAGTCAAAGAATTTTGCATCTCTTTCCTGCGCTCCATCCCACTCCAATAAATGAAAGTGTGGTCTTGTTGGTGGCGAGATTTTTGAGCTCATAACTCACTTTATCGCCCCTCTCCCCCTTAGCATACATATCACTCTTTACAAGCTACCTGTTCCAGGATCTTTATCTTCCTTAACCCTTTCGAAAGTATTTCCAAATTTCCTACTCTCCCTACCACATCTCCAACCTATGGCTCTTACTCTTGCATTACATCTTTGAAACTTTGACAATCAACTAACTCATGTATCCATTTCTAATGCTTGATATTATTAACTGTTCTCATCATCTTATCGCCAATTTTGTCCCAGTGAAACGGCACCACCGGCTGCCAACCTAACGCTGAAACCCCTATGGTCATTTATAGTGGGCATATTGTCTTCTTTTGGGCATTTTTTTATACTTCCACTGACACCAGGGGTAGGGCACGCTGTTACACCTGGAAATTTATCAAATACATGCTGCCTAGGAGAAAGAGCCACAGCTTTACTTCCCATGCGACGGATGGCACATAGCAGGCCTCTCTGTCCCTCACTAGAAGCCATCCACCACGAACTAGGACCACCCGCCACCGAGGCGGGCTTAAGAACCTCATTCTGCAGTTATGCAGTCAGCTATTCCTATATTTTGAATGGTAAAGGGAAATGAGTAAAAGAAAAACGAGCTTCAAACCAGTAGACTACTAGTTTTCTGAGAAAATTTCAAAATCCTTCGTAAGAATTGGTGTGCAGGAGAGAATTTGCAAACAAACAGTTCAGTCATAAGCATTTTTACTACATGTTCGCCTTGGTCTGTCAAACTAAATACTATCATAAATACGGTGCTATAAAATTATCAAAAAAAAATACAGCAGACATGCTCGCCTTTTTCTCATCCACCCCGTCCTCATCTACGTAACCCTGTTTAACACATTCAATCGTGATGATGAATTCAAAGGTTTAACTCTGTTTTCGTTAAACTTATTTTCACTTTTAAAATTTTACACTTAACACCAGGAGACATGAGGGGCTGCTGCTGTTAGATAGTCAACCATTCTTTTGAACAACAATAGACTATTTCGCTGACAAGTCTGAAAATAATATCCTATTTTAATCATGAAACACCTTTTCATGCCGTTAATGATACCTATAATATTATATAGAATAAAGAAAGGGGCAGAGGTAGGATATAATTATGAAAGAAAGCGTTACAAAAAAATAACTAACACCATAGTTAAACAAGAACTAGATTTAAATTAATGTAGAATTGTGAATGACTGTTGACAGATATACAATGAACTTTTAAAAAAAGTTATCATTTGTAAATTTAAATCGCAATTAATGCTAACTTATACTGGGACATTTCACTTTTTAATGGGACACACCAATTATCTTTGGCAATCATCTTTTTCTCAGAAGTTCAACATTAAATAATTCATCACATTGGCCGAAATGGCCGTTCACTAACAAATTTTACACTGCAAGAAATTACTAGCCTCTTGCAGTTGCTGTGTTTAATAAAAAAAAACAATAAATTATCTTGACTACAACTAGCAATAGTATTAATAGGATGCCTCTTTCTAAAACATCTGCAGAAAACAATCTCAAACAAATATTAGCCCTGAAAAAACAGGACTCGTATTCTAGACATTCAGGTAATTTAACTTGTATAACTATTAATTTTTACAAGGTTGCACGTGTGATTATGAAAAGTAAGACATGCAAATAGGAGGAGGGACGACATTGCACTGTAACAAAAAATTAATAACAACATTACAGAATATATAGCGTAATAAGTCCTAAATAAGATTCAGTTTTTTTCAAAAGCGATAACTGTTGCTATCATATTAAGTATTACCTGTCAGCAGAGAATATGAATACATGAGGCACGCACAAACTTGCAGACATCTAAGACATAAAAAAATGCAGTATTACACAATGTGCAATAGTAAAATAAAAGGAATTAAGTTTGCCTTCCTTTCTTTACTCACGGGAGTATTAGTGCGGCGGATGTCTTCGGAGGAAGGTATTAATCATTTCGCCCTAGTCATAACTTTCCTGTTTATATTATAACGTTTGAAAAAATAATTGTTTGTTTCATATCCGTGCACATAAAAATTCAAAATATGCAGAAACTCGAACCACTCCTAATGCAAACAAACCATTAGTCTTAATTTGTCGATCTAAGGAAGAACTCACCTGCAAGATTTCCATTACCCTCCTATTGCGCAAAATTCAAATGTCATTGGAATTTAAATTCTACTGTAACCACCCACCCACAGTCATAAATTTCTTCCATTATATCCATGACAAACTACAATAATCGAATTACAATTTTAAATCATTCAACTGTTTCACTTGAGCCTGTAACGAAGTAGCCTTTAAATTATATTCATGGTTTTGAAGAATTGTAAACAAACGCCATAATTCAGGATTAAAAATGTCATTAATTTAAATGTCCTGTCCAACGGATACCCTTTGAATATCAACAGTTATATATTACGAGGAAGAAAATCTTAAAGATTCATTCATGCTGACGTATCACACGTACAGCATACGGACGTATTTTGAATCTTGGGTCAAGTGTCCACTAACAAACATTATGTTTTCTATATACAAGTAGGCCTACGTATGTTGGCTAAGCGCACGTCTTATTTAAATTCCACAACGGCTAGTTTCTCACGAACTGCTGTTGAACAACAACCATATATTGCAGTAGAGATTGTGAAAACTTGTCAAGGTTCTTTCAAGAAAAAGAAATACGGATCTTACTCTAAGACCTTTCTCATGCAGTAGCCCAACTTTTGATTTGCCACTTTCCTTGTCCCTGTTCGAGTCCATTTGTATGCTTATGAGTGCGTGTTCCTATTGTCGATTATTGGTTTTCCATCTATCAATCAAAGGTGGATAATGTTACAACTTTCCAACTTTCTACTCGTAAACAGCTATAAAATTTACAATGTCAACGACGACAAACTCTACCATTCACGATTACTAATAGGAGCCTTGAAAAACAGTTCGCTACCATCACATTAAGAAATGAACAAGCACCGCACCAATTAATAATAATAAATGAATTACTTTTCATTTACCAGATAAATTTAAATCATTAGACTGCAAGTCATTTTTCATACTTTTCCACAATGCAAACTCTGTTACAGCTAATTTATAACTTCAAGTGTGAAACAAAGAATACAAAACAGACGCCATCGTTGCCTTGCGTTCGGAGCTAGCGATTGGTTAGACAAGGTCACGTGCCTGACGCATGAATTCTAGCATGCACCGAGTTCTGTTCCATTCAACGTATTCCATTCTCAAAATGGCTAAAATACAGTGCAAAACACTGTTATTTTTGAAATTATCAATGTATTTTTAAGTAATCAATGAAGAAATGATGCTAGATATCAAATAAATTCGACCAATCGCTAGTAAATAAGCATTGCGCATAACCTAAAAAGAATTTAATTCATTGGAGAGCAATTATAAATCTTTTGCACCACATTCCTACCATAGTGTTTAGATTGCAACTTGCAAGATTAGATTTCTACAAACATGTGGCCTAAATTTAAGGAAAAAAAAGACCAACATATGAGAGTCAAACGGTATGTTTACCCTTTCATTCATTTAATGTTCTTTAAGGAAGCTATCTTTAATCTATCAATATCCAGCTATCAAACCACATCCTGTGGAAAACGTAAGTTACCTTGTTATTCAGTATTTAAAAAGTAATTTGTCACCCATGGAGTCCGTCATTCCCAATGAGTTTAAATTAATACTCAGGAAATCGGTATTATAAAAATACTATTAGACTGCACCTGCACCAAGAGATACACACACACACACATATGCACCCTTTGTGTCCCACTATCTTCAAGAAATTCAAAAGAAGAGAGAGTGTGTGTGTCGAGTTACCAAAGAACAACCATGAAATTTAAATTTTAAAACACTCCTCTATCTAACTATAAACCGCAGTATATTCAACGTGATCAAAATACTAATTTCAACTAATGCACTTTCAGAAAAAGCATACAACAACAGACCTGTTGTACAAGTCGTCGACCAAACAACCAACCAACCCTTTTCGCATACAATCAAGACACCTACAAACTACAGTAGAAACTCAATCATTGAAAAAATTCCTGTGAAATATGTTGCCCACTTCATCAATGTCCTCGTCACAAGTATATTTTTTATTATTGGTATTTCCAAATTATTTTAATTTTAATAACCAACACTCAAATCATAAACCACCACGTATTTATTTCAACAAATAACTCTACCAAACGTCACTATAAAAATATAAATATTATAAATTGAGGTAGACATACACTTACACCCCATTTCAAAACAAAAAAATAAGTTAAAAATAACCATAGCATTTTCAGGTCAAGGTCAATAAAAAATTCAATTACAGGTGAAATAACGTGAGGCATTAAAAAAGAACCTAGTTAGATAATTGCATATAATCTATTCAACTATTTATTTAAATTTATATTAGGTACGAACAAAAACATCCATCTAATTAAGGAAGGGCTATATACTGTAGTAATAATAACAACATCCCATCCGTAGATGGGAGTTGGATCAAGGAGCGATCCAAGCTCACTTAAATAACCAATGAAGCCCTAAGAGCACAACAAATGACCAAGCCTGAAGTTATGTGTTACGCTCGGAGCCCGACCTAGTGTCAAGTGGACAACGGCACCAGTAGATGTCTTGGTAATCCAGCATCGGAAGTCCAAACGCATTTCACATACCCTGGGAGCGGCTTATTGCATTGGACACACCAGTTCTCGCCTGATCAACGAAGTTAAGCAGCGGAACCTCAGATAGTACAAACATGGGTGGCCGCTTGGAAAAACTGGGTACTGCTAATACCCTAAAATCGTCGCATCAGCATAGTGTCAGTGCGGTCTCTGCATTGGAACTACACAGTGGACGGGGCTCTAACGACCTCGTAGTTGAAGGGCCCTAAAACACCAACAAAACAAAAAATTCACATACTCGCCAAAAAAAAAACCCCAACATCTTCAGATAGGAATAGGAAGGAGTCAGACTAGGACAGGCGCCAGGACGTTTTATAATCTACATATTGTCCCGGAATCGAGGTGCGTTATTTGTCGAGAGTGGTAATATTGTCATGCAATAAATAATATTTAATTTTTCCATTAGCAATATTCTGCAAACCACATTTAGCAGGGAACGACCACTTTGAATAAAGACTGGTCAAACCCTTTAATTTATTTTTATTATTATTATTTATTGTTGGTAAACTCAACTTTAAATATGGAGAAGGAACACCACAACAAGTCTAAGAAGTAAACCAAGTGTCCAAAGGGGAGAGAGAAAGAGAGAAAAGGGGTGATAAATAAATTTCGTGTCCACAAATCCAATATAACAAGTTCTGGAATCTATTGAAAAATGTAATCATATTTCTCATCTACTTAAAAATATTTTTTTCTTGCTCATTGTGTGTGTGTTTTTTTTAAAGTTCAATGACATATTCAGGATACTTCACGAGAATTAAGTTTTAAAAAAATATATTAAGCACTACAGGTGTTGACCAAGAGGGGGAGGAGACACTTCTACAGAGAAAAATATGTAAGAAAAATTGAATTTCTTAGATATCTGATAAATATCTGCATACCTAACCCTTTTTCTCCAACTAAAATATTATTAACTCGAATTTCAATATCTTGAATTGCTCATCAAACCCTCTTATGCAGAACACAATCAAATAATCATATTTGTATCTACAATTTAATTCCACATCCTCATTAAATGAAATTCGTTATTTTTATAATTTACATAATTGTCATGTGATTTTTAAAAAATGTCCAAAATATTTTACGACCCCATACAGGCACACACACATGAGAGTAGTACTGACAAAAAATGCTAAGATCAAAAAGTAATGTAATCTTCTTAATGTTTATAAACAAATGGACATAATAGTAATAAAGTGAGACGTGGCGCCCGTTTATCGTCTCTGATAAACATCCATTTCCAGGCCCTGTACCCTCTCCCAAAAAAAAGCAATTAAACTATTCTGGGTGTTAAAAAAAGAATCACATTTTAAACTTGGCTTTTTTTATAGTTCCACTTTCCTGTTTCTGATAAGTCTTTTAATAATAAACAAACGTGAACAAGTATAAAAACACCACAGGTTCTAACCAACCACAGCACAACCTCCCCTTAAAGAAGGACCATCCCCCGTCCTCCTACATCCAGATCACTTAATGAACCAAATCAAATTAGCAAACACCCCCAAACCAAATATAATCAAGGGATTTGTAATATCTTATACACCCTCAGTCGAGTCGCCACTGGGGTTTCATACAGTCCTCCTAAAAGGTGGTAGCAATATGGAAAAGTGCAACAGGACGGACGGGACAGGTATTTTTCCCGTTTGTTGCACCCAATGACAACACCACTAGTTAGAAACCTGTCTGACAGTCAGCACCCTTTCTTCCTTAGCTTCTGCCTACAGTCCACCCTCCATCATTGACAGGCCTGAAGAGTGCGTTCATAACTATCAGTGATAGCCATTGGGGAACTAAGAATAAAAAAACCCCAGGCTAGGTGTCCCATTTAAGGATGTAACACTCAATGGCCAGTTGAACGTCGCGGCAACGGGTTTGGAAGCTTTAATGACACTTGAGTCTGTCTCGGTGGCTCGGCGACTCAAGTGTGCTTCACTTGTAAATCCATGGCTGCAGGATCGATCCTTCAGTGATGTATGGAGTCTTTGAGACATGTGGAAAGTCCCAAGTGTACCATGAAGAACTAAACCTATAGTTACTTAAATAGCATAAAGCAACTCCTAACCATTTTCCCGCCTATGACAGGGTCGAGTACCCATCTTGTCCCTCTGAATGCACACAGGGCGATATATTGGTCATAGTTTTCTCTGCAGCCGGTTGCCGGCCAAAGCTGCACCCCTATCGTCACCCACCTTTATCGTCAGTCTAGTGTTCGTTGGGGAATGCTATCGACGCCAGGGGGGGGCGAGCTCCTACACCTCCCGTTGCATAGTAGAGAGGGTTCTTTTACGTGCAAGTGCCACCACAAGGGACCGAGGTGGGTCGACTCAGTCAGTTACTTAATTAGCATAATTTCCAAAAAAAACAAACAAACTCTTACGTAGGAGGACCTTGCCCGATGATGTTAATTTAAAACCCTGTCCCTAAGGACAGTGCCCTCCAACACTTAGGGCGCCTGCCGTTAGGTTTTCCAATGCGGGACCCTTAGGCAGCCGGCTACATTCTCTCTCTCTCTCCTCGAAAGAAGCCAACGCACTTCGATTCAGATTCGAACCTGGAGCCAATGACGCAGTAGTCGAATACGCAACCCTCTGCGCCCTACTCGCGCTACTCTTTATAAATAATTCAAAAAAAAAATTCACACAAAATTTTGGAAATAGTCGTAACTGGTACCACTTTAAATTTAAAAAATTAGAGAAATAATTCAAAGGATACTGCTTCATCCTTATAATCATCATATTGTACTTTCAAATTTCAAATTTAGACAATTTTGCAGTATCATAATGAACATTATGTATGAATAACTTTTATAAAATAATCAAATGGAGAGAAAGGGGGTTCCAAATGAATAAACGTAGTCGAATTTTTTTCTTAAAAACTATATTTTTTTAAAAAAAAAAAAAAGAAAGGAAAGATAGTTAGTGGTTTACCCAGTCAAAGACAAATTTTACAGGTTTCCTTCTTTTAATTTTGCCAATAAAAAAACAGAGGTGGCATATATAAATATTTTATTTTTGTTAAAAATGAAATAAAAATAATAGCTGGTCATAACCACAAAGTGTAAAAGTGGTAATGTGCTTTAAAGTTGCACAACTCCATTACCTAACAACTTAACCAATGAGTACACCTTCACCACTAACAGTATAAAAACGAAAAGTTTAATTTTATTAAAATTAAATATATTTTTTATATTTCGAATAACCAACTTTTTAAAATTTCATTATGACGACTTGTGAAGGGGGAAGAAATCAAAAGTAATTGATTCCTTTTTTATTAAATAAGATAGGTGATAAAAGTGAGAGGCGTTTTTGTATCCTCTTTCATGCTGACGTTAACTCTTTCTTTTTTTTAAAAAAATGACGGTTCAATTCATGAAATTTAATTTCAAATCTTTTAGAAATATATAATAAAAACACACAAGAAGAGGGAAAAACAATTTTTTTCTTTCCTTTACAAATTTCTTTTAATATTTAAAAAAAAACTAAAATTAAATTCTGGGTTTCTGGTGTCATACAATCACAATAGCTATTGTGTTACTACATTATGTATGTCTTAAAATATATATAATTTTTATTTTAAAAAAATTTTATAACCGTATAACCATCATTTCAACTTTATCGCTTAACCCTCCCTCTCTCTCTCTTTTCCCGCCCTCCCCTTTCTTCAGGTAAAAAAATTCAACTTTTCCATCCTGAAATCATTTCACTCCTTTACCTCAACTAGGACGTCCTACAAAGTGTTGTGCGCATGAGAGGAGGCGAGAGAGAGAGAGAGACAACGACATATTCAAAACGATCTAATTAGGCTAGATTAAGGTACAAAATTAGGTAGTGAAGTGCTCATGGAATCACACACCTGGGGGAAAATGTACTCTCAATATTTTTGGTGGGATGGGGAGGGGACTCAAGGTGAAATAACTATCAGATCTACGCTCTGAACCTTACGACAACTTAATTAAGTTGAGCAATTGAGTTACAAGACCGATTAACATGGCTTTAAGTCACTCATGTCCTAAATTTTACTCACCACCTATTTAAGATCATATTCTACGCCATATTTAAATTGAAACGGGGGAGGGCGCGGACAACGTGAGAGAGAAAAAAAAGGTGGCAAAATCCTATCTCAGTTCCTCTCCAATCTTTTTCCTGTTGTTGAAAAACTTTAAAATCGTCATAGCATGTGAGGAAAAAATAATTTTAATCCTAAATTTAATCCTGTAACCCTTTTCTTACAACATGGTACTGGTGGAGGAGGAGGGGGGAATCTAATGATTACAACATTTATTTGCTTATTGAAAAAAAGTAGATATAGACCTACAAAGAAGTTATTTGTAATTTAAATACCCCAATTGTCATGCAAGAAATGATAAATTGTATATTTTTTAATCTTCACTATCACTTTTAATTCCGGTTATTAACAGCCTCGCCTGTTACAAACCGAACTCGTTAAAATTTTGAATCAAAATCGTGAGTGTCAACTGATAAATGTTACAAACACGTGAGCTATTTATAAATAATAATAGTTCAAGTATGTCTTAATTGACAACGTCTCCGTGTATGGGACATAATCGTAACTGTCCTAAATGCGGAATGTTTGAACCTTTCTACTGTCCTTCTACTCCTATCAGCTAAACACTCTTAAAGTGTTTTCCAACCTCGAAATTTCGCTCATCAAACCTTTCGATTCCTTAACAAAGCATCATCTTCATCATACCCTTATCCCGCCTGTGGCAGGGTCGGGTCTGCGGGTTCTAGCCCTCCCCTCCCGTCTATTTCCTACCAGGTTTCCGTCCACCCCACACACTACCATATCCGTGTGAACAACCTGCTCCCATGTCTGCGTTGGTCTCCCCCTGTCCCGGGTGCTTCCAACCACCTGCTTTCCTGTAAGATTCCCCATATTCCGCGTCCCTAATCTAATATTATCCCTTTTTCTTGATGAGAAAAAAGGGAGAGTTGGAGTACCACCAGCTAGGCGTCTAGAGCCCGCAGAAATATTGGACGAGTTGTCTGTGGAGGGGATGCCGGCCTACCTCACAACTCCTTAATAAAACAAAAAAAAATTTGAAATTTAATGTTATTCGTTGTCCAATCCTGTTTGTCTGTACCCTTTTCTTTGACCGGGACGAAAGCCTTTAAGTACTTCTGTGTTTTGACAAGTGCTCACAGTTCCTAGCACTTAAAACTGCTTTCAATTTCTTCAACTATCACTCGGTTAACTCTGTAGTTGACCTCTCATCTCATAATTGTAATGAGGAAACGTATAGAGGAGTCTAAAGGGTTGGAGAGTCCACCTCTAAAGTTACCTCAATCTGTCTGTATCTGGTGGTCCAGGAAACAGAAGGGCGAGTTCCTCCTCCTCTCCTGAAACCTGAAAACTTTTATAGGTCTTCTGTTGAATGACAGTAAAACACTCCTGTCAGGGGAACTCTATTTCACCGTATGCTAAGAGTGCAATGAATTTTTGGTCATATTACTGACGTAAGCAACAGCAGGTGGTCTCAAAACCCAGAGGCTTAAACAGACCTCGGCACCATTTTTTCTTTCCAGCACCACCAAACCATTCTGCAAGGTTGATGGACCCAGTGATTGACGCACGCACTTCAGCAAGCCTTACAATACCACCACCACAAGAAGTCAGACAAATCCGGGCATGAGTTGATTGGTTTTAAATGTCGGCCTACTTTTTGTCAAGTGAAACTAACCACCGAGGTCAGAATGGGGCCGAAACGATCTCACCTGGCTTCAAAATAAGTATGCTGATTTACAACCAATATAAAGAAGGATGTGCTACAGATTCATGAAAGTGGTCAAGGCTGAAGGTCTGTGTCCGCTCACCTGAGGTATCACAATCACTGCATTCAATCAAATTCACACACCCATGGGCTCAAGAGATCTACTGATATTACCTCTAACGCTTAATGAAATTCATAGGTTGGTTGTTTGGTGGATTCACCCAAGACCTCCTAAACAGAAGGCCTTTTCACTCATACGTGACGTCATCCTTAGTAGTGCTAAAACCTACTGCAAATGAATACTAACGCTTGCCCTTTCACAGCAAAGTAATGAGTTATTTATTAAAAAAATATAAAACATTTTAAATGTACATTTAAATATTGGTATGAAAATAATTAATTAATTTCCAATAATTGTAAGATACACATGCAAATTAAAAATACACACTATCTATGCCACATACCTAAATACACACTACAGATGTTTTTTTTTCAATAGCCATAGAAGTGTCTAAACCCTGGTTTAAACTACATGAAAAATTTAACTACCCTAGTGGATTGTAGTGCTCAATTAGCACATTTATTAAAAATGTTTAAAACTAATTTCACATTTTGATGTTTTACACTAGTAGTAGATAAAGCTTTTAGTGATAATTTTCAAGGCATGAAGTTTCTTAAATGTACTAAATTTTTTCTGTTGTGGCATTAAAAAAATCTCCAGCTGTAGGAGCTCACCCCAGGGACAGATCCAGAGGCAGATGAGGGGGAGCACTTCAAACAAAGTGGACCCCAAATACTTTTAATATTCAGAATCTCATAGTATAAATATAGCCCCATAGACAATGTCCTAACTTCAGTGGTTTAGCCAACTGCAGATTGGACTGGCAGTATGGAAATGGGAATAGCAAATGCAGCAATGCCTCATCAGTTGCAAAGCTGAATCATGCATCAGTTAAAATATGTGCCTCATTGAGGCACTGTAGGGGCAGTAATTGGGCACTTCTCCCTCCTCTTGATCCACCCCTGGCTCACCCACTGGCATCAGTGGTGTGCCCCAATGAACAGTATACCAATGATAAACAAGCTTTGTGGAAAACCATGTCCAATATAGCACCATTGTGTGCATTCATGAGGACAAGACTGGTATCTGATCCTACCATAAGGAGGAAAGGGTTATGAGTTAAACAGTGCAACCCCAGCTAGTACTGACATGGGTGGCCGCTTTTGAAAACTAGATAGTGCTAATACCCAAAAATCGTCACATTAGTGCAGTGTCTGTGGAGGTTTTGCATAAGAACTATGTTGTGAATGGGGCTCTAATGACCTTGTAGTTCAAGAGCCCTAAAACACCAACAAACAAACCTGTCCACCCCACACATTGCCATGTCCTTAAGGACCACCTGTTCCCACGTCAGCTTCAGTTTCTCCTATCCTGGGTGCTACCAACCACCTGCCTTCCTGTAATGGACCTAACAAGCTCCTCTTCCCCTCTTCTCATGATGGGTCCATAGCACCTCAGCCTATTTTCCCTCACTTTTTAGCGATATGTTAGAAGTATAATACATAGAATTTAAATATATAAGCATATGCCCTAATTTACATAAGCCTAATACCACTCATTAAATATTAAACCTGCTTACCTTGCTATGTTTGGTCAGTGCAAAATCCTTTCTCTTAATAGCTACAGTATAATCCATTTTGGGATGTTTTGGACAACAAAACACGTGAACTTTAGGTCCACTTCTGCAGTTTTCCTTTCATCTAGGCACAACAGAATTATATGGCATTTTGCTTAAGCAAATCCATAATAATTTTATTTAGGTAGGAAAATGATTAAAGTTAAAAACGCGACTGAAATATCACTTAAAAGCCTGCCTGAAATACAGACAATATGGTCGTTTTCAAGCAGGCTAGCACTACTTTGTGTGACGTCACTAGCTTGTGACGTCATACTGCAAAGGCCTTGTTATCTAGGAGGTCTTGATTCACCTCTCACCTAGTGTGACGTCACTTTGAAGTGATATGACTCTTGCGTTCCGTGACAGATTGAGGTGAGAGTGAGAGCTAGAGGGGGAAGAGAGAGAAAGGGAAAGATAGAGAGGGAGACAGAGAGAGATTAAGAAGAGAGAGGAGGAAGAGAAAGAGTAAGAGAAGGGAGAGAAAAAGAGAGGAGGGAGATGATGAGAGGGAGAGAAAGAGGGAGATAAAGGGGGAGAAAGAGGGAGATAAAGGGGGGAGAAAGAGGGAGATAAAGGGGAAGAGAGAGGGTGAGTAAGAGAAAGAAGAGAGATGGAGGGAGAAAGAGAGGGAGGGGAGGGAGGAAGAGAGAGGGAGGGGGAGGTGACAGAGGGAAGGAGAGGGTCAAGAGAGATAGGGGGAGAAGGAGGGAGAGAGATAAGTATTACGGTTGGTTGGCAGACTGCTGAAGGGTGCATTTTGAGTATCACATCCCCTGATCATAGAGATGAACAATAACTTCGGCGAATGGGAGACGAACCTGCGCATTTCAAGCTAAACAGCGCTCTCTGCTAATGAGCAAGTCGTGTACACGTTATAAACTACAGCACCTCATTGTCCCTGAAGTAGAAAAAAAATCGGCTATTTTTTTTAAAAAGCTTTCATTTCTCTGGTGTTAAAATAAATGCCGTATACATCGTATAAAATATAAGCGCCTTAATTTTATGCGAACTCACTATCAAGAAGATTTTATTATTAAAAAAAATTATATAGATGTCTAGTTCAACTCAGATACACACACATAACTTATCAAATCTATAGATGGGACGGATAGAAAGAGGTGATAGCATAAATAACTTTTGGTAGCTCTTAAATCCATAGATGACTTGAAATTTAAAATAATAATAATAATAATGCTTTCAAACTTGTGTCAGGATAGTAAATACGCTTGTTTATTGAGGCTCGGGTTTTTTTTCCTCCTCGGTTTTTTTTTTTTGTGTGTGTGGAGTGTCGGTGCATATGACCTCAATGGTTAACCCTTTACACGCGTTAACCCTTCCCTGTTTTCTACGTGGCTAAACTTAAATTATATAGCTCTACATGAAAGACGACACGCAAATTTTACCTTTATTTGTCCTGAAAGTTACACAGGTAATAGATGAGAAAATTTTCAGGAGTGTTGAGTGTGTATTTAGGTGGTAAGATGATAAAGAAAGAAAAGGTGGTAGGTAGGGAGAAGGGGGTAGCAGCAAACTTTCAGGACTCCATAACCCTTTGAGTACATCGTCCCAGTCAATGATGTGCATCTGTCGGGTCTTTTTTTTTAAGTATTATTATTTCTGATGGCCTCTTTAGATAATATTTTGAAATTGTTATATGCAGTTGAGAAGATGCAATCACAGTTTTTTGGGCGTCTCTATATATATTTTTTTAATTTTATTTTAAAGAACTCATCTATGTCATTTTTGACATTTGCAGTATGAATGCTCTCAACCCTTCAATCATCTTTCTCTCTCTCTTTTTCCATCTCTAAATAATTCATTGTTATCTTTGATTATCAATGTGGCAATCACGAAACTAGACTCACATATATATAACACAACGAGAACAAAAAAGTAACGTAAGAACTAGAGGGTTAACAACAATAAGCAACTTATTTAAAAGGAGTTATAATGTGTGGCAGTAATAATATCATTTTCGGAAAAGTGAGGGAGAGAGGGTGCCTCATTTCTATGGTACATAATAGACTAGTAAACGATAACATTTGATTATCGCTTCGTCGTGTAAATTTCTTATTAAATTATTAGTCTCTCTGTAATTAAATTTGTTTCATTACAACGTAAGACATAATGTAACAAGCTATTAGATTATAAAGAATATATATTTTGACCACCCCCTTGCACCCTTTCTCAATTTTAGTTCCTAATCTAAATCCTGTTCTGTACTGTCCCATCAAGTCTCGTTGTCCCTTCCTAACAAAAAAAAATCGACCAAATATATATATATATATATATATATATATATATATATATATATACATATCTCGAAACCGGATGAATGGGGTCGTCATCGAGGTCAAGTGTTTCAGCGTAGGATTAATACAATTAACCACCCACGCGAAACATGATTTTAAAAATGCGAAATGCAAACTTGTGAAACGTCTTTTAATGGCACATACACACACACCGCAAATAAATTTATAAAACCTGATGACCCTCAACTCAATTATTCACTGCTCAGAGAGAGGGGAAGACAGAAAGAGGTAGACACAGAGAGACACACACATACACACAGGGAGGCAGACAGAGAGAGAAACAGACACACAGAGGGAGGCGGAGAGGGACACACAGATGGAAGTAGCGAGAGACAGGAAGGTAGAGATAAACACACACACAGAGAGAGAGGTGCACAGAGGAGATTGAAAAATATATATTATACAAGGGAACAAGGGAAGGCAGGGAGAGACTAAGAAACACCGAGGGAGACTGAGACACACAGAGGGATTTTGTTTTGTTGGTTTTTTAGGGCCCTTCAACTGTAAAGTTCATTAGAACCCCGTCCACAGTGTAGTTCTATTGCAATCTGCAAAGACACTACGCTGTTACGACGACTTGTGGGTATTAGCAGTACCCGGTGCTCCCACGCAGTCACCCATGCCATACTAGCTGGGGTTGCGTTGCTTAACTTCAGTGACCAGACGAGAACTGGCGTGCCCAATGCAATATAGTCGCTCTCACATACACACGGAAAGAGAGAGACACAAAGGGTTTGTTTGTTTGTTGGAGTTTAAGGTCCCGTCAACTACGAGGTCATTAGAGACCCGTCCACTGTATAGTTCTAATGCATATACTGCACAGACACTACACTAATGCGACGATTATTGGGTATTAGCAGTACCCAGCTTTCCCGAGCGACCACCCATGTCAGTACTAACTGGGCTTGCGTTGCTTAACTTCAGTGATCAGACGAGAACTGGTGTGTCCAACGCAACTCACCGCACCCGACACAAAGGGGGATACTGAGAGACACAAAGGGGGATACTGAGAGACACAAAGGGGGATACTGAGAGACACAAAGGGGGATACTGAGAGACACAAAGGGGAATACTGAGAGACACAAAGGGGGATACTGAGAGACACAAAGGGGGATACTGAGAGACACAAAGGGGAATACTGAGAGACACAAAGGGGGATACTGAGAGACACAAAGGCGGATACTGAGAGACACAAAGGCGGATACTGAGAGACACAAAGGCGGATACTGAGAGACACAAAGGCGGATACTGAGAGACACAAAGGCGGATACTGAGAGACACAAAGGCGGATACTGAGAGACACAAAGGCGGATACTGAGAGACACAAAGGCGGATACTGAGAGACACAAAGGCGGATACTGAGAGACACAAAGGGGGATACTGAGAGACACAAAGGGGGATACTGAGAGACACAAAGGGGGATACTGAGAGGCACAAAGGTGGATACTGAGACACAAAAGGGGAGACAGAGACACAAAGGGGATACTGAAAGGCACAGAGGAAGACAGTAAAATTTAAGGAGTAAGCGAGATAGACGGAGACAAAATAAGACAGGGAGAGAACACATAATTTTTTTTTTTTTGACGGATACACTCTATGGGCGGTACTGTACTTTTAAAGAAACCCTTTAAAACTCTGAAAATCAACCTTTGGCAGGTCACTTTCTAAGACTTCCAAACATTTGAATTATACTATTAGTCAAATTAATCCAATCAACGGGCTTAACCATTAATCTAATAAAACATATTTCAAAACTTATGTCATGGGGAAAATGTTGTTTTTTAAAAAAGAAAGGTGTTATTCCGAGGTCATCCCATACATAAATATGTCTAAGCGTGGGTGGACTTTAACGTAAATATTTAAAAGATCTTACCCTAGATTGTAAACCTCCGGGGTCTATTTTTTTCGTTAAATAAAGTAATATCAAAAGGAAATAAAAGTGCAGAAAAAATGTTGTTTCTTTTTGACTAAAAACAATGCTGACAAACAAGAGATGTTGGTAATGGAGTCCACCTTACCAAATAATGGAGTCAAAACATGATTCTATACGCATGATGGCGGATTGTTGAATGACCTACATTTAATTATAGATTATTACTTCTATTATTATTATTACAATATCATTATTCTATAAAATTGAAAAAAAAATGTGTCAGAAAAAAATAACGAACTGAATTCTTTCTCCTACAACGACGTCCCGTCTTCCTTAGTACACCACCTACCCCTTTTATACATTGTTTAAATCAGCAATTAAACTTTTGATATGATTTTTATTCCTCCACTAAATTAGCTACAGAAATTTTAAAATTAAACCGTAGGGATGTTTACTCCTAAGGTTTTGTTTTGTTGTTGCTGATTTTAAAATTTACCATAGACAACAGTGTCTTACTACTAACTACCATTATACTATTTCTAGTAATTTTCATCACTGCCTACCTACCTGCCTGACTAACTGCCTGCAACTTCTAACAACTTGTATACCATGAAGATTTTGATCTAATCTTTAATATTAAAGCTTAGCTTGGCATTTAATTTCATATTTATGTTTATAAAAAGAAAGATCATGCTGGAAAAACAATTTTAATAATCTAACTTTGCTTTCGTAACCAAAAAAAAAACGTCGGGCTTGAAGTTGACAGCACTTAATGACTGGTTGAGCAAAAGAAGTTACTGAAGGTACCCCTCTCTCATTATGAAGAGAAAGAGGAGCAAAAACACACAAAAACTATGCTGCTCTCTCTCTCTCTCTCTCTCCCTTTCCCCCTCTCTCTCCTTTCCTCCCCCTCTCTCTCCCTTCCTCCCCCCTCTCTCTCTCCCTTTCCCCCTCTCTCTTTCTCCTTCCCAGTCTCTCCCTCCCCCTCTCTCTCTTTCTCCCCTTCTCTCTCTTTCTGTCTCTCTGTCTATTTCTCTCTCCCAACACTAGACAACTTTTATAATTCGTTATTATGCATGTCTTGTATATTAAAAAAAGTTTATCCAAACAATCACTAACAATGGGACATGGATCAGCTATTTTCACCAGTTGGACTACAAGAGAGACTCCTAATGACCTCCATAACGAGATATCTCTCTCATCAGAGTTGGGGTGGAGTCTAGAAAAAAAAAGTAGTCACTGTGCCCACACCTAACATGGGCTCGTGACTCTGATAATCTCTCCCCCCCTCCGTTTTTGTTTTCTTCCTCTACTTATTTACATAACTCATCAACAACTGCAATACTCTTAAATTATACTATGCATTATAAAGATGGCATAATCGCCACATCTCTACTCAAATGCTTTCTCCAACTCTCAGTGCCCTTGAATTAGTTCACTCCGTATTATGGGCCCAAGGCGATTTCAATTCCCACTTCTGGAAGTGTGGAAGAAGAGGAGGAGGTAGTGGAAAGTCGCCCCCACCGCCTTTCTTTCTGAAGGT
This sequence comes from Trigoniulus corallinus, assembly GCA_013389805.1. Classification (NCBI taxonomy): domain Eukaryota; kingdom Metazoa; phylum Arthropoda; class Diplopoda; order Spirobolida; family Trigoniulidae; genus Trigoniulus; species Trigoniulus corallinus. The sequence continues at coordinate 14,389,429 of JAAFCE010006668.1, forward strand.
AAGAGACCTGCGAAGTTGATGATAAGTTGACAGTTTAAAACAACTAGTGCTTGTGCAACACTTACTTTATGAGGTTGAAAGCTGAAAGTTATGAACTCTAGATATTGGTTAAGAGACTGAACAACAACCTCTTTTTAAAAACGCAATTTTTCAATAATGGTGCGATAGAGTGAAAAGAGTGATAAGAAAAAGATGATGTCCAATAGTCAAACCAAGCAAGGTCTTGACGAATCTGGAGCAATGTTTGAATGACAAGTCCTTAAATGGTGCAACTTTCAGGTCTGAAAAAAATTGAATAAGTTTGATGGCTGGTATAGCCCGTCTTTGACGACTGGGTCTTTAAAGAAAACGGACTAGTAAGAGAATGACCCTGGCCTAGGATAAACATCACAATGGACAGTGATCTAAGGCAGCCATCCGCTCACTTGACTTGTCCTGTATGACACTCTGGTTAAATATTGGAGGAGAGTCTAGAGGGAGGGGGAAGTTGAAGTCATTAGGTAAGTAACTGCCAAAACATGCCGCAGTATAAATCAGTCACTGAAAATGAATGGATGAATGACAATTGCTAAAAAAATTACAGGCCTACAAAAGCTCGTCTGTCACCCTCTTCCGGTGTGTGACTGCGTAATCAATTCTTGAAGTTGTCAAAGTGAGAAATGGTATTAAAATAATATGTAGGGGGTGGAAGGAAAAAAAAAACGTCACCGGAATCTTGGATCACTATAAATTAACTCGAAAGCGCAGCAGGACAATAAAATATTAAAACAAACGGAATCAATAACCTGTTGCTTTCACCACAGTGACAATAACTCTTTCGCTACTAACAGAAGAAAGTTAGCTCAAGTCCAATGCACATTGGTGCGCATGAGTGAGCACCTACTTAAAAATGATTAAGGTACAAATATTTTATTTAATAAATACAGAACCAATCCGGGACAGGGTGGATTAGCAGAGGTGATCACGACGACGGCGTCATACTCGATTAATCTTCAGGTCTAAAAAAACCCTCACCTGTCTGATTAACACGTTTCAATAGTTTTATGAAAATTACACACTTAGTCTTAAGTATGTGGGGGAAGAGGGGGGGACCATCGGTTGTCTCCAAAAAAAAGAGAGAAAATGCGACAATGAAGCAGTAAACTTAATTTGGTAATTTTGTAAATCAATGCCTACATATAAAACCCTATAAAACAGAGAGTCCAGAAAACAAGTTAGACCAGAGGAAAGCATTTGAGAAAATGTAGAAATTGGACCACCCAATAACATTTTCCCCAAATGAATTATAAAAAGTAGCCACAGATTTCGTACTATTTGACTGGTTTTACAACATTCTTGCAGTAATGAGCATCAAGAGACAACAGCCAAATGCTTTAGAGGTGATATTAATATCTTTCCTAACAACATGTACTTGTAATGACTGATATCTATCATCATAATCAATTTCCTAAACGCAAGTGGAGAAGAACAAAAAAAAACCCTTTATGAATAATTAACTATTATTATAAAGGATTTGGAGTGTTCTTTCGCAGGTACAGTCGTGGTCCTGAGGAAGTCTTGCTTGATTTTAATTCTTAATTAGATGAGAGATGGGGCACCTTAGGAGCAGCTGTATTTCGTTGGACACACCAGTTCTCAACTTCTGGTGTCTGAAGTTAGGCAACAAAACCCCAGACAGTACTGGCATGGGTGACTGCTCGGTTGATTGAATGATTTGTTGGTGCTTTAGGGCCTTCCAACTACAATGGTCATTACAGCCCCGTCCACTGCATAGTTCTAATGCAGAGTCTGCACAGACGCTACGCTGTTAATACGATTTTTGGGTATTAGCGGTACCCAGTGTTCTCAAACGGTCACCCATGATAAACTATCTGGGTTTTTTCGGTTTGTTGGTGTTTCAGGGCCCTTCAACTACAAGGTCATTAGAGCCCCGTCCACTGTGTAGTTCTGATACAGACACTACACCAATGCGACGTATTTTTGGATACTAGCGGTACCCAATTTTCCCAAGCGACCAGCCATAGCCATATTAGTACTAACTGGGGTTGCGTTGCTTAACTGCAGTGATCAGCCGAGAACTGGTGTGTCCAACGTAATACAGCCGCTCGCTAAGCAGTGGATTGGGCTCTAATGACCAATGTAGTTGGAAGGCCCTAAAACACCAACAAAACTTACGGGGCTCCTTGATGAAAAGAGGAAAGAAGGGGATCAAAGCAGGGCCTTAAAATGTTAGCATTTACAGAAATCTCACCACTATTTATCAGTAAAAAAAAGACCTCATTTGAACCAATAATCTCAAACAAAAAATTTGTCAACTAAAGCACTTAGTAACATTCCTAAATCAATGCATTGCAAATGTGCTATTAAGGGCGTGAAGAAGAACAACAAGAAAATATTAATTACAATGCATACCTTAGCACACCTTGATAATTAACGGCACGTTTAATTTGCACAACGTATTGTTAAATGACATTTTTATATCTGAATGTCGTTTTCATTATCAGAAAATCAGTAATTGAAATACTGATCACGAATGTCACAGACAATTTTTAAAAAATAGAACCGCAAGACACACGAGAAATGAACAGGAAACCACCTTAGATTGTTTTTTTTTTCTTGAATATCTACAATTTGCTCAATTTTGAACAAAAATACTGACGGGGGAGATGGAGAGAGAAAGAGAGAGAGAGAGAGGGAGAGAGAGAGAGAACGGGGGCACAGAGATCATAAACCTCTAATGACTCTTTAAAGACCGTATAACATGTAATCAAAAGCTGCAGCAAGAGAAAGTGATGTGAGAGATAAATTCCTTCAAATGTTGCCCACCAAGTCAAGGATACTAGAAATTATGCCACCCAGAAAAGTAGTAATTAATACAGAAATGTAAAAAAACACAAATAATTTATATGCACTAGAGCACAACAATAACATTTTCAGTTTCTTGTATGCATTAAAATAATTTTCAACCTACAATAATAAGAAATAAGGGCGTGGAAAATAAATTTAAGGGGGAGGGGAAAAAAGAAAAATTATTTCAGGATAAAAATCTGCAATATTTTTATTCAAAATACGGTCCCATCCCCACTTTCTCTCCCCTTTCTCTATTGCTCTCTCTTTCTCCCCTTTCCCTCTTGCTCTCTCTCTCCATTCTCTATTGCTCTCTCTCTCTCTCCCCTCTTCCCCATTTTTCTGTTATTCTCTTCTCATCCCCCTCTCTCTATTTCTGCCTTTCTTTCTCTTTCTTTCTCCTTCTTCCTCTTTTTCACTCTGTCTCTCCCCCTTCCTCTCTCTCTCTCTCTTGTCCTTCTCCCTCTTCTTCCCTCATCTCTCTCCTCCTTCCTCTTCCTCTCTCCTTCCTTTTACTCTCTCCACTACTTCACCTAAAAAAAATTCAAACTAGCTCCATTTCTGTGTGCATGACCGCCACCTGTTTGCCACAAGCCACTAACTTGTCCTTGTCAGTGCTAATTTCGATAACAAATTATTTTGAAACCATTCTTAAAATTGTCCGATCCGGTAATCAATTTCGGCGGACGATTTAGGATGAATTCGCATGCAACAGCAGTGTGTGACTGACACCAGTGGAGGTATGCTCCAATGCCTGTCAAGGAGTTCAACTGTTGAGAGTGGGCGGGAGATGTCCTTCCTTAACACGTTCTGTTCAGGAAATCGTCACCACAGTCCATCAGTTCTTGGTGATTATCAGAAGCGCATAAACTACCAAAATTCTACGGACTGTAAGAGTGGCGTTTCTGCTTAGCCTAATCTTGAGGTGGATGTGTGTTGTTGGTTCATTCTCTGATCGACCTGGTCACCACTCAAACGAGTTCAAGCCCCAGCTAGTAGCCAAATATCGAATTACTTCCAGCCTTTGATCACTATAAAGTACCGAGACTGCCTGATGCTACATAATACTATTGTAATTATTAAAAGGCATTACCAACTGTGCACACATGCAAGAAACCAGACCAGTTTCAAACTGACCATTAATTACAATGAACTCTTTGCTTTCATCAATTCTTAGCTTACCTAATACTTTCAGTAATTAAAAACTTCTGCCAAACACATGACTTCTCAATTTTTACTCTTAGATTTATGCAGTGACAGGTGTCTGCCATATACATGGCAAATCTCCTTCAAGTCTACTTCCTTAGTCATTTTTCTTTTCTTAAGAGATCTTGAAAAACGACCGATGGACAACAACAATGTACGATTTCCTAGTCCGTACAGCCAAGACATTTAACATTTCTTTACTAATTACAATTGTTTTGCGTAAATCATTGGGCTGAACTAGGCATCTTGATATATATATTAACATTTTCTGCAATTTATCATCAACTGACCAACCACGTTTTCCATTCCAAGTTTCCAATTAGTCAAAATTTCGCACTACAACAAAACTGATATCATGTTAAAAGTCAACCCTCTAAATAACAATCATCGTGATATACATTGACGTTATAACAAGTCTGAAATCAACATCACAAAAATAAAAGACAAAAACTTTCAGCTTTGGATGGTCATGTGGTCAGTCACTACTACATTTTATTATCTCAAGACTGAATCTGAATAAGTCGATCTCATGTTGAAATTTTTGACTCGTGGATTTCAAATACACGGAGAGGACCGAGGAGCGGGAGAGAAAAAAAGTAACAAATCGCAATTATTCAAAGGCATTCGTAAAATTCACATTGTCCCTTACCTTTTACTAAAAATAAATCATCATTAGGGATATTTTAATGGAGGGGAGGTGGTGGTGGCTTGGGGGGATCTGGGAATAAATACGTGACTGGGATGCCATCAGAAGGGATACGAAAAGAGAGATAGACTACTTCAACAACGTTTTTATACGTAATGAAATAGCCTCACCCCCTTTCTTCCAAGATTAAAAAAAAACTTGCACCACAACACAAACCTGATTTTTCTATTAATTATACCGTCAGTCACGTTATGGTAATCCTGTTTCACTTTTTTTTTTCTCGACAACTACACAAACGCAAAATAGTTAGCAATTTTCTAAGGCATGTATGTGAACATGTGCATACATTATTTGATGAGACACAAATCCAACGTGAAAAAGGGTTTTTCGCATAACCTTTTAAGGTCATCGTTTTATAAGTAACCAAAATTTACCAACTGTACACTAATACACTTCTGAAGAACATAATGCACACCAGTGACAAACTTTAGCACAACATTCTACCAAAAATCTATGAAGAAGAATTAATTTCCTTTTAATAATATGATAAGGTAATTTCAAATGATGAATGAGAGAGCAACAGATGAGGAAGGGTTAAATTCAGACGTGACAATTAATAATAATAATAATAATATTTTAATCCAAATTGTCATGCTACTCATTAATGCTTATCTAATCAAAAATGTTATTAACCCAACCACCTCATTGGTCATTACTCGACAAATAACACCTTAACAAATTCCACTCCAATCTAATTGTATTACCAATTTTTTTTTCCATCACTGAATATATTAAAAATTCAGTTATAAATAATTTCAAATATCTCATTTAATTTTATATCCCGGAAAGTATTTTTAAATGACATTGACCACTGCTTAAACCCTATCACTTCGTTATCAAAAATTTGTATTTTTTCTTAGACAGCTAATCAATAAAAATGGGGTTATCAGCGAGAGATGTCAAATTTTTTAAGAGAATTATGACAGTAATTCCGGAAATATTAAAATGAAAGTGGAGGAAAAATCTAATCAAGGTAGAAAAATTGAAATATCGAGTAGTTTTAATAGGACGAACAACTTGCCTGAATAACGCAATAGGCAGTTAGTGACCTCAGCCTCACACACGGGTAAAAAAAAAATCGTCCCACCAACATCAAAAGCTGCGCATTTGAACAGTGACACCTCATCAACAAGCCTTCCAACTCCTAACACTTTTCCCAACTATAGCAGTGTCAGGTACTCATCTTTCCCCCTGAATGAACACACGGATGATATATTGGACGGTATTTTTCCGCAGCCGGCTGTCGACCAAAGCTGCAACTCCTATGCTTATTGATTATCGGTCAAGTGTTCGTTGGGGCACTCCACCGAGTTCCTACACCTAGGAATTCTTTCTCCTCTCCCCGTTGCATTGATGAGAGGGTTCTTTAACGTGCAAATGCCATCGTAAATTACACAGGACGTCGGTTTTACTTCTCATCTAAAGAAAGGCGTACTCAGGGCTCCTCCCTTTCACTCCTCTCTCTCCCCTTCTCCCTCTCTCTCCCCTTCTCCCTCTCTCCCTCCTT
>JAAFCE010006668.1:14395794-14441934 GCA_013389805.1 Trigoniulus corallinus
CTCTCTCCTTCTCCCTCTCTCTCTCCTTCTCCCTCTCTCTCTCCTTCTCCCTCTCTCTCTCCCTCTCCCTCTCTCTCTCTCCTTCTCCCTCTCTCTCTCCTTCTCCCTCTCTCTCTCCTTCTCCCTCTCTCTCTCCTTCTCCCTCTCTCCCTCCTTCTCTCTCTCTCCCTCCTTCTCCCTCCTCCCTCTCTCTCTCCTTCTCCCTCTCTCCCTCCTTCTCCCTCTCTCCCTCCTTCTCCCTCTCTCTCTCCTTCTCCCTCTCCCTCCTTCTCCCTCTCTCCCTCCTTCTCCCTCTCTCCCTCCTTCTCCCTCCTTCTCCCTCTCTCTCTCCTTCTCCCTCTCCTTCTAACTCTCTCACTCGCCCGAAAGACGCCAACCCACCTCAGTCTAGTATCGAGCCAAGCCAGCGCCACCGAGGCGGGTCCAAAATATTCACAATCATTTCAATTTAAAAATTAATAATCGGCATATTAGCCACAAATGGCACCAACAGCTACAAGCCCTGTTCCTGACTAGTGCAGGGCTGCGGATACCCATTTTGTCCCACTGAGACACATGAGCGATGCTGGAGGGCACACACAGCCGGCTGCCAACCTAACACAGTAACCCCCTATGTCTTATTAATCGTCGGCCTACTTTGGTTCACTGGGGCACTGTCCCTCCACGGACGCGACGCCAGAGGTAAGGGATCATCAACACGAGGGAAATCTGCCGATTTACAAGCCGCATGTAGAATTCGTGATGACATAGTACATACCACCGTCTTTACTTCCCGGGAGAGAAGGAAGGCGAATTGGAGCTTCAGTGTGGCTAGAAACAAGTGAAAAGTGACACGTTCTAATCTAATCACTGAAATTAAGCAACGCAACCCCAGTTAGTACTAGCATGGAGGACCGCTTGGGGACTCTCGGTACTGCTAATACCCAAAATCGTCGTATCAGCCTAGTGTCTGTGCAGACTCTGCATTAGACCTACGCAGTGGACGGGGCTGTAATGAGCGTAAAAGTTGAAGAGCCCTAAAACACCAACGAAACAAACAAAGTGACACTAGCAACAAAATCAATATTCACTGCAAATCTGTTACCTCTGAAAATGTGCTGATATTGCAACAGCATCATCATCATCTTCATTTTTAACTCTCTCTCTCTGTCTACAATTATTTCAAGTAGAGGCTGCATTGTACAAAAATAAATTAGCATCATCACTATGATTTCATACTAAACTAAACATTTTGAATAATTAAAATTACTTTTAAAAACTGCTAACTATATAACTGCCATACGTGGCACCAGATATTTATAATGAAAAAGAAAAGCTTTAAACTGCAAACGAAAGCAACAAAAAATAAACCCCTTTCAATTTTTCTTCAAAATGGTTAACAACTTGTTCGCATGAAAACGAAATTTCAACATGGTGCTTTTTTCTGTAAACCCACATCTACGTTAATATGGGTTAGTGAGAATGTGAAATTCATGAAAATGACCTTGCAAAATGTTGAAAAATTATAACACAATAAAAAAACCCACTTCTTTTTACGCTTTGAAAAGGTGTTTTTCACTTACAAACTGCTGAAATTCGTCATTGCAATTCTCCAACAAAAAAAACGAATGAATTCAAAATGGACCTATTCAAGTCAAGAGTATTATTATTAAATAATACATTTCCAACGCAAATTAATTTAATAACTGTTTTTCAGAGTTATTTCAAACAATGTAAGCAATTCCCATCTTTTTTCTCCCAAATTTAGATACCACAACAGCTATGAAAGAAGATCCAGAATAAGCAAAAGTGAACAGTGAAAAAGAAGAGAAAAATTTCAAAAATAATTACAAATCATAGGATATAATAAAGGCATTTGAGAAAGTATATCAGATTTTTAATTAAACAAATATTTCATTCAAGTCAAAAAGGACAAAACGATGGTCCTGCATGCACTTCTTCTTTCTCACATGACTCTGTAGTTCAGGTTTTGCAGAAATTTCTGTTCAAAATTTCAAACTTTCACACAATTTCAAACAACAACCTATAATCTCACCGCAGTGTTATTTTTCTTTTGAATTTTCAATTTATTTGAATTTCGTGAGCAAATCCTCTCTCATCATCATCACACCCTGTGGGAAGGTGGGGTCTGCTGGTTCTAGCCCTCGACTCTCACTTATCTCACACCAGATCCTTACGGACAACCTATTCCCACATCTGCTTTGGTCTCCCCCTGCTTTTGGTTAGTCGGTGTTACAAGGTCATTAGAGCCCCGTCCACCGCGTAGGTCTAATGCAGAGACTGCACAAACACTACAGTAATGCGATTTTTAGCGGTACCCAGTTTTCTCAAGCGGCCACCCATGTCAGTACTAGGTGGGTTTGCGTTGTTTAACTTCAGTGATCAGGTGAGAACTGATGTGTCCAACGCAATAAGCCGCTCCGTCTCCTCTCCCTCTGCCCCAGGTGCTTCCAACCACTTGCATTCCTGTAATGGACCTAACGAGCTCCTCCCCCCCTCTTCGCATTGCGTGTCTATGAGCAAGTCCTCTCTAACTCGGAAAAATTTCTTTCAAAATCTGGAATGCGTAACCAACAACTGTCAATTCTCAGAAAATCGTTTCCAACTTTGCAAGACATAAGGAACTGTCATTTGCTTCAATAATTTTTAGAGTCACAATATTTTTTGGGGAAAAAAATATCCCAGTTTCCTTGGTGTTAAACACCAAAAAAACCCCTTTCACTTATTTTCTGAAGAATAAAATATTTTAAAAGGAAGAAAAAAAAGGGAGGGGGGGATAAGAATTTCCACACTAACATGTTTACTTCAAAAGTAAGAGGAGCAGTATTTCAGATTACTGAACTCCAATAAACCAAAAAATTTAGTAAACAACAAAAAAGTTCAGAAACTCCATCACATTTCTTCTCTCAAAAAAATTTTTTGACAAGAAAAAAAACACAGTGGCCTTAACCGTCCTTCAGAGAAAGAGAAATACCGAAAAGAAAGGGTAGCATTGAAAAATGAGGGCGCGAAGGTTTATTAATACAGTGAAACCTCTCTATGGGTACACCCCTCATATCGGTACAGATTTTTCAGGCATCGATTTTTCACCCATAGGCTTTATGCTATTACTACCCCTCTTAACGGTACACCTCTTTAATGGGTACACCCCTCTATTGGTACACCTAATGCATGTCACCACTTTTCAGAAAACCACCTCTGTAATGGGTACACCCTACCGTTGGTACGTCTAATACATGTCATCATTTTCAGAAATCCCCCTCTGTAATGGGTACATCCCGCCTCAGTGACGTAGTGGGTAGCCTGCTTGGTAACTGCAGCAGTGGTTCTAGACTCAATACTGGACCGAGGTGGGCTGCCTTCTTTTCTGCAAGATAGATGCTCCGAGTGCACCTTCCTTTGGATGAGAAGTATAACCGCCATCCCATATGGTGTTCAATGGCATTTACACATAAAAGAACCCTACTATGCAAATGATAGATGAGGCAGAATTTCCAGGTGTAGGAGTTTGCCCTCCCCCCTGGCATGGGTGGAATACCCCAAACAAAAGTAGACAGACTATAAATATGCTTAGGGGTTGCAGCTTTGGTCAGACACTGGCTGCAGAAAAACACTGTCCAAAAGATCACCCTTGCTTGTATTCAGAGGGGCAGGATGGGTACCCGACCCTGCCATAGGCGGAAAATAAGAGGGCAGCTTGCTTCTAGACAAACGACCCTTCATGATTTGTTTGTAAAAATTAAATGTGTGTACGTCAACAATTTTGGGAAATATAATATTATACAATTCATCTTTTAAAAAAAAACACAATATAAAACAATATACTGTATGTACTGTAACTAAATAAATTAAACAACAGTATTATTAGTGTCCTATACCCCTCCTATGGGTACACCCCTCTGATGGGTACACTTTGGCCAGGTCCCGCAGGTGTACCAACTAGAGAGGTTTCACTGTATTATCAAAAATTCATTTAAAGCAACTCCTATCCCGTTTCCCGCCTATGGCAGGGTCGGGTACCCATCTTGTCCCTCTGAATGGACACAAGGGCGATTTATTGGTCATTGTTTTTCCACAGCCAGGTGCCGACGAAAGCTGCAACCCCTATTCTTATTTATCGTCGGAGCTACTGGTCATTTTTTGGGGGGAATTCCACCGACGCCAAGGGGGGGGCGGGCTCCTACACCTGGAAATTTTGCCTCATCTACCCGTTGCATAGTAGAGAGGGTCCTTTTACGTGCAAGTGACATCGTACACCAACACGGGACCTCAGTTTTACTTCTCATTCGAAAGAAGGCACACTCGCGGCCTCTCTCTCTCTCGCCCGAAAGAAGCCAACCCACCTCGGTCTAGTATCGAACCTAGAGCTACTGGCGCAGGTGCCCAGAGCGGCGATTTGCAATGGACACACCAGTTCTCGTCTGATCACTGAAGTTAAGCAACGCAACCGCAGCTAGTACGGACGTGGGTGGTTGCTTGGGAAAACTGGGTAGCGCTAGTATCCAAAATATCGTCGCATTATGCCTAGTTCCGTATCACCGCACTTCAAAGCTAATTACGTCGCCACTGGTGACATTTTGATGACGTTTTGTGCTAGTGCGTTATGAAGGACCGCCAGCGCAATTCCTTAAGTGCAGCGCTTTATTCGGAGTCACCGCACGCCGCCGTCATGTCTTACATTATCCTCTGCCATTTTTCAAGCAGACAGCTCAACCGCCAGCCAATCAGAACGCAGCATGACGTGCGGGACGCTATGTGAGTTGACCACTGGTCAACTCAACTACCGTCACGCATAGCTGCTCTGCGACACCTCAAGTAGCAGTGTGACGTCACCATTTTTTGTGCTGTGTCGTCTGATTCAACGGTAATAGCGTTAGCGCGTGGGTATACGGAACCAGGCATAAGTGTAGTGTCTGCGCAGTCTCTGCATCAGAACTACAATGTGGACGGGGCTCTAATGACCATGTAGTTGAAGGGCCCTAAAACACGAACAAACAGGGAGCGGCGAGTTGCGTTGGACACACCAGTTCTCGTCTGATCACTGAAGTTAAGCAACGCAAGCGCAGTTAGTACTGACATTGGTGGTCGCTCGGGAAAGCTGGGTGCTGCTAGTACCCAATAATCGTCGCATTAGTGTAGTGTCTGTGCAGTATATGCAGTAGAACTATACAGTGGACGGGTCTCTAATGACCTCGTAGTTGACGGGACCTGAAACTCCAACAAACTCCAATAAACAACAACAACCAACAAAAAGCAGTTGCCCAGCGTGCTAACCACTACGCGGGTCCAACAATTCATTAAAATTTTTAACAAATATATAGCGACTCTTCGTGAAAAATAATAATATCCTATAAAATTTAATGCCAACATCAAAACACCACATTAAAAATTTACTCCGTCCATTCTTCCTTCCTCTTTATCGTCCTAAACTCTTTCTCTCCTTCATTCACTAAAAAAACTTTAATGACGACCATTTGCATAAATATCAACTAAATGTATCAATGATAAACTAACGTAACATAAATTTTATCAAAAAGAAATTACCATTTTACCTCCTCCCCCATACATACAACACACGCACGACCCCCTCCAACTTTAAATTACCACCTGATTTTTATCAACTTATTTTTATGAGTCTCCCCACTCTTACATCAGCTACAAAAATTCCTCTCGCAACAAACAAAGAAAAAATAATACCGGAAGAAGGAATATATAACACTGCCATCCGCATAATACCTGGCCCTACAACATAAAATTATAAACCTGTGGGGTTTTTTTTCTTAGTTTTAAGATGACCACTACACCACCAGCACCCTCCAACAATAACAACAGTATGAAAATTCATTTGTGTGATACGGCATTATAATTTCAAGGAATTTCTTTAAGTCTCACATGCTGTAACTACAGAAACACCCCGGGTAGACCAAAAGTCCCCAAAATGTAAAAGTTTATTGCAGCAATGCTCGAGATAACCCCAGGGCGTTGTTATAGTCCTACATTAGAATAAAACCACGCTTAAAAGCAGTGTCTACACATAGACACTACACCCGCCTCGGTGCCACAGTGAGAAGCATGCTCGGTTTTTGGTTTGCTTTACTGGTGTTTTAGGGCCCTTCAACTACAAGGTCGTTAGATCCCCGTCCACTGTGTAGTTTTAATACAGAGACTGCACAGACACTACACTAATGGGACTTTTTTTGGGTATTAGCAGTACCCAGGTTTTCCAAGCGGTCACCCACGTCAGTACTAACTGGGGTTGCGTTGCTTAACGTCAGTGATCAGAGGAGAACTGGTGTGTCCAACGCAATAGGTCGCTTCCAGCGTGCTCGACAACTGCATCAGTGGTTTTAGGTTCCACACTAGACCGAAGTGGGTTGGCTTCTTTTGGACAAGAGAGAGAGAGAGGACGGGGTCTCGAGTGCACTTTCCTTCGAATGAGAAGTAAAATCGAGTTCCTGTGTGGCTGGCGATGGCATTTATACGGAAAAGAACCCTCTCTACTACGCAACGGGTAGATGAGGCAAAATTCTCACATCTAGGGCCTCGTCTCCTGACGTAAGTGGAGCCGAGCCGGCTGTGTTTGTTTGTTTGTTGGTGTTTAAGGTCCCATCAACTACAAGGTCATTAGAGACCCGTCCACTGCATAGTTCTAGTGCATAAACTGCACAGACACTACACCAATGCGACGATTATTGGGTATTAGCAGTACCCAGCTTTCCCGAGCGACCACCCATGTCAGTACTAACTGGGCTTGCGTTGCTTAACTTCAGTGATCAGACGAGAACTGGTGTGTCTAACGAAACTCGCCGCTCCCAGAAGCCGGCTGTGGAAAAATGCCGTCCAAGACATCACCCAGTGTCTATTCAGCGGGACAAGATGGGTACCCGACCCTGCTATACTCGGGGGAAAAAGATTACGAGGTGCTTTGCTATGTGTAGAAACAACTTGTGTCTTTGGATAAATGAAAAGCATACGACCACTCATTAAAGGTTTGCGACATCCCCTTCAATGAGCTCAAGTTAAAGTGTTAGAAACTTGCACATTTTAATTCTTCCTCTACTTTCAATGCCGCTAATATGACAAGGAACAATCTAAGAAAATTTACGACTTAATTCACAAGCAAGAAGAAGAGATCACGATAGCATATTTCATAGAGAACCGCCATCCCCTCCACAAGTGGACGTTGATGATGCTTTCACGAAATCCAATCCTAAAGTGTTAGTCTCAACTCTTGAAGCTAAGTTTCTTTGAAGATAAGACAATCGATGAGGAAAGTAACAGTGGGGCACAAGAGAAGCGGCACTACACGAGCAGACTAAAAAAAAAAGGACCTACCATTTTAATTCAACTTTTAATATCTCTTAATAGCTTCCGAGTTAAAAGTACTTTTTCAACAAGATCTTAACATCAATTTTGCAGAGTTGAACTTCAGCATACATGCAGGAAGGGTTGAGCAATTCAACCCTCATCAAACATGTGAAATGTTGTGGCACAACAACAGCAACAAGTTAGAAATACCATCAACACTAGCGTCATTGGAGAAAAATGTCTAAAAAAAAGCATCATTTCAATCATAAAACTCAAAAAAACAACGATGAATCATTGTGATAGGTGATAGGCTGATGTAATAATAAAATTTCTTCAACATCAAGAATTTTGCAAGCAACTGCTTTTGACAATTACACGCAACTAGTAATTAACCAAGAATAAAGTTACTAAGAATCTCAAGGGCAGAAAACAAGCAAGGTTCCAGTCTCAGTCCAGCTACAAAACCTCTGGCATTTAAACCATTTCTTTACAATCACAACTACAATTAGGTAAAAAAGGAAAAATTCGGTGGTAAACTATCCGGTATTAGGATTTTATTGGCTATCCTTTTTTTTTCTTAACTATTTTTCCCAAACTAACCTGCGGTTAAAACTATTCAAAAACTACTTATTTCGGTTGGATATAAATCAGCCGACAACATTTCTACTAACTTAGTTCACTCATAAAATAAAAATGTCTTTTTTTCTGTGGTGTGACTAGACTTTTACTAAACCACTTTCAACGCTGTACAAAAGGAAGAAAAGAAAAGAGAGAGAGATACCTCTCAAAGACTCACTTCAAAATGCCCAAATTTACACCCTTCATTTGCTCATTTCAAATGATGGTAACTCACGAGGTTTAACCGACCAGCAACCTCTTACTTTTTTGCAAAAATAAAAAAAAAAAATACTCCCTACAAAACGACTTGTCATTTCAAATTCTCCGCACAATGAGCACATTTTAGATTTACAAAACTGTTTAGCCACAACAATTCCAAGAAAAAAAAAGGTCATTAGAAGTTTAAGGGCACACCACGACCTCGACAGAGTAGTAACAAGCCGATTTCCTCCTCGAACTGTCCGTAAACCATACTGCAGGAGCAGAGAACCCATGTATTTGAGGATATCCAGGGAGTAATCCAACATACATTACCTGAAGGGCCAATATAATGTCACTGCGCCTGAATCCCAACCTCTCCCCCTCCAAAAGCGACTCCAAATCCTTTTCCCGTCTATGGTAGGGACCGGGCACCCATCTTGTCCCTCTGAATGGACACAGGGCGATATATTGCTCATGTAGTTTTTTCTGCAGCCGGTTGCGGGCCAAAGCTGCACCGCTACGCTTATTTATCGTTGGTCCAATGTTCGTTGGGGAATTCTACCGACGCCAGGGGGTGAGCTCCTACACCTGGAAATTTTGCCTCATCTACCCGTTGCATAGTAGAGAGGGTTCTTTTACGTGCAAGTGCCAACGTACACCCACACGACACCTCGGTTTTACTTCTCATCCGAAAGAAGGCACACTAGCGGCCTCTCTCTCGCCCGAAAGAAGCCGACCCACCACGGTCCAGTATCGAACCTAGAACTACTGACAACGTGCTAACCACTACGCCACAGCGGCGCAACCCCCTCCCCCTCCGACACAGGCAAAAACAGTAGTAGCCTGGACAGTTTGAGGATGAGTAACACTTACTAAGTAGCGGGACGATGCCGGTGAATCGGTTCCTCCCTGCTCTTGCAATTGACCAAAAAAAGCAATGGACACAAGGGTGATTTATTAGACGGTGTTTTTCCACAGCCGGTTGCCGACCAAAGTTTCAACTCCTACGCTTACTGATCGTCGACCTACTGTTCGTTGGAGCACTCCACCGAGCTCCTACACCTGGGAATTTTTCCTCCTCTACCCGTTGCGTAGTAGTGAGTGTTCTTTGCCGTACACCACACGGGACTTTGGTTTTACCTCTCATTGTTGTTGTTGTTTGTTGTGTTTTAGGGCCCTTCAACTACAAAGGTCATTAGAGCCCCGTCCACAGCATAGTTCTTATGCAGAGACTTCACAGACACTACACTAATGTGGCGATGTTTGGGTATTAGCAGTACCCAGTTTTCCCAAACGGCCACCCATGTTAGTATTAGCTGGGGTTACGATGCTGAACTTCAGTGATCAGACGAGAACTGGTGTGTCCAACGCAATTCGCTGCTCCCATTTACTTCTCATTCGAAGGAAGGAGCACTCGGAGCCACTCTCTCACTCACCTGAAAGAAGCCAACTCATCTCGATCCAGTATCGACCCTGGAACCACTGGCGCAGTAAATCCAGCACACTACTTATTGAGCCACCGAGGCAGGTTTTTGGACGCAGGATGGAAACAATTTACGAAAGTAAGGGTTTCACTAACGAAAATAGTTTAAAGCGAAACTCGGACAGCAATAATAATAATAACAGTCACACAAATGCAATGAAAATATTTTCATACGTTGATAATTAAAACCATTTAATCCTCAAGACTTTTGAATCGGCATCTTATTTATACCTTATTTCCCTATGGCTACAACAATAAAAAGGATGAAATTCTTTAATATCAAAGGAACCGCCACCATAATTTCCTTATTTGCACCACTCGGCATTCATAAATAGGAGTTTAGCTTAAAATTCAGGAAAAAAAACGCCACATGTCTGCTACGCTGCTGCTATTACTGCTGATATTTCTACAAAAATGTAAGACTTTTTGGTCAAAGACTATGTAATCACTTATCTAAGCAAATAGTTTTGAAATGATTCACCAAAACTGTCGTCCAGAAAAGTTGTAAGTAAAAGTAGATTTTCAAGAAATGAATCTGAAATTACAACCGAGAGAGATTATTTTCAAAATACACCGAAGAAAAATTTCCAAAACACATTGTTTCTATTATATTATCTCAAAATACTAACCATTATACCAAGCATTCACGAAAACAAAAAAAAATTGGGAAAGGGGATACTCGCTCAAAAGCTTTTTAAAACTTCTCCTGCTGAGTTGGACTTCATCAAAAATAAATAAATAAACTTAAAACTTTTGAATACCGATGTCAATATCGAAAATCTTATGAGGTATTTTACATATGCTATATATTACGGCATTCATTATGTTTTGTCTTAAGACTACAAACTAATTTTAAACAGCATCACATTTTACCGATTATTTATTAACAACATAATCAAAAAGACTTCTTCATAAACCGATCATGGTTTTGAAATTTGTTTCACCAGGCAAAAACCGACAAGTACCATTGCCGAAAACGTGGTAATGAAAAATCAAGAAAATAAATTTCACTCATGTAGTCTAGACTGCAATCAGAAGAAAAAAGAGAGAGGAGAAAACAACTTCAGACAGGAAGTTCTGTGATCGGTTAAAGGGTTATTTTGCATAAATAGCTACCGACCAAATCAACTCCTAGCCCTTTTTTCACCTATGGAAGGGTCGGTACCCATCTTGTCCCTCTGAATGCACACGACGGTGTAAATATTGGGTTACATTTTTCCACAGCCGGCTGCTGACCACAACTGCTCGCTCTGTCTCTCTGTGTATGTGTCTGTCTCTCTCTCTGTGTATGTGTCTGTCTCTCTCTCTGTGTATGTGTCTGTCTCTCTCTCTGTGTATGTGTCTGTCTCTCTCTCTGTGTATGTGTCTGTCTCTCTCTCTCTGTGTATGTGTCTGTCTCTCTCTCTCTCGCCCGAAAAAAGCCAACCCAGTATCGAACCTGGAACCACTGACGCAGTAAATAGCTACCGACCAAATGTCACAAATCCCTTTTTGCGGTCACCTCAAACGACATTGAGTAATTAGGCGTGGAATTTCAACAATTCGATGAATAAAACAGGTCATCATCATCTCATCATTTAACAACAAAGAAGTCTGTAATGAAGATAAATGCACAAGGTCAGGGGTACACTGGAACATCTGAGAGAGAGAGAGAGACAGAGAGGAAAACATGAAAACCAACTTCTTCTTGTAGTGCCTGAAATGAGCAGAGCAGAGCGGGGGGGGGAGAGGGGAAGTTCGCCCGGTCATTTTTGTTTGGGATTTAAATTAACATCATCAACCCATTACAGAAGACAAAAAAAAGTGAATGACTGACTCCTACATCTAACATAAATTTTAACATTACTCTTCAACATTAACTTAGTCCAACATTAACTTTTGGAAAAGGGGGAAGGAATAGCTCTCAACTGTCAACTACAACATGGTGGAAACAAAAATATCACAGCAGAGGAAAAACAACAACGTTATGCATGGAAATCAATTCATAATAATCAACCAAGGTGTATAAAATATCATCAAACCAGTCAGAAATAGTTTTATTTTATTTATACTGCATGGTAAGCATGAACAACACTAACTAGAAAAATCAGTCATTTAAAAGTGGTTAGGAAGGGGATGAGGGGTGAGGGATTTTTCTTTTTACCTTTTTTTTTTGGTCACCTCTCCCTTCTAACCATGTCAGTTTTGACGATCAGGCTGTGTTTATGCAAATCATTATGTATAAATAAACACAAGAAAAATGAAACATTTTATATTTTAAACATCCTATAACCCTTTCAACCTAAAAATATAGGGTCATTGTCACGATAGTTACTTACTAAGGAATGGGTTATCTCCATCGGTGTGTGTGGATGTGTGTGTTTCGGAGGCAGAGAAGCATCACCACCCCAGAGAAGAGAAGAAAAAAAAACGAAACCATGTGTGCGTGTAACTACTATTCATATCAGATATTTCATTTATGGAAATTACTCCTAAAAAACATGATCGTTGATAGAAATTTTCCAACAACTCGCACGTCTAGGGATATGTATAAATACATCTGTCTTCTTTACAAATGCAAAATATAAAAAACAAAAAAAAAAAACTTACCCTGGCCTGATGAGGAGATGTGATCGTGATTAGATGCCGATGTAGGCGATCCTGACTCAACTGATGATGGTTGTGGCGAGACTACTGACAACTTCTCCTCCTCGTCCTCTTCTTCTTCTTCTTCTTCAGGTGCTACCACTTTCAAGTGCTGCTGATCTTCAATTGGATCTAAAACTTCAGCAGACTGAATACCACAAGAATCAGTTCCAACATCTTCAACAACAACATTACAGCAGGCAGGCGAACTTGGTGGAAATCTCGATTGTTCAGGTACTGCTGTTGTTGTTGTTGCTCCGGCTGCTGCAGCTACAGGCAACACTAAATTCATATCATCACCATCATCGACAACCGAATGCCTGCAAACAAAATTTAAGAAATCAATTGCAACACACCACATAAAATATCATCACCACAGAAACATATATTTCACTTATTATTCATACACTAACTATTTTATCAATAAAATTCCTCTCTTCAACCCTTTAAAACATAACGAGTTTTCTGATATTATTACACAGCTTTTCAAGGTTATAAATATCTGCAAGTGCCTTGCAAGAAATTCAATAATATTTGTTTAATTTCTTGAGGTATTTCATTCTAAGAAAAACAAAAAAAAATAATAACTTTTTTTTTCTGCAGGACCTTAAAAAGTGCACTGCCCTTCCAGAGTCTGCCTCTAGCTCTGGATGGAGAACGAGGCAATCAACATCAACATGACATCAAGTAGCAAAGTGCCACGAGTGAAAAGGAGTGGAGTAAAACAGGATAATGATGATGTGATGATGGTTCAAGAAGATTATGAAAAGTTAAAATTCAGCCTATTCCTCGCTCCCACGCATATAAATATATTTTTCTTAATGAATCTGTTTCTCAGGGTGGAAAATTGGTCGTGTGAATGACCAATCATTTCACATTTTTTCCCCATTCTAATCGTTTTAATTAGTCTACGTGCTCAATTGTAATTCAAACTATAATTTGTAATGTGCTGCTTATATAGTATAAAATATATACTGTATATACAGAAAAAAACGAAACATACTTTACACGCTTGGTACCTAAAGCGCTGACTGACTGGCCATTCACCTATTACCACCATTTTCTTTTCTTTTGTATTATACTGAATCACACGCAGTGTTTTCAAGATATAAATATATTGTTATAAACGGCCTATTTTGTAATTACACGCCATAAGTTGCGCTACTGAGATATATATTATTCATTTTACAAGTATGATTCACAAAGCCTTCACCTTACAACTTTCAAGGAAGTGAGAGATGGAAGGGAGAGAAACAGTCTAAAGAGTTAAACTTCTTCCAGATTTTAACTCTTTTTTTGTAAAAAAAAAACCAACAACTACATATCTAGTGGGGTGACAATAAAGAAAACAAAACAAACTTGATTTTCACTCATTCTAGGGTGACACTCATCTAAAAATGGTCTTTCAGGGAAGAAGGGAGGAGGGGGGGGGCAGAAGTACCCACGTTGACTTTTATCTTTTAATGTTCATTTAAAGTTGCACATCGCCCAGCACACGTGGCCAAAAACCGACCAACAAACCTGTTTTTTCTAAGCTTCTGTTGATGAACTTACATATCTGCATTGTACTACTTTTTCTGATCTAAATACCACTAGTTAAATCAATAACTTCTGCAATAGGAACATCGCGTTCACCACACAGGACACAAGGCTCAACTTCCCACCCGACAGGAGATGGAACACTTTGGACTTTCCTTCTCTGGCCTAATAATTAAGCCATTTGTCTTGCGTAGGATTATGAGGTGCTATGGACACATAATAAGAAGAGGGGGAGGAGAAGTTCGTTAGGTCCATTTCAGGAATGCTGGAGGGTTGGAAGCACCCGAGGCAGGGCGAGACCAAAGCAGAAGTGGGAACAGGTTGTGCGTAAGGATACGGTAGTGTGTTGGGTAGACAGGGACCAGGCGGGAGTCAAGGGCTAGAACCCGCAAACCCGACCGTGCCACAGGCGGGATAAGGGTATGACGAGGATGATGTCTTGCGTAGAATTGCTCCTCGCAACGAGGGACTCAAGAAGTCAAACACGCTAACTATTGAGCCACCGACCACATAAATTTTAACATCCAAATGGTGCTCTCAAACAAGGTGTTGCCATTGGTCAGTAAAGATAATCACTTTCTGCTATCTTAACGGAAATGACTGCCTTTTGTAGTGCTATAATCGTTTGCCATTAATTAGCAAACAAACTGACAAAAACTAAAATGCTACAAAGAAATGTCTTTACATCAAGTGACATTCATTTATTTAAAATGAAGGTAACAGTAACAACGTTGATTCTATCGCGAGATTGGATGACCACTGACACTTGGGACAACCAAAAACGTTGAAAACCTGACTTCCGTATCAGGGTTAGTGAAGCACACATATAAACTGCCACATTTGAACTTGGAAATTCCTAGCGAGAAGACCTTTCCATCATTTTTTTGTATAAAAGTCACAGCTCACTCCTCTCCTTGAGACACAAATTTGGTTGACGCCTTTGCTTAAGATTCATACCCTCAAAGATCAGACACCTATTAAAAAAGTTAATGCACTGTAAATTTACGAACCACCAATTCGTGGGTAGCAAACACAAATGTGTTTCCTCGCTATGAATAAATAAGTATCTAGCTATAATTATTACAATTTTTTACACCAATGCGTGTGAATTCAGCATTAATTAAAATTTTCCGATAAAGACATTTTCAGGCCCGAAAAAAAAATCTCAACTTTTGCATTTCCTGATTTAAATAAAGTACGTGGACATGTAAAAAGTTCAGGTCAGAATGCAGAGTCCATGTTCAACCCCCTACTGTGTTTTTTCATTTCCTTTCTACACATGAGGCCTACACACGATTCCACGAGTACCTTATCACTTGGTGTTGCTCTTCATGATAACATCACAGAATGTAACTAAATGAGTGACTTAAGATCTTTTACGTATGAAAACAGTCTAAAAGAGATTTTTCACCTTTTCTCTACAGATTTTCGGCGCCTTCAAGTTCATCATCCTCTCATCTTAGTTTGTAGAATTAAATTTATTCAAAGTGAGGAAAATTTCATGTCAAAAAATTATCAATCTCAAACCAGATAATGTCACCATAATGCTTGCATCCACAAACGTGGCAGATGTTAAAAGTACGTTTTTGTATTTCATTATTACAAGTCCCCAAATACCTAGATGCTCTAGGGTAGTAGGATCTTGACATCATGGGAGTTTAATAAGTGCTGAATATTCAGTGGAAGATTTTTAAGATAAGCCAGTGGTATCCCGAGCGGAGGGTTATGCCATATCTTTCGCCCTCTCTTTCATGGAGGTACAAAGCTGAAGAAGCTTGCCTTAAGAAAGGGTTATTCAAATGGATCTCAGATTACTGAAATACGCAATGCTAGGATCCTTTGCATTTGTGTCAGTCTCTGTTCCCTGTATTCTTCTATCCAGTCTAACATCTTCTATTTCGGCATGGTACTCCTGAATTCGTGGGTACCAAACCCTGCCGTAGGGGGAAATGACTTTGTTGATTAAGAAAATTAAAGAGGCATGCCTAAAGGTACAGGATCAGAAAAAGCTCTGCCATCAACCACACAATGTGCAAGAACCAGCCTCGAGTGTAGCTGAACTTTCGATGGGACAGGAAAAATAACTCTAGTTATAGGAGTAGCTAGCTATTCATAACGACATAAAAAGTGGTCATACAAAATTAAAAGTACGGCAAAAATACAGCCCGCAACTATCGGATTATTGGCCTTACAATAATTCAGTGACCCATTAACACTTTCAAGTGTTAACTACAATGGCTTTTGACGTATGTGTGATTTAATAACAAAAAAAAAACAAGGAAAATTTGCATAATTATATATAATCTAGCTTTCGCCTAAAAAATTAATATAATTGGCGCATTAAGTTAAAAATTCAAATGCTACGATATTAACACGAACGGGAATATTTTGTCATGAAAATTGATGAGCAAACAGGTCATCAGCTAAATACAGTGGCATACATATTAAATGAAGAATAATTAGAGGTTGTGTGGGGGGCTCAGATAAAAAAGCATAAGTGTGGTATATATTATATTAATATTTAATCTAATTTTTATTCTGAAGACATCGTGAGTCCCAAGTCGGTCTTGTTTTCTAAGAACTTGTCTAATAACATACAATACAGTATACCCGATTGAGATCGCGTGCAATTACTCTTGAAAAAGGGTTTACCATTTAACCAATATCAACGATTTTACTACAATTATCGGAATTTCTCAAAGCGTGATAGATACTTCCCAATACTTTTAACCAAGTAGTATAAATAACATGCTGAAATGTCTAAATATTACGTACATATATCAATTGAAAAATCACGTTCTATTAGGTATACTGCACGTGTACCTGGCTGTAATACACGGTTCGAAAGTTTGTAAACCGCATAATACCTTCAGCATAAACGGCTAAAGAAAATTCAGGGCGAATGAACTAAAAAGTCTTGAATGTCTTAAAAATCCTCATAATTCGTGGCAAGCATGTCAACAAATATAAAAATTATAAATTGATACAGTATTCTAAAAAAAAAGAACAAGAATGTAGCAAGAAGCTGAAGAATTTCATAGCGCAGACACCAGAGGGCAGCACTATCCAGTCAAAATTAGGGACGTCCACACTCGACACGTTATTACTAAATCAATGGCTAAATGTTTGAAAATCTTAAATTAAAAATAATGAAAGCAAAATTCTTACAAGCGGTTTGATCGATGAAACTCTGGCAATTGCTCTAGCTCCTGCAACAAATTTCCAATGATTGGAAACGTCATGGATGTCAGGGAACTTTCAAACTCATCTTCATTCAAAGTGCCATGGTGTACATCTGTCTTTAAATTCTGCAACTGTCCTTCTTCACTGTTTCGACGAACATTTTTCAATTTACGAGGTGGCACAGGGGGAGGGGTTACTTTTCCTTTTGGTGGAGGTTGGATATCAGGTTCAGCTTCTAACAATACGGGTTCTGTATAGAGATGCTGACAATCATATTCATTTTCTGCCACAGAGACATCATCAGTTATTCTTTCTGCGTAAGGATCATTGATGAACAGATTCTTTGAATCGTCGGCATCAGATGCTCGTTCAAGAGTCTGATCAGTAACCGGGTAACCAATATATAGATTTTCAAACATCTCAGGACCAGAATCTTTGAAAATATCCGGAGGATCAATAGTCTTATTTGTAGAACTGATTAAATCTTGCACCGGGACAACTATCAATGACTGATCGTCTCCCCCTCGACTTTCTTGTAAGGGCTTACCGGAGGAATTGCTTGATGGACGGGGACTGAGAGAAAAGTCGGCTTCAATTTCTTTTTCCAATTGTTCAAATGGACTCAATACCTGAGAAATATCAATGGAATGTTGTTTTTCGTTATTTTTGGCCACTAGCGAATGGACACTGCCCACAGCCGAAGAGAACCTCTCGATGACTGTGGATGCCGAACTTCCGGTGTCATCTGACTCGTATTCATTCTTAATGCTTCTTCTGTCTTCTTCGGCAATGAGATCAACGTGATATTCCGATGGCACTGGTAAGACAATGTCTTCTGTGAGAGACGATGCTGAAAACCGTCTCAACATCAGCTCTTCCCAACCAGGTAATTTCATACCAAGAATTCCATTATGCTTCTGACCACATACACCATCCAAAACGCCATCATTAAAAACTCTGTCATTATTATTATCATTTTCTCCACCATTTTCTACTCTTTTCGGTGCTTTGGGAATGTAGACTGAAGGTGGCGAGGATTCTGATGAAGACACTGATCCTTTACGTACTTTTAATTTTCTTGGAGGCACAGGAGGTGGAGAGAGTGGAACTTCTGGCAAATGGTAGTGACTCTTGTTCAGCATGACATCTGTGTAAGAATGAATGGCATTAGGTACCTGTGTGCCATTTAAGGAAAGAGTAGGCACAGGAGGGGGAGGTCCAAGGTGTCGAGATGAGATGTGATTAGGTTGGAATCCATTTGACGATGAAGTCATGAGATCAGATTTTGATGTTGGTTTAGTGTTTGGACAACCATGTAAAATAAGAAGTCTGATGGCCACAGGTGCTTTCTTCAGAGTAGTCACGCAGTCCACTCGCGTCATGTGATTAACACTCCGTCCATCGATCTTCAAGATTTCGTCTCCTTCCGTCAAACCATTCCAAGAAGTCTCAGTACGAGATGCTGGAGAGTCTGGAGCAATAGACTGAATATAAACATGAGACACACATTCGGTGGCTTGCATTCCTCCTTCAAATTTCAATCCCATCCCCAACCTTTCACCCGGAAGTCTGTACATAATTACTTCTTCTTGACATATTGTACGCTTACTGTCATCCTTTGAGCCACTTTTGGAACCGTCAAGCTCGACTACAGTGACGAACGAATTTCCTACATCGTGGCTGTCCACTATATTGTCCACTTTAAGAACTGTGACAAAATCGTCCTTATTTAGAGGTGACTTCATGGTAACTTGATAGAACACAAACAGACACTCAAGAGATATCCAGCGAGATTTTTTTTCCAGTTACGCCTCAAAATGGCTAACCAGTTCCAAACTACTCATCACTCACGACCTGAAAAAAATAAAGTGACATTAATAGTTAAACTTAAACCCGTTGCTACTGAATCTTCTTCATAATTAGTTAAATTTATAATCGCAGAGATACATACTGTGCAACCAATAACAACCAGGTCCCAATGATTCCATCTGCCAAAAATTAATCTTCACATTGTTCCTAACTGCAAGAGAGGAGAGGTCATCTATCTGCAAAATAAAAATCAAAAGAATCAATCTGATTGTTACATTAAAAGCAGGATGAAATAATTAAAATAATTTCAAATCTTGGTTAATAATAAAGACAACCAATTGCATTTCATCCTCCTGACCTTATTAGCCAACGCCGTTTTTAACCGGCATCACAACAAAATTCTGCTCCCCGCCGAGTTATGACTCAATTCAAAATTATGATTTTTGTATCATATATTTTTTAGCTTCCGGACAGAAACCAATACTATAGAGGTGTGACTGACCATGAAACGATTGACATATGCGATGTTCCACATCAGGTTAAAGCTATATCATCATACTGCATATCCAATTCAGTCCGGTCAAGTAGTAACCTTATTTAGGTAACACTGTGTCACTCCATCACGGTCATTAAGGAAGACCTCGTTGAAATACATCGATTATTTACTCAGCAGCAATTTTTAAATTTCCACTAAACGACTTTCAAGCTCCTAAACTTGACTAGTTATATTTATACACTGCTGAAAAAAATTCATCTAAGCCTTTCATTTAAATTACGGTATGTCTTAATGGAATTTTACTGACCACAGCACAAATTATCAGAAAACTGCAATTTGAATTGCAAAACTCATTAGTCCATTGGTCAAATCACTAATATTTTTCAGCCAGGTTCGCATGCAATATTACAATTTAAACATAAATAAATTATTATTTCAAGTTTGAAATGTAGGATACAGAGTTGTTTAGGTCACAATTGATACTTCAAATTTCAAGTTAGCTTTTTAAAAGAGTCCGAAAAATTTATCATCATCAAGTATTAGCATGTTATTGCCTAACTGTTGTTCCTTTGGCCTACATTTAATCTCCCAATTCGGTCGGTCGTGGGGCAAAAATCACTAACTAGACTGACATCAAAACACATTTTTAACTTTTAAAATTTTTATGTCATGAACATGATTTGGATGAACATGAAAAGGAAAAAATCAGTTCAGAAAATCACGCTTTACAGGTAATCATCACGCTTGTATAAAATCTCCATTACAACACAAATTAATAACAAAAGGTAACAAAAGTAATACGGAAATTCCAGATGTATAATACTGGCATGCGGAAATTTAGTAAGAAAAAGATTTTGTGAAATAAAAAAAAAACTAATCCATTATTTCAATATAAAATTTCAGCCGTAATAAACTAGAAGTAAAATTAAATTTGTTTTTCTCACATCGTGACAGGTATTTCACCATCAAAATTAAATAAATATTATAATAACCCAGTAATCATTTAGAGGTCATCACTAGATCGTCCACAACTAATAATTAAAAATCATTAAAATAATAATTATAATTATTTAATAATCTCCGATTTCAGAGCACTCATTCGACAGTTATTATCAATAATTACAATCAAAATTACTTAATCATCACTAAGTAATCAAGAATTGCATTCCAAGACTTCAACCCTTTCGAAATGATAATCTTAACAATATGCAACTGCTAAGTAACACGAGCACTTAACAGTTCTTGAAAAAGCAACTCCTGACCCTTTTTCCCCGCCTAAAGCAGGGTCGGGTACCCATCTTGCTCCATTGAATGGATTGTTGTTGTTGTTTGCTGGTGTTTTAGAGCCTTTCAACTACAAGGTCATTAGAGCCCCGTCCACTGTGTAGTTCTGATGCACAGGCTGCACAGACACTACACTAATGTGACGATTTTCGGATACTAGCAGTACACAGTTTTCCCAAGCAGCCACACTTGTCAGTATAGCTGGGGTTGCGTTGCTTAACTTCAGTGATCAGACGAGAACTGGTGGGGAGCGGCGAGTTGCGTTGGACACACCAGTTCTCGTCTGACCACTGAAGTTAAGCAACGCAAGCCCAGTTAGTACTGACATGGGTGGTCGCTCGGGAAAGCTGGGTACTGCTAATACCCAAAAATCGTCTCATTAGTGTAGTGTCTGTGCAGTATATGCATTAGAACTATGCAATGGACGGGTCTCTAATGACCTCGTAGTTGACGGGACCTTAAACTCAAACTGGTGTGTCCAACGCAATTTGCCGCTCCCACCATTGAATGGACACAAGGGATATCTACTGGACAGTGTATTCCACAAACGGTTGCCGACCAAAGCTGCAACCCCTATGCTTATTGATCGTCGGTCTACTGCCGGTTGGGGCACTCCACCGAGCTCCTACACCTGGAAATTTTTGCCTCATCTATCTGTTGCATAGCAGAGAGGGCTCTTTAACGTTCAAATGCCACGGTACATCACACGGGAACTCGGATTTACATCTCATTGGGAAGAAGGCGCACTCGGGGCCTCTCTATCTCTCTCGCCCGAAAGACGCTTCCCCACCTCGGTCCAGTATCAAACCTAGAAGCACTGATGCAGTTACCGAGCGTGCTACCCAATGGGTCATCGAGGCGGGTCCTTAACAGTTCTCGAAAACTCTCTGTCTAATCTGAAACTTTTTCCTACATTAAACCTATTCACAGGAAAATAATAAGCATAATTTACCACCTTTCTACATTAAATAAGTATCTCTAATAATCTCACTCTTGAAAAGAAAGCAAACAACGGTCGTCTGCCCTCCCAGTAAAAAATTCAGTATTGTGCAAAGATGTATAATTATACTTTACCTTGGCATTGGATGCTCACACCACCACCACAACAACAACAACCAAAAAGTCATAGCCAGGGGCACATCTCTGACCCACACAGAAAATATGTTTTTTTGTACAATCTTGACATAAAACTAGAGTGGATAATACAGAGCACTCCACATCCCTGAGGCATAATAAATGTTCGTCATATAGGCTATCTCCATTACTCATTCTGCTTCCTTTTTCAAACAATTTTCTTACGAGTCTTCCCCCTTAACCACACTCCCGTTCTTAGGTCACACACCTAAAATAAAGCCAATTTAGGAAACAACAACCTCATTATGTATTCACGTGATGATCAACTGACTAACCATTACATAAAACTTAACATTTTCATCCTCACACACACAAAAAAAAAAACATCAGTATATCGAATAACAAAAGTAAATTTTTTATATGATTGCAAAGTAGTCAAAATATATTATTTGTTACTCGGGCCACAAGAAAATTACTCTTCAAGTAGGAGTCTGTCATATGGATTTAAGGAGATCAGTGTCCAATGGATTTCCTGAAGAAATACGGCTGAAAGGTCCAAATCATGATCACTATTCATTACTTCATTAATGCTATGACCTCTCCTCTGCAGAAAAACTACCAGGAGTAATAAATAGCTCGCCCCAACCCTGCCATCATCCCCGAGTTAAATTTCACTAGTGATGCCACTCTTGTGCTCAAAGAAAAACTGGTAGTAAATTGAGCTCCAACAGTGGCACCAGAATTTACCGTTTGCAAAAAGAAAATGTGAACATAAGGTATCCCCTACCGCACCGGGAGACACTAATCCAACGTTCGCCACTGAGCCTCAATCAGGATTACTTAACCAATGGATGCTCTACTACAAAAACAGGCTTAAGTCCAAAGTGGAGGGCCATTAGAATTGATAGAAATGTTAAAAAGGAAAACCATCACTAGGACCAAATCACATGACGTCAATGGGATCCTTTATGGCTCTATTTTGTTCGTTTGTTGTTGTTGTTTTAGGGCCCGTCAACAAGGCCACTACAGCCCCGTCCGCTGCGTAGTTCTAATGCAGAGACTGCACAGACATTACACTAATGCGATAATTTTTGGGTATTAGCGGTATCCAGTTTTCCAAAGCAGTCGCTCATGCTAGTACTACCTGGGGTTGCGTTGTTTAACGTCAGTGATCAGACGAGAACTGGCAGGGATAGGCGATTTGCGTTGGACACACCAGTTCTCGTCTGATCACTGAAGTTAAGCAGCGCAACCCCAGGTAGTACTGACATGGGTGGCCGCTTGGGAAAACTGGGTAAGGCTAAGATCCAAAAACCGTCGCATTACTGTAGTGTCTACGCAGTCTCTGCATCAGAACTACACTGTGGACGGGGCTCTATTGACTTTTGTAGTTGAAGGGCCCTAAAACGCCAACAAACAACAAAACAACAACAACAGAAGTTAAGAAGCGCAACCCCAGCCAGTCCTGACATGGGTGGCCGCATGGAAAAACTGGGTACCGCTAGTATACAAAAATCGTAGCATTATTGTAGTGTCTGTGCAGTTTCTGCATCAGAGCCACACAGTGCATGGGGCTCTAATGACCTTGTAGTTGAAGGGCCCTACACCAACAAACAACAACGAGAACTGGTGTGTCCAACGCTTCTTTTAGGGTTCTATGTGCCGTCATATATCACAATGGCTTTTTTTACCAGCCATGGTGGCCGGAAAAAGAAAAAGAGGGGGTAAGGAGAGACCACGGTAGAGGGACGTTTAGCCGGTTTCTAATTATAGATATACTGTTTTCATAAAATGTACTTCAGTGTTGCAGTGAACATATGTACCTTATACTCAACAACTACGAACCAGGAAATGTTGGTGCTATTTCACTTTGTTCTTCATAATTTCATTTATATGGTTGTCTATGAAGTAATCATCATGACGAATCATGTTGAGGCGAAATTCGTATCACTGTGATGCTAAAAAAAATCATATAAAAAATAAATTTGGGCATTTTGTTGCACTAGCTACATGGATATTACATTACTTTCTAAATTGTGGGTCTTGATTTCATGTTACATTATAGTGGAAATATAGCATTAACATTTAATTTCCTGGAAAACAAAACCACGTTACGTTACCATTAACAGGGAAAATATCATCCACAAGAAGGAAGGAAAAACAGGGAAGAACTGTCGCCTACGTCCTGACTCAATAACAGTATAAATTCCTATGCCATAAATAATAATTTAGTTTCATTATTTCAAATTTCCAGCAGGTCACTCAAAAAATGTCACAGTCAATTATTTCGATGATATTTCTAACTCTAATATAATACACTGCAAGCAGCCTTTTTTGACCAATATGGCAGTGGAGAGACTAACTCTCAATCCTACTTATGATAACATAATACTCTTAAAACCCTAAGCTATAATTCAGGAGCCTCCCCTAATACAATACTAGCTATGGTTGGTATTCCTTGGATGAAGCCCTCCACCTTATCCTCACCAAGGCTATTCCATTGTCGAATGACTCTTGGCAAAAATGACCAGTAGTATGAGTCTGTCTGTGCCCTAACCTCTTTCAATTTATATGGATGATCCTTTCTGCCTTTATACTCAGCTGGGAACACACTTCCAGCCAAAGGTCCATTACATCCTAGCAGCAGCAGTCTTATAAAAAGGCTAATGCTGTGAGATATACGCCTCTGGCTTAATGTATCCCACCCTAGTTCCTTATTTCCAACAAGTCAAAATCTATATCATTTAAGTAACATTTCAGTACTGCACTGACATCTCAAACTGCTTTCTCATCATTAGGTTTAACCCTTTAAAAAAAGATTATCCTAATCATCTAGTTCATCAAAAGAATAACTCTTGTTAGGTCAGCCATACGGAATCTCGTCCATATACTCTATCTTATCTATTAATCAATGTTATGAAGAAAAGAGATCCTCTACAATTTCACCTATTATCAAAGATGCCAAACCACTACACAGCTAGGAGTAGAAAAGTTGAAATCGGACACGTCTGAGTAGAAATGTGAATAACAATTATACTCGGATACCTTAAGCTATAAATTACACATGAAGCTACTATTGGACAAACAAAACTGTAATATTAACTATTGTTTCATTTATTATTTATAGTTGTCAGTTAACAAACGGCAGAGAGAAAAAAATTGCATCATAAAATGTCATCTTATTCAACTGTTAACCATACTGCCCTATCTCAGATCGTGAAGTTCGTGCTTGTTATCAGACATTTCTCAAATTCAACAATGAACAAAAAAACCCCACCAAGAAAGGAATGTAAGACCCTGAACATTACAGGGTTACAGCAGTCTTTTCTCTTTGAATCATGTCATGTGTGCTCTATCAAAATAAACCATAATTTCATGAACTTGAACTTAAAAATTTTATTTGCTAATGATTGATGCTTGGAAAGGAAATGCCAAAACTTATTTCAGGACTTAAGAACCATAATGAGATTTAATCTCACTTCAGTTTACCAGTGAACAACTTAAGTTTCAACAAAAAAAAAACAAGATGCAGTTCAAATCATCCTTCCGGTTCTGTAATATCGTTTGGTGTGATTCATCATTAAATCCTTATCCCCCTCAATCACCAGGATCTGCTTTCCCCAGGGATTCGGGTATCCACGCACGGCAAACATGTGGGTAGTAGTATCTTTAAAGTCACCTCCCAGAGGAGCCTAAATCGACCAGGGTCAATTAAGGTATTCCAGATTGGCCGTCCCTGGGTCGGCCCCGTTTAGTCGCCTTTTACGACATGCCCCGGGCACACACGGGGCAATAAACAATAACTCATCTACACATCAAGGATAGCACAACACGGTAGTATTACGTTGGGCACACCAGCGTGCAGCGTTGCGTTGGCAACGCAATCCCAGAAAATATTAGCGTGGGTGACTGTTTGGGAACACTGGGTACTGCAAACACCCAAAAATCGCCGTAACAGCCTAGTGTCTGTGCAGCTTCTGCATTAAAACTACGCAGTGGACGGGACTCTAATGACCGTAAAAGTTAAAGAGCCCTAAAACACCAACAAAGCAAAAAAGGGATCGTACAGTGTCTATCATTGTCGCCATTAGATTATCATAATAATCGTCATACCCTTATCCCGCCTGTGGCACGGTCGGGTATGCGGGTCCTAGGCCTCCACTCCCACCAGGTACTCGTCCACCCGACACACTACCATATCTTTACGGACAACTTGCTTCCACCACTGCTTCGGCCTCCCCCTGCCCTGGGTGCTTCCAACCAGCTGCATTCCGGTAATGGACCTAACGAGCTCATCCTCCCCTCTTCTCATTACGTGTCTCTCCCTCATTTTTTCAAAGATGTCCTCCACCCCCAGGCTACCTCTAATATACTCATTCTTCATTTTATCAGCTCTCGACACCCCACTCATATACCGCAGCAGTCGCATCTCGGCCACAGACCACTTGCATTCTTTTAGAAAGACACTATCCAAAATGCCAAATTATACAGCCAAGTTGCGTGGTGCATGCAAGTTTCGTTGTGCAGCCAAGTTGCGTTGGACACACCAGTTCCCGTGAGATCACTGAAGTTAAGCAGTGCAAGCAGGCCTGAGTGCAATCCCACGTCAATACCAACAAGGGTGCTTGGTAAAGAACGCTGGGTGCTGCAAATTCCCCTACTCCTTCCTCCTCTACACCTACCTCTTCCTCTCCCGCAATCAGCCTCCTAAGGGTTCGTCCTGTTAGGGCTGCTTGGCTTACTCCCCAACCCATGAAACTTTTCCAGTAAAACCCACCATTCAACTCGAGATGGTTTTCATTAATTCGTGATAAATTTAAAAGGGACATTTTAATAACAAAAAATGGATATTGATTACAAGCTTTTTTTCCAACAGATAAATAAAATCTATCTGCATCACTGCTTTATTATATTATGGGGTTAAAGGGTCGAATTACTGATGCAATAACTGTAATGACTGAAACATTATAATAGCTCATTAGTTAATTTATTAAATTTTCAATTCATATTTTTGTTCGCTGATATTCTTTAGCTAGAATTTTTCAAGAGGGAAAGAGCACATCTGGACCAACCTCAATCCAAACCAATTTGGCTGTTTTGGAGTTTTCTACCCCTCAAAACTATTTTATTGGAAAAAAAAGGGGGAAGGGTGCGTTGGGATGTGTATCACTACTGCTTAAACTGTACTATCAAATAATGTGTAGTTGCGAAAAAGTTAATTGGTAAACATACTTAAAGAGCTGGAAGGCTTGACCTGCCACAACTGCAAACCAGAAATTCCTCAATACGTGATGTATGAGAGGTCATCAGCTCTGCAACTAGCTGACATCATATATTTTATTCTCTAATCATCTTCAAGTACATTTTCATAAATTAATCTCTGGCAGAATCCTTCAG
Source organism: Trigoniulus corallinus (assembly GCA_013389805.1). Classification (NCBI taxonomy): domain Eukaryota; kingdom Metazoa; phylum Arthropoda; class Diplopoda; order Spirobolida; family Trigoniulidae; genus Trigoniulus; species Trigoniulus corallinus. Next base: position 14,422,812 of record JAAFCE010006668.1, read on the forward strand.
TATCCCAAGTTAAATAAAATATCAACACCAAATAAAATATGAACAATCTTCTCATGGTACCACTCTTACCTTTCTGCACAGGATAGGGGAGCGGGGGCATTTATTTAGTTTTATAAAACGAAAATTTTATTTTTCCTTTCTTTTCCTATTTCTGATAAACATAAAACCTGTAATTGATGTATTGCTGATTTGTGGACAGAAATACAATACTGACAACTTGCCAGAGTCATTGTCCGATTTGCTTTTTTGCACCTTCAAACTCCTTTTAAAACAAGATATTTGGTGAAATTCGCGTGAACATGGTAATGTGTTGTCTTACAAGATTTTTCACCTCAACAAAATTCATATAGTCGTTAAGTTACAATTTACATCATTCAAAGTCGGGTTTTATCATCACATGTTACTTGCACTACAGGCTACCGGTATATTCGTAGCTGTAAACATCCCAAGTAGTTGGCAATTTCTTGCCAAACAATAATGGTCCTACAAGATTTATTTTAACATATGATGAAAGGTCACATATGAATTCCTGTAAGGTCTCACACACAGGTGGGATACAAAATCCTCAACCCAATCTACAAACAGCGCATGTCTTGGTAAACCTCATTATAACCGGCATTGACTAAAATCACAAGGTTTGTAATAATTACGACTATTTTTTGTTACAGTGCCTTAAAAAAAACATTTCTTCTGAGGATTTCTCAAAACCTTTGTAAAAATCCGTCTACCATACACCTGTTTTCTCTCGTAGATATCTTTAAAATTATATCCACAATAAAATACTGACAGTATCCTCTATAAAAACAGTCGTTTCTAATGACTGCAAAATTGCATTTCGATAATCTCTCTATTGCTACAACATTTTGTTTACAAATTTACAATTCGGAAGAGTAGGTGTCCAATAACAGTCAAGGTTTAATAGCGGGACAGACATTCATTCCTATTTGTGATATACAATATGACGTGACATTAATTTCAATGACAGTATTGCATTATTACAGAAGTCAGAAATAACAACATTTTTGTCATTAATATTTAACGACAAATTTTGTATGTTCTCTATTTTCTCCAGTGTCCGAATCTTCTTCAGATTAGGGCTGTTAAAAATAGCCACTGAACTAAGATAGGATTTTTTTAATACTCAACGCAAAAACCGTCCTGAATGTGAAATAATGAAATCTTAATGTGATAGGGACATTTTCCTATCTAACTTTAAAAAAAAAAACACAATAACAAGGATATCTGAGTTTATTTACCTCTTTTTTGACTATCCACAGTTATTTATGTACATCTCTGAAAAAAATTTACTTCCTTACTAAAGTGAAGTATGCACTCCAACAGGTAAAATTTCCTCTTAACTTCATGAAATTTTTCTTACTGTATATCACTTTCATTTCTTGGCACGTTCAGAATAATAAAACAGTCGATAAACAAATAAAACGCCAAGTATGAATGTTAAACTCGACAACGACGGAATACGTGTTCCGTTTTCAAAACCGTCACCCTATTTATTCAATCTAACATATCGTATTATAGTTGAAACTTTCTTATTTAAAAGAAAGGTTAGGACAAAAGTCATACCTTTCAGAATATAAACTTTTAAAATCACCTCATATAGATGTCACAAGTAAGTGTCAAATCTTGCAGACTGAAAAACCTAAGAATGCATGCATCGTTTCCTTTTTAAAGCTATTCGTCAAACAAACAAGAAAAATTCTCCAAAAACCAGAGGCATCTGAGGCATTTTAACCATGAGATCCATTACCGAGATGCACTGCTTTCTTGCAATAAGCTTATGAGCAAGTGAAATCTCAATAAGGGCCTTTTCTTCATGACAGCACCATTATACATTAGTCCTCTACTCTTGCCTGTCTTCCACTAGGTCCCTGTCAACCCCACACGCACACTACCCTATCCTTAAGCACAACCTGCTCCCACGTCTGCTGTGGTCTTCACCTACCCCGGGTGCATCCAACCATCTTCATTCTCATAAATGACCTAATGAGCTCCTCCTCCCCTCTTCTCACTACATAACCATATCACTTCAATCTACTCTTCCACTTTTTTCGGCGTTGTCCCGCACCCCAAGCTACCTCTAACACAGTGCTCTAACATACTCACTCCTAATTCTATCAACTCTCGACACCCCACCTATGTACTGCAGCATTCGCACCTTGGCTAATTGCATCCTATTGACGTGGTTCTTCCTCACTGCCCAACACTCTGCTCCATATAGCACTACTGACAAGTGTCACTACCACATACTGTCAGACCCTCTCGTTGTTTGAGTCGCAAGTTAGATTTGTCCCACTACATCCCATTATTTTCCTTTGAGTACGAAGTGTCAGCCTATCAATCAATTTCAGAGAAATCGGAGGAATCTCTCTGTTATCAGAAAATTATTTTGCATATAAATCAACATGTTATAGACTTTCGGGCATGCCCTAAAATTGTGTTTATAATTATTGATTTTTCATATATCTCCTATCTATAATGTTAATGACTTGAAATTATCACATATAATTTTGTCTGCAAGCAATTTAGCAATAGTGGTAAGTTTGACACTTCACCAAAGAAACATTGGCACATTATCAGTTCAAAATAAGTATCAGCTTCTTGCCAATATCCCAATTATCACTCTAATTTCTTATCACATAGGTGTCCTCAAATGCCCAATAATGTCAATTGCCTTTAACCCCGGCATATACCCCAATACCTAATTAGCCTCCAAATTCTTGCATAATTCTTACACTTGTAATGTGATCCTAAAATCTGTCAGGATATCATCTTATTTAAAGCTATTGGGCAGTTTCGTAATTCCCAGATCAAGAAATAAAACATTATCCATATTACAAGAGTTAAGAATTAACGTTACTTTTCGAAGACCACCAACCCCTGGAGAGCTGACGCAGCTCATAATAACGGAGTTGAGTATGTAGTTCACCCTCAAAAAAAAATTAAGTTTGCATTAAAGATTGTATTTTTGTCATTCGATATCATAACAAAACAATTCTGAGAGAGCAACTAATTATGAAGATTGCCTCTAAATTTAAGTGAGACAACGCAGTTTTCAGGCATAAAAATATTGAGAAAACCACTACCAAATTCTTTCGCTAGTTATATTGCGATCCACAAATACCTACTGCAGTCGTTGTTGTCAGTTTAACTAATAAAATTCATTTCGCCGCGGACCGTTAATTATTTATATTAAAACAGAGATGGTGTACAACTCATCTGAGCATATGTCTGATTATTATATTCAAAACATACAAAACCGCAATCCTCACAAACATTTACAACAGTAAATTTAACAGCGATTATTGACATTCTTGGTATGTGAAGAGGCTTCAATATAAGACACGAAAAAAATAATAAATAAAAGTTTTAACATTTTTCATTTACACATTCGTACTTATCCTTATTATATTTAAATACGGTAATGTTTAAACACTCACCCGATGATACAATGATATAGTCGAATACGTATAAACAAGAGATTTTCGGTCAAGATTCAAACTTGTCAAAACTATTCAACGATGAACAAATCTTGATATCTCTTACTTCCACAAAATGGATGTACAACTCTTTCAGATCAGGTCCGAAAACTTAATTACAATCAGAAAAGAAATGCATCAGTTAGATGACTACAATTCTCTAATTAATAATGACATCGTTAAGACTCAAAAATCAGGCCTAGAAAAGTTTTGCAGAAATAGGTGCAAACCTTGAATGCAGCGAAAGATCCCACGCTTGAGAAACGAACGCAGCCGCCATTACCACATAAATGAAAACATGGTCGCGTATGACCAGGTAAACTGCCCAGCTAAGGTAAGGTGCATATACCTTCGAAAAAACTAAACAACTTCCCCCTTAAAGCGGTTCTCTAGATGGTTCCCCTATACCTCCTTCCTACCTATCTCATTTAAATGCACATAAAAAAAAGATGGAGGCACTCACATTTACCACCCCAAAAACAGGATTACGAGTAATATAGTCTCTATACCGAGGTCAATGTGAAAACTTCTACGAAGTCAACATATTTCAATGTAAAACCGTTGCAAAGACATAGGACAGAAGTAGTCGGTTGTCCGGGGGAGAAGGATTGTTGCTATTGGAGGTGGAGGAGAGGAAGTCATATGAAGGAGTTAGAGGTACAAAAATGTGGAAGGGGGAGACAAATATGCGAATAACAGGCGAGGGTGGGACAAATAACTGAATTAATACAAAAAATATTTGTAATAATAATATATGTAGACGGCATCAAAATAAATCGTATTATTCACCTATGACTAACAGGACGAACTTTACACCTAAAACAAAATCTTTTTAATAGCATGTCAAATTTCATTTCATTCAAACTACATGACACGTAATATTTAAAAGAGCTTAATAAACGCACCCTAACGTCTTCACTTAACAATTCCAAAATCAATGTTTTTAAATATTTTAAGTATGAATTTTTAGTGGTCATTTGCTAAACTCTACACTCTTTACAAATTACTCCATGCTGGGGCATCGCATAAATACAATAAAAACTCCAAATCGAAAGTTATCGGGCACTATTACCATAATAAGACGCATAATTTGTCCTGCACCATTACACCACTGTAATCCACTGCCCACTGTAATCATTAACAGCATCAGCACATTGGGGTCGTACTGACAGTACTCAAAATTCCTGAGTATTCGTATAGCAATAATGACTCAGTCATCGTCGTTTCATAGCAACACAGGACCAAAATTGACATGGTGTATATCAGTTTCCTAATTCCATTTAGACAAAAATATCTGTAACTTGTTCTTGTTACATCGACTTCTCTGTTTATTCTACTTTCTAGTCATTTGAAATAACCGGATGAACTGATATTTAAATGACAGTCTCGCAATGTAGTCGCCATTCTTAACTCTAAAATAACGTCAAATTTTACCAAACTATTTGGGCCATCACCTTATAACTACTGACCTTCTTCATTCCATGACAGAATATTGTCTTCAGTTAGAGCCACTGTTTATGATCTCTTATCATCTCAATTATTTATTAATCGTCCCATCAGAAATCGCCCACTGACTATGATCACCACTGCCACTGCCCTCGCTGTCAAATATCAAAATATGATAATTACAAACGGGTACAAGCTTTTAATAATAACTTCAATACAAATACCTGGGATTTTTTTCCTGTATTACACGATGACCTTCCTTTTTTTTCGCAACACATAAGCAGCCCAGCGGTCAAACACAAATACAGTTGTCCACTTAACCTAGATACTTCAAGTTGAGAAATTAATTATTGCTGTCTATCTGTGAGAGTGATGTTAAAAAAAAATCGGAAGGGATTTACTGAAAAGTTATCTTATCCTTATACATCACAGAAAAATAGTAAAAATATAACCTACTGTGGCAGATATGGACAGTAAAATTATTCAATTATTGTAATTAATCAAAATTTCACCTAAATGCTGCATGCACTAAGTGCAAATGAGTGGTGAAATTCGGATCACCATGTCGTGATTCTCAATTTATTACATCGAAGATGGTTGATGACTTAGTGAAGTAAATATTACAGTTAGGCTAAAAACATTTCCACGTAAGGCGGAAATGAATCATCCGATGTCAAGTCCACAGAGAAATATAACACGAAAAAATGTAAGAATTGAGACGCCGTCTATATGTGAAAGACGACAATAGATCTTCATGAATTTCAGTTCTCTTATGCTATCCATATAACGATGCATTGTCAAGATTTTCTTATCGAAATTAATTGTTGTAGTTTAATCCTCTTCTTCTTTCCCTCTGGTGCCTCTGACATGTGGCATACGAGGTATCTGAAAGGAAGACAATACTGTAGTATTTATTTCTCTATAAAATGAACCTGATGAGTAACGTTACTGTCCAGTTTGATGCCACACATCCGGGAACGGCTAAAGAATTATTGGCCTAGATTAAAGCCTGAAATGTAACAACTTGCCTGCAGACCAGGACAATATACGAGGGTGACTGGTGTGGTTTGTACATCAGAGAGCAGATGGAAAAATAAAAAAAAAGAAGCATGAAGATGAAAGAATTGGGGGATAACCCAATTCCTCTCCCTCTATTGAAATTACTTTTTTGAAGCGAAAACACGGATGTAGTAGTTGGAAGGGCGATGACAGGCGTGGCAATGAATTTCATAAACAGACTTAAAGGAGAGGTACAGCATACTGCAGAGCTTCATTAACATTTAATATCAAGAGTTAGATCACTTTCATAATTTAACGTTGATGGAATGCTTATAAATATTTGATAACTTCAAAACTACCATGCTAAAGGCACTTTTAGGAAAAATAGGAAGAAATTCATAAATAAGACAACATCTCCTAAATTTTAACCCAAAAAAATTCATTAAATTAAATTTTAAAATGTCCACTACCTATTATGTTAGAGATAACAATCTTGATTCCACCTAACAATCCCATAATGGCTTGTGAAAGAATGACATGAATGCAGTGTCATGACGGATACCGAAAAACTAATGTGCATCAACAGTATTTACTATTTATTGCCAGGATGAACAGACAGTATTTTAATAGGATGTTAATTTATGTATGGCGGTTTCCTTTTCTTGTCAGCATTACTAATTCGTAACATAGGAAATAACCATGCAATTCTACATTATGAGACTCTTTGCATCTCAAAATAGAACTTAGCAAATTATACTCCGATTTCTTTATATTGATGGTGGGGAGTGGCAATTAAAACCTTACTATAATTAGTACCACATTAAAACAAGTCTGCTATTTCATTGCAGAGAATGCGTACTTTTACTACGCATCAACTAGGTAATTATCAGTTATCAAAATATATCCGGTTGAAGCTAAATTGTAAACATTACAAGGAGTATTATTTGTTATTAACCAGGCGTTCATGAGGCTCAGCATCCCTGAACTTCATGTCATACCTCTCTCTTATAATAAAGAGTAGCACCATTCAAAAAAATATTTCACTTATAAGAACAACTACGAGGACTACACCTGTTGGATGTCGATTCAGTGTAAAGTCTAGTCCAGAGTGTGCACAGGTGGGTAGCATCCAAACTTTCACAGTACTGAAATGAAAATTGGCATTAATCACAAAAAATAATATACATATTCTGATGGAAATATACTACAAAAGTTTCACTTTTCAGTCAGCTTACATGAATATCATTGCGCTTGAGTAGTTAAAGTAAAGACTTTTAGAAACTACCTAAATAATATGTAATTTCTGCTAGATGAACGGAAAGTCGATGGACTATATCGTTGTTATATGATGATAACCTCGATTGCAATTGTTGAAGAAAGTGTTGCGCATATGCTTGCTGTTAGTCACAGACAATTTAAAAATTATCTATTAATTCAATAATTAACCTAAAAATGTGATTTGCAATGCGCTTATTTCCGCTTCAAAAAAAAAACAAGATCAGGGACAACCACCACACAATTAAAAGCCGGTATTACTAAATGCCATATGCATATTAACTACAAGAAAAATGGAGGCCATCAGCATTTAATCAGAAGACAGGTTAACTTGAAAGACAATTCTTTCCAAATTTAATATCTACATCCATGAATATGTTGTTTTTGATTACTCTAACCTCAGTGGATAGTAGTGTTGCACTCTGATTACTGTCTAATAAGTTGTTTTGTGTTATTTGAAATTATAGCACTAAGGTATGATATCAATACAAGGTGATTTAAAAGGAAGAGAAAATAACAAGAGAGAGTACAATAATGATGCAACCCGAACAATTTGAAAAATGCACTACACTCTCAACATCAAAACATGTCGTCAGAAACTTCGATTGGATACTCAATGCATGTGGATTTTATAGACAGCGGTTATGGGATTTGTGTAAATGCAACATCTTCATGATTATTTCAGTTTTTCAAGGTTTAGGCTTTTTCACTCCTAATGTTTTCATTCAATCTCTAATGGTAGAAAAATTGACTAGTCAAGCTTTAAATTCTGTAGTTAACATTAATTCTACAAACGATTCGTCTGTTGATACGGTTAATGTTGAAACCCAAGCTGCTCAATATTTGATGATCTCCAATTTGGTCAGACAACTGCCATCCGTTCTTGTCTCATTACAACTCGGACCATGGAGTGACCGACATGGACGCAAATTCGTCATTATAATGTGCATTGCGGGCATGACAATAACAAATATCTGTTATGTACTAAACAGCTATTACTATGATGCATCGCCAATCTACCTCATTTTGGCTGGACTTCCCGGTGCACTTATGGGAGACTATGGTACGGCAATGATGGCGCTATTTGGTCACGTTAAGGACATCAGCAACCTTGATGATCTATCCTCAAAAATTGCAATTTTGGACGGTATCGAATTGACGACAGTACAAATAGGTCCTTTGCTTGGAGCAGCATTATTCGTCAATTTCGGGATTATATCTGTCTTTGTCGCCTGCGTCATCTTCAACTGTTTAGGCATTATATGTGCCTATGTGACAATTAATGAGAAACAAGTTACAAATTGGAAGACTATGGTGCGGGATGTTTGTTATTCTAGAGGATACCTGGAGAGCTTCAAAAGTCCGTTAAAGAAACGGGAAAATAATAAAAGAAGTTATATACTCATTACTTTTTTGATTGCGGCAATATGTGTATTTTCAATGTCAGGTAATAAAAATAGAAGGACGCCACCGAGCAAACGAACTTCAAAATAGACTCAGGTGCAAATTGAGTAGTCTTGTGTACATTTCACTTCGCAGTTGTTCAAAACTAGATAGGCACTACATTTCAAATGAAAGAATTTATAATAAAGTTATTCTCAGTTTTCTAATAGTAAGACGGAAATAACCGTGAGAATTTCGAATAATAATAATAATGCAATGTACGCGAAATGACTTATTCAGCTTGCCTTGCGTATAATAGTACTGCAGCTCAGTAATTCCCTGTACTGTTGTTGAAATTAAGTTGTTAGTTGTCAGGTGAGTCAAATGACTTTTAACATGTTTATTTAATTTTAGGGACTACAGAAATATGCTATCTCTACACAACAGCTAAACTGAAATGGGATGTAACCATGAATACTTATTATACGGCATTAATAGGAGGATTATCAGCAGTAGGTAACGTAAATTTATGTTTTTATGTTGTGTCCGATTATCAGCTACACCTCCATGTTGTACAATTACGCCATAGGTAACGACTTATTTCATTTCCTAGGAACCCTGCTAGTGATGCCTCTCATTCTGCATTTCTACAAAATACCTGATCCCATTTTTTCACTGGTTGGAAGTATAAGTTTAATGTTCTTCCTCTTCGGTATGGCTTTTAGCGAAAACACGTTATCAATGTTTCTGGGTAATTATATTCCTGCATATTCATACATATGGTAAATGTCGACACTTATAGCAGCCATACGTTGTATAGCTTTTATGAAAGGGTTTTATAAATATACAAAAACAGCTAATACTATCGTACTGGTAATTTCAGTTGTTCTTTTCAATATTTTATCTGGAATGGCTTTAGTAATATGCCGCTCCATTGTCACTAAATGTGTACCAAGTACCGAAGCTGGTAAATACATTTCACTTTTTCATCACCTAATTATAACTGTTGTGAAAATAACCACGGGTCACATTAAATATTTTAAATTTCAGGCAAGATTTCATCTGTATATAGTGTATTACAGTCCATATCTCGAGCCTCTGGACAAATAGTTTCAACTCAAATTTTCGTTGCTACTGTTACATCCTTTATTGGAACTTACTTTGTTGTATCTGGTAGCTTAGTAATAATATGCATCATCTTCAGTGGGTGAGAATTGAAATTTGTAATTGACCCCATTGCCATTATCATGCTCGTACTTTACAATGCTCCCTTCGATGAATTTTTTTTCTATCCTAGATGGATGCTAATTGATATGAGAAGGCGAAAGTTTAGCTACGACAACGAAAACGAAAATGTTAATAAAGCAGGAAATCTTAATGAAAAGTTATCGTCGTCATTGTCGACTGTTTAAACCAAATATCGCCAAAAGTTGATGTATCAAACACTTTGTAAAGATGGCATTCAACACATTTTAATGGAACGCAAATTGGCAGACAGCAACCTATTTTTGCTCTCTCCCTGTCGCAAGTAACAATGTATTTTGTATTGGTGCGGGGATCTACCTCATTATAATAATAAGAAATAAATTATATATACAATTAAAACTAATTATCTCACGTTGTTTGGCAGAAGAAGAAGAACATCTCGACAATGGTTTTTATATGAGGCCATCTTATTAATAGATTACAAATTATCTTATGGCGGATATTGTCAGAACTCCAAGCGAAAGATACTCAGTAAGAGTATCAGTAAACTACATACAACCGTACTTCCTAATGTGCACACTCCATATCAGGACACATTTTTACTCAGCTCCTGAAAGGATGGCATGGACCTGTAGGGAGCGGCAAACTTGCGACTCACTAAGTTCAGGAGGTACTGAGATGGGTGGCCGCTTGGGAAAACTGGGTACTGCTAATACCCAAAAATCGTCGCATTAGTGTAGCGTCTGTGCAGTCTATGCATTAGAACTATGCAGTGGACGGAAATCTAGTAACCTTGTAGTTTAAGGGCCATAAAACACCAACGAACATACAAAAAAATGGACCTGTTAAGAAGGGATCTTAAACAGTGAAATCCTAACTTTTATAGAGTGTTGCACCTTAAGATGATAGGACGCATGATACTACAGATTAAAGTAACACTCGGTCTCTTCTTGGTCCTAGGTCAGGCCCTACTTGGTCTATATGTAAGCCCGATACTGCGTTTGGAAATCCTATTAAATGAGGAGAATGAAATGCACAGGTGAGAGCAAACTGGTCGTGATGCACAATTATTGTTTTAATTTTTTGGCAGGGGCTTAAATAAAAACCCTAATACATGAAACTTCAGTTAAAATCAACTTTCAGAGATGAAATGTGGCAAATCAAAAGTCTGCCATGGTTCCAAATTTGGATTCCATTCACAATTATATAAACAATTCGAATGATACCTTCAAATTGTATATTAAAGATTGGCACCTATGACAGGGTCGGGTACCCATCTCGTGAGCAGCAAATTGCGTTGGACACACCAGTTCTCGTCTGATCACTGAAGTTAAGCAACGCAACCCCAGCTAGTACTGACATGGGTGGCCGCTTGTGAAAATTAGGTACCGCTAGTATCCAAAAATCGTCGCATTAGTGTAGTGTCTGTGCAGTCCCTGCATCAGAACTACACGGGGCTCTAATGACCTTGTAGTTGAAGGGCCCTAAGACACCAACAAACAAGCAATTAGCCAAAAATCACTCATCTGTAGATAATAATGAACTAAAAATCACTAAATACCAAGTGCTGACTTTCAATTGAGTTATTTTCCAGAGTAAAGAGAGCTCACTGTTAGAGAGAGAGAGAGACCTTTATTAAAATATCTTTAGAAATATGATTACGCTATTCATTTTATGTTTTGGTGGCAAGTAATTGTTAAAACAATTTTAACATCCTCTTTGTATCCTGATATTACCAGATACGAACAAATAAAATCTCCATTCATTGTAGGTGTTTCATCACATCTCCCCAATTTACTACTTCCAAAGAAATTGAAAATTACTTGCCAGGACACAATGGCGTACCTAGGATATTTTACAACAGGGGTACAAATTATACAACGAGCACCCATTATATGTTACGAGTATTTCACAATTTTCAAGTATTTGTAGACAATTTCCTAAATCGGTAAATGTAAATGGCGTCCCCCCCCCCTTTGTAACTGTGCCGGAGGACATATCTCCCGCCTCCCCTTACACCTGTGCCAGGACAGACAATCGATTCAGTGACGAGCTAGAAGAAAGAGCCAATAGAAAAGAGATACAAGTACTAATATATTTCTACAAATAATCGCTCATTACAGGTACCAATGAAGCATTTAGTGACCGATTGTTTTAGTTTAGACTACATTACAGAGGTAAGAAAAATGTTTGCTCAACACTCTAATGGTAGCAAGTATAAAAATTTCAGTTCAAACAGTTGCAATTAACAAAATGTTGATCATGCATCCTTAGATTTGATTTTAAACCATTGAAATCAGAGAGAATTTAATATAAAACTGTGAAGAAAAAGGCTAGTCCTTTGTTGTGCCTAATTGTTTAACATAGGACCATGGAAAAAAGCCAGGCCAAAGAGAAAGTTCCAGAGGAAATGCATGCCAATGAAGAAAACAACCACAGTTTACAACCAAAGGACCACCAACCCATGGATGAAAATGACAGCAAAAAACATGGTTGTAAGGATAAAGTGTGGAATTTCTGTAAAAATATTAATGCCGAACCTCTAATGACTCTCTTCGGACTAGGATTTTACATGCCTTTAACCTTTGTTCAAAATTTAATGATTGAAAAAGTGTGTCGAGCCCACTATCCGGAAGAAATCTGCTCCAATAAGAGCAATACCGAAGTTGAAAAAGACATTCAGGATATCGCTGCAAATTATTTAATGATACACTATTTGGTGAGACAGCTTCCAGCAGTTATTCTGTCCTTGTATATGGGCACTTGGAGTGACCGATACGGACGCCGACAAATCATACAGATATCTTTACTCGGAAATATATTGGTGTTCATTTTATATATATTAAACAGCTATTATTCAGAGTGGCCTGCAGAATATATTATTATATCTGGAATCCCAGGCGGCCTGACAGGAGATTACGCTGCTTTTATGTTAGGTTTGTTTGGATACATCAAAGATGAGACCACATCCAAGACAATTTCGAGTAAGATCTCTGTAACGGACGGTTTAGAATTGTTGACTTCTCAAGTTGGGCCACTGATTGGTGGTCAGTTATTTTATCATTTTGGCTACTCGGCAGTGTTTTATGCAGGCATGGGTTTTCATATAATCGCTATGATCTACACCTATTTCACTGTGAAGGATACATCTTTTAAATCTGAGAACTGGAAAGTAAAAGTTCGGAATTTCTTCCGAATACGCGGATTTTTAGAAAGCCTCAAAGAAGTCTTCAAAAAAAGACCTAATAACAAAAGGGCGTATATTATTGGCGTCCTGATTACAGCAACTGTAATTTTCTTCACATATTTCGGTAGGTACCTCCTTTAAAGTATTGCGATTTCGATATTAACCTGTAATTAGATAAATTACTGTAGCTTCAGATCCTAAATTTGATTACAAATTTAAATGTTACTAATACCCGAATTTTACCATTATGTGCTTCAGGACATTCAGAAATTATGTTCTTGTACTCCAGAAGAAAACTTCTATGGGATGTTTTTATAATGACTGATTATAACGCAACTGTAGGAGGATGCGCAACAATTGGTAAAAAAATAATATTACATTTATTTATAAGACAGTTTCATAATTATTTATAACATTCATATCTTTCCGGATCAATCGTAGGGACCTTGGTTCTGCTACCCCTTACACTACGTTTTTTTAGAATATCTGATATTATTTTCGGGCTAGCTGGACATCTAGGATTCATGGCGTTTTACCTTGGAACTGCATTTGCAAACGATACTACCTCAATGTTTTCAGGTAACTATTATTTGTCAAAGTGTAGAAAAGTTTATCCTCCACTCTCTAAATAACTATTTATCACCTCATTTGTTATATTAGCATAGAAACTAACAATCTCAGAATTGAACTTTCTTTTGTTTATAGCCGTCTCGCATTATTTCGTTGCTTAATTATTGTCAGAATTGCTTCACTTTGTTGTTAGCTATGTAGGTGCTATCATAAAAAGAAAAAGTGCTAATTGGAGTTTCTTAATATACATTTACAGTATGCGTCTTTCAAATAATTGCTTCAATGTGTTTCGTGACATTGAGATCCTGTATTTCGAAATGTGTAAAAAGTTCAGAAGTTGGTAGGTTCAATCTTTGACATACGTCACTTTAGTATTTTTATTTATTTCTTTTCTTAACATTGACAGCCAAACGGACAATACGAAACCATAGTTTATATTATTTAATCAAAGCAACTAGCAACTCCGAACCCTTTTCCCACCTATGGCAAGGTCATCCCAGTCTCATCCCTCTCAATGGACATTTCTTCATCTCACCCTTCTCCCGCCTGAGGCAGAGTCGGGTCTGCGGGTTCTAATCCTCCACTCCCGCCTATCCTCCACTACCCCACACGCCTCCGTGTCCCTCTGCATCACCTGCTCCCACGTCCGTTTTGGTCGTCCTCTACCCCTGCTGCCCCAATTTAGTCCCTCTCAATGGACACAAGGGCGATATATCGGACAGTGTTTTTCCGTAGCCGGTTGCCGACCAAAGCTGCTTGTTTTATACTATTTAATCCGTCAAAAGAAGGCAGGCTTTCCCGACCACTATGTTACACTAATGGGTTGGGGGGTAAGCCAAGCAGCCGTAACAGGCCAAACCCTTAGAAGGCTGCTCGCGGGAGATGAGGAGGTGAGTGTAGAGGATGTAGGAGACGGGAAAACCCAACGTTCTCTACCAACCACTCGTGTTGATACTAACGTGGGTTTGCGTTGCTTAACTTCAGTGATCTCACGGGTTCCCGACCAGTGATTTCCCAACCAGATATTAGCAAATTGGCAACAAACTAACAACATTAAAAACTAATGAATTTGTCGAGAGCAGTTCTTAAAACCGACGTTGAAAGCTCCGACGTTAGATGAGGTTATAGCATTCCAAATCAATGAAGGCAGTCAATTTCAATACAAAATAACTTTTAGTGGTACTGTACATGAGTGAGCGGACCAACAAAGCATTAATTTACCTGCCAAAAATTTCAATTTCGATTGTGTAATGCGGTGTTTGAACAGTGGGGTAGGACGGACGAGCTCCGGACGCCCGGCTGGGGTGCCCCCAGTTAGAGCATGTTCATTGGACCCGCAGACCCAACCCTGCCACAGGTGGGATGAGGGTATGATGATGATGAGTTAGCTGCCCGAAAATGAAAAACTTAATTCTAGTCGACTTTGTCGATAGCGAAAAGAACCAGTGGCAGAATGTGTCTCAAATCTAAACCATTTTTAGTCCGGGGAGGTTTAAGCTGGGTTGGTCGGTGAAAACGATGACATTGAATTTAGAGCCTATTTTAATATATGACATTCTGTAGTATTACATTGAAAAGTTATGTACTCTTTGACGTTTGTTATGACCATTAAACCTATTATAACTACCGCTTTGCTCTCAAACAATATTATATACAAGTTCGTCAACCTCTTTTTATTATTTTATAGGAAGAATTATGTCTGCTTATGCTGTTCTTCAAGCGTTAAGTCGCAATTTGGGACAAATAATTGCCACTCAAATCTATGTGGCTACTCTTCATTCGTTTGTTGGGGCGTATTTCGTTGTGGCGGCGGCTTTGTTTATCATTAATATTGGTGTTTACAGGTAAGGGTTGCTGATTTACAGCAGTCATTCGCTATACATAGTTTTTGATACAATTATATATAAGAGGAAGGGGGAAACGTGGCGAGACTCCTTCATTTAATAATGATAATATTTTAATTTAGTTGGGTGTATTTTGACATGAAGAAACGAAACTTCATTCTTGAAAATCAAGACGACGAGATAACTTCACTTGGAGCTGGAAGCATCTCTACATTATCGACTTCTCTCGGAATGGAAGTCAGATATGATTAACTTCAGCATCATTTAATGGCATCCTTATACTGCTAACAATGGTAACCCAACCAATATGAAGATGATCTTCGTAGATGCCACACACGAAAGATAAAGAACCTTGTATAATGTAGTCATAACTTTCCTGGTTTAAGAAATGTGCGTAGATGGGCTCCTCTTTGCTTTTGCGATATATTAAAAGCTACTTTTCACTCACTACTGCTGTAAAAAATTTAAAACCTGACCACACGGTTATCAGAGTTGCTGAATTGAATAATTCTGAGAAATGAGCTTCTTTGTTTTTAACTGGGTAGGGCCGGCCACACCTACCCAGAATTTGACGATGAAATGTCTTGGGACCTTTTTGCCCAATGAGGACATTTATGTTTTGTATCCTTTTGAAACCTTTCTTTCTTTTTAATCCCCTCTTTTGTAAAATAAAGTTATTTCTTCTCAAAACGTTAAACATCTTCTGTCTTCCAGCCTAAACATATTTTCAACTACATTACTAAGATTCCGTTACTTGTACAGGCTATTGTAATCACCTGCAGCTTCCTCAAAACATGACCTAAACGTAGGTGACGCGGAAAGTGTCAGTAACTAGGTATGTCTGTCTGATCACAACTGCGCCCAAAGTTCTAATTGGCTAATTAATGCAGAAATGGCATCTGTTGCCTGGAATAACTAACAGGCTGCTAACTAATATCCTGTAGCCTTAGTTTCATACACAATAACGGGTTGGGGAGTAAGCCAAGCAGCCATAACAGGGGTTCATTTATTTCACCTCAAAATGTTATTCTACAAGCTGTATATTCAGGTGTCCACGTGCACCTCACACTTAAAAGAATTAGATCCATCTGCCTTTGATCAACGCCTGGATCAGTCAGTCCCATCATTAACTTGCGTCCCACCCCAATTTAAAAGGTTTCTTTTAATGACTCATGAAAAACCGTTTACATGTTGAGAACAAAATAAATTCGTTTTTTTTTTGTCGAGGTCAGTAGTTTATACTCTAAAAACGTAGAGGGCCTAATGTTAGGGTTGCCATACGTCCCGCTACACCGGGACATGTCCCGGTTTTGATGTCCGAGTACCAATGTCCCTGTCCGACTGTCATTGGTCCCGGTCGATTTAAAAATCTCGCATGTTAAACAATTATTTTCCGATAATATCATTGCATTCAGTACTGCGCGGATATGCCTAGATTTGGTACAGACGCGTCCAGGAAAACACATCACATTTTGCCAATGAAATTGACTGTTCGGGAATGATCCACCATTGATCCCAACGTTTTTTTGGTCCTCTAAAATATTTTCTACTTCAATGAGTTAGTGAAAAGATTATGCAACTTTGTTTATAATAAAGCTATGAATGTTTACGAATATGTAATCCTTTGTGACGAATACCTTGCTAGTGAGATTTTTCATGCTAGACCCATATGCCTAGATCTTCACCAGCACCCTAGCAACACCTTTGCCTTTCGCACCCATTCCAGCCGCTCTATCCCAGAACCCAGAACCCCCAGCACATCTTCCAATTTGGGGGTTCCCCAACCTCTCCTGCAGTGGTCCAGCTATGGGCAGGCCAGGATCACATGCTTGACATCCTCCGCTCGATCCCCACACAGTTTATAACATGAGCTCTATAATAATATGAACTCTTGTTTATTTTGTTAAAAAAATATTTTTAGGGGAGGGATGTCCCGGTCGCTGTCCCCACAATTAGGGCAACCCTACCTAAAGTGCCTCTTCCAGCGTATGGAACTGAAGATGTACTGTAGTTCCCTCTACGAGATGTGCAACGTTACCTGTCCATCACGTCACTTTGACACCATAACGGGCAGAATTAGGGTGTAAAGGTGAGAGAATAGTTATCATACCGTCACAGATTCACCTCATTGGCCTTCTCCAGATTTTAACCATCCTAATATTCGTGTGAGGTTAAAAGGTAATCACTGCGAACATTTCAAATTTGTACGCCATTCTTGCAACTCGCGTTCCAAACAGAAAGTACAGTACTCCGTCAACAAACCGAAAAACGAACGACACCTCTGCGACTACGTACGTAAAGCTACATCATATGATGAATGTCGACCCAGAAGTTTCGCATAAAGATTACAAATGTAATAACGTTTTCAATGCTTCGCTTTGCAGTTATGAAAAAAAAAAGTGAATGAAAGAATTGTGTATTAACTGTCGACAATATCAAAGGTGATTATAAGTAAGATAAACATGTCAGTTGTATGCAGTGTGTCAAAGATATCCATGTCGACTCACGCCTTTTGGAATAAGAGTCATGCAATTCTGGTGAGACTTCTGTTTACAAGAGTTTGTTATAACGCCCAAATTAAACTACAGTGCTATTACAGTGGCGACGTAAACAACAAATTGGTAAATTCACAGCTCGTTAATATAATTACAAAGTGTTTTAATTGCACACCAGACGAAGCAGAAACGTTTTGTGCCAAATTGCCACAACGTAAATTTCGCCTGGAAATTGCAGAAAATCATCTGAAGTTTTTGAAAAATGCCGGAATTGATGTTCAATCATTGTTCAACAATTCATGGCTTTTGTATCAATCTTCCTCCTCTATCAGCCGCAGAATTGCTTTACTTAAAGGAATCGGACTTGGTGTTAATCACGATACGATCCCATTAATAAAGTTAAGCAATGCTCGGCTGGGTAAAGCTATCAAACAATGGCATCTCGACGAGAAAATGTTAAAACACACCGACTTCGAGAACCGCTTGATATTTTTTTCACGTCATTTGAATTGCACCGTCGCCGAAATTGCAGCTGCAATGCCTACCCATTACCCACTCCTAACACTCGATTTCTGTCGAATTAAACGTGTTTTACAAAGTTTGTTACAGTACAATATACAACCTGAAGATATCTTAAAGGACTTGTGGATATTCCGTCATAATGAAGGCTTGATCATGGACCGATTATACAGAGCAGCTGCTGAAGGTGTTCAACCAATCAAAACCTGGATGCTCAGATGTCCTGAAAGGGTTTTTGCCAATTATCTTCAAAAGTGGACTGCTACCAAAGATGTCTTAGGAGATCATGAAGATCACGTTAGCTATTTAGCTGAGAGGTTGCAGTGTGACAAAGAGGGTGTTATGCAACTATCTAGGAGATATCCAAAGTTACTGACTATTAAATTGCTTAAAGTGAAACAAATGTTAGATTTCGTTTACAGTAAAGGATTCACTCCAAGTAATGTTTATCTGGCCCCTCGAGTTCTAAGTCATAGCATCACAACTCTGCAAACGCGTTTGGAAGAGCTAAACAAATTAGGATATAAGCCAAATACTTTGAACGTTTTATTTTGCAATGCTAAAATCTATGAACAACTAAAAATCAAACTTCGCAGTGCTCAGAAGACGTAATATGTAAAAATTAACGTACGCAACAATTACATATTTGTTTATTTTGACAGCAACTAAAGTTATGTCTTTTTTTTTTTTTTTTTTTTTTTTTTT